>OX183136.1:15472619-16072619 GCA_945261195.1 Cryptosula pallasiana
GGTTTCTCCACCCCAATCTGCGTCCACGTAGCCAACTAGCTCTTGTTGGTTGGGGGTGAATCTCAGGCTGAATCCTTTGGTACCCTTGAGGTATCGTAATAGCCGTTTTACTGCAGCAATATGAGCAGGTCCAGGCTTCTCTAGATGTTGGGAAAGTTTTCCAATGATCCATGCTATGTCTGGACGTGTGGCGGTCATTAGGTATATCAGAGAACCTATAACCTGTCTGTAAGGATAGTCCTTCACAAGCTCATATTCTTCATCTGTCATCTCTTGCAGTTGTAGGTTCTTTTCAGCTGGAGTGTTCACAGGGTTGCAGTTGACCATGTTGAAAGTGTTCAGCAGTGTATCTATGTAGCGTTCCTGTGACATGGTGTACTGGTTACCCTGTCTCTTGAAGTCTATCCCAAGGAACCAGCTTAGTTCTCCTCTGTCGTCCATGTTGAACCTTTGTTGCAATATGGATTTGGTTTGGGCAATTCTGTTGTCGTCTTGGCAGCAGAGAAGGATGTCATCAACCCAGAAAAGGATGATGATACTGGCTGCTTTGTCTGTAGGGTCCTCTTTGGAGTATAGACAAGGGTCTCCGGCGCCAGATTCGAAGCCTTGTTCCGTGAGGAAACTTGTCAGGGTTCGGTGCCAATTGCGCCCACTTTGTTTAAGTCCGTATATAGACTTGTTGAGGTGACATGAAAGGTATCCTTCATTGCTGGTTTTCTCATATCCCTCAGGTTGTTGTAGGTAAATTTCTTTATCAATCGGTGCGTTGAGGTACGCCCCCTTGACATCTAGCTGGTGTATCTTCATGTTTTCATTTGCTGCTTTCTGTAACAGCAATCTGATCGATGTGAATCTGGTGGTTGGACTGTATGTTTCGTCATAATCCACTCCCTGTATCTGTGAGTACCCTTTTGCTACGTATCTAGCTTTATGTTGGACTTCGCCAGGGGTTTTTCCCTGTTTGAGACTATACACCCATCTGCCCTTGGTCTCTGTCCTGTCTTTTGGTAGTATCTGTATGGACCAGGTGTTTGAATCACATAGGGTGTTCATCTCCTTATCCATAGCCTTCTTCCAGGCTTCTCCATCATCTGAGTTTACAGCTTCCTGATAGGTTTGTGGTACATTTGCCATCAGTGAGCAGACATAGGCTGTGTCGTCCAAGTGGTAGTCTTGTAGATAGCTTGGGCATTTCCGTCTACGTTCAGATCTTCGCATATCTGATTGTGCAGTGGCATTTAGCGGGTTATTTTCAGGATCTGGTGCAGGTTCTTGTGGCGTGACATTCATTGTGTCACTTCTGCTGTTTTGTGCGGGTTCTTGTGGTATGACGTCTATTGCGCCATTTCCGCGTTTTTGTGCAGGTTCTTGTGGCGTGACATTCGTTGTGTCACTTCTGCTGTTTTGTGCGGGTTCTTGTGGTATGTCGTCTATTACGCCATTTCCGCGTTTTTGTGCAGGTTCTTGTGGCGTGACATTCATTGTGTCACTTCTGCTGTTTTGTGCGGGTTCTTGTGGTATGACGTCTATTGCGCCATTTCCGCGTTTTTGTGCAGGTTCTTGTGGCGTGACATTCATTGTGTCACTTCTGCTATTTTGTGGTATGACGTTCCTAGATGTGACAACCTTCCTGTTGGAGGTAAGTATGAGGTAGCTCTGGGATTGAGTGTTGATGCCGAGGTATGTGCCGTTCTGTCCACGGTCACTGAGTTTAGACTTGTTTCTCTCCAAGTAGAATGTGCACTGTGACCCAAAGTTGTGGATCTTCCTCATGTCAGGCTGGGTGCCCGTGAATAACTCAAAGGCCGTCTTTCCAGTACGTCTCTGATAGCTTCGGTTTCTCAAGTATGTAGCGTGGTTGACTGCGAAACTCCAGAAGGTCTTGGGAAGATCTGCGTCTTTGATGAGGCATTGTGCCATGTCCATTATGGTGCGCCAGGTCCTCTCTGACTTGCCGTTTTGGTAGGATGAGTAGGGAGCCGTGGTAGTGTGCTTGATTCCCCGCTCTCGTAGTTCAGTCTCGAATTGTTGTCTGAGGTACTCCATGCCATTGTCGGTGTGAATCTCCTTCACTGTTCCTATTGGTGCTACGTCTGCGATGAATTGTTTCAGTGCAGTAACGGCATCGCTCTTGTGACGAATGTTGTAGGTGAACAGCATACTGGAGAATTCATCTATGAAGTTAATGATGTAGTTTTGTCCATCTCTAGCTGTTGGTGTGATAGGCCCACATAGGTCCGAGTGCACGCGTTGCAGTGGTTGTGTAGCTAATACAGGTTTGTCGTCTTGTTTGTGAGGTTGCTTTGTAATTTTGCTCTCATCACATGTTGTGCATGTTGCTTCATGTGTCGTTCCCAGTATGGTCATACCTGTTGTCACCTTCTCAAGCTGAATTATGTCGGTGTTGTTCATATGTCCTAGAGTTCTGTGCCAATCAGGTAGTGATTTTGTGAGGTTTGCCGTATCACCTGTGTCTGTTGTTTTAAGGAAGTATAATCTGCCTTTGGTGGTGATTGGGAACGTCGTTTTGTTTGCTGTCAGCGTATTTTTCTCCTTTGAGAAGTTTACTTTTGCTCCCTTCTGTGTGGCAGCGTGAACTGAAAACAGGATTGTTGGGATGGTTGGTGCCAGTAAGGCGTCCTCAAGATGGATCTGTCGTTTGATGTTGTCATCGTCGAGGATGGTAATCTTTGCCGTGCCTTTTGCCACTGCCAGTTGGTTTGACTTGTGACCATCGGCTAGCTCAATGTAGTGAGTCTCAGGGTTGAAAGTGTCGTTAAAGCTAACAAAGCAGTTCTTATTGTGGATAAGATGGCTTGTTGCTCCACAGTCCACCATAAGTGAGTGGTTGCCCTGGTTGTTGTCTTGCGTGGCTGTGCTGTAATGGTCTGAGGTTACATTAGCAGTGAATGCGAATGTGGCGTTTGCAGCTGTGGTTTCCGTTTTATTCTCCTTCTTCTTTGTCAGGCACACTGATTCTATATGTCCCCTTTTCTTGCAATAGGTGCAAGAAAGTTTGGGTTTTGAGAAGCATTTGTTTGTGGGGTGATTGGTTTTACCACAGGCCATACATTGTTGGTGTTGGCCACATCTGTTTTGTGGTCTGAAGTTTTCACTCCCCCTAGATGCCATGGCTGTGGATTGAGAGCAGCGTGCTGACTCGGTAAGGTCGAAGTTGGTCAGAGCTGCCTTGAACTCTGACAGGGTCTGGGCTTTGTCTAGTTGGGTATGGACTACGACAAAGGGTTGATAGGATGTCGGTAGGCCTTTCATGATCATCGCTATCACTAAATTGTCGCTGATATTTTCTCCTGCAGACTTTAGGCCTGCTGAATAGTTTTCAGCGCGAATAAGGTAATCTGTGACATCTTCTGTCTCAATCATCTTGATAGTTGTAAGCTGTTCGTAGAGGGTTAGCACTCTAGGTTTCTGTGTGCTGGCATAGTGATTCTTCAGGATTTTGAATGCTTGCCTCACATCATCTTTGGCATCTCTCATCACAAGCTGGAGAGACTTTTCATCCAAAACTTGTACCAGTTCAGCATAGGCTCGTTTGTTCTTCTGGTCGAAGTTATCAGCATTCTCCTTACCTTCTACTTTGGGCAAAATGGCTGTGTGTACGCCTTCATCTTGTGTATACAAGTATGATGTGAATCTTGTTTCCCAAATTGAGAAGTTGTTGGCATCGCCATCAAAGAGAAGTCTGTTTTTGAAGCCACTGGGCCCATAACCTATTGAGTGACTGGCCATTGTGAACTGATGTTAAGTATTTTGGTTGATTTACTTGGATTTATTTGAATAAACTTTTCGTGAGTAACATTTTATTACAACTCGTGAAAAAACAGAACAGGAAGTACGGAAGGTAATATAGCGACTCCAGTTAACAATATTCTATATTTTGAGTATTGTCACGTGATTGTCATGTGATTATATTTGGCGATAGTTTTGGCGACAGGATCGCAATCGCATGATTGTCTCTCAACATTATGGTTGTTGAGTGAAATTTGTAATTTTATAATCGCAAATTTTATCAAACTTGTGCTTGAATGAAAATTATGCAATACTGAAATAAAATAAATAGTGATAAACCCTGATGACAACACAATAAATAAATAATAATAAATGAATGCTAGAGGTTCGACTATCCGGCTGGGAGATAACTCCTACCAGTTCCCTCGATATCTTACATGGGAATCTATAGTCAGTATTGTTAGTGCTCGTAAAAAAATGGATTTTTTTTTTTTTTTTTCTTGTTTATTGTGCCAAAAACACTCAGTGAGCTAAAAGAAACACTGGAGCCCATGCTATCCCAATATATTGTGAGAGGGGAACTCTGAAGCAAAAAAAGATAAAATTGGTGGATTTTTGAAAATCTTAGTGGTATGGAAATAAAACAGCAATCAAACTTCGGGTTGCATCAAATTAGCGCACCCTGGTGAGCGCCTAAAATCGGCTGGTTCCCCATTGCAAAAATGCAATCTTTTTGAAGTCATAGTTGTCCTTCACTGTGAATTTGATTTGTTTTTCAATGTTATTCTGAAACAAAATCGCTGCTTTAAACAGTCAACTGATATTTCCGTAGTTTATATTTTTATTATTTTATTTGCTTATTTTTCTTTGTTTCTGCTGCACCTGAAGGGTAACTCTAGAGACGGCCCCATTAGCGAGGAGTTGTGGATATCTAGTTAGTCAAGCTGCGGGGTATATCCATATACATGCACTCTTGTAGAAAGTTAACGACGCCAAGTATGGAGTGCCAATGAGACGCAGTCGTCAGGCGTTTGCTATGACCGTCGATAAGGTAGACAAACAGATTGAGGAGGAGGGCAGACACTCCTATGTGTACGACGTACAACAGGAGAATGTCGACCTGCAGCTTGAGGCCAGGTAACTCTCTCTCTGCCTTATGGGTTACATACAGTATAACGTGTGTCTTAGAGAGTGTCTAGTCTGAGTTCCTTGTGTCATTGCAGGTACAGAGAGAGGGTGGGGCAGGTATACTCCGCTGTGAAGAGAAGGCTTGACTACCAAGTGGAGCTTGTCAACACTAGAAAGAGATTTGAGCAGCAACACATGGTTGACTGGATTGTTAACAATGTGGTGCAGGGGATAACTCCAAAACAGGTGCGCGCATACTGTACGATGTACCATTGTGTGGGGAGGTGACTCCCAAAAATCTGTGCGTATATCAAGTAATATACTGTAAGATGGAGTAACTTCCAAACTGGTGTTCTCATGCAGATGATGCATTGTAGTGTACATACACATATTGCTGAGGAGTTGTCCTCTCTCCAAAGACAAAAATATAATAGACATGTAATTACTTGTTTTTGTATGTTGTGTAGGAGAAAGATGCCATTGCTAGCTGCATATCTAACTTGAAGACTCTATCAAAGACCTCTACAGCTGTGTAAATTATAGTTTGATATGGGACAGTTTGACATCAGTGCATACATCGGCAGCATACAAGGTGCCAGAGAGAGAAATATGGAGGCAGTAACATTTGTACTTCTGTCATAGACTCTGGTTATTCGTTAGTAAATTATTATTATATCCATTGATAGTTTATGAGTGTGTCAGAGTTGGTGGTCTGTTTGAGCTTTTACAATAAATAGCCAAAACGTGCTCACTCTTATAGTAATTGTCTTCTCTCTCCTGTCCCATACTTTATTGTGCCTGCAAAGTAGGCTCTCTATGTAATGTCATCTATCCATCTTGGCATTTAGTCTTCATTCACCACATATGATGTCCAAGAAATGTGTAGCTTGTCATCGCTCACCATACCAGACCTGTCATGTTTTCTAATTTGTACATTTTCGCCCAATTTTTGAAATTTCCTGGAATTTTTATTTTCTCTCTAGCAAACCTGACTTTCAGACCTATAAGAAGCGGTCCGGCATGTTAATGGTTTTTGTATTATCATTGTAAGACCTTTTACCCTTTGCACGTTGACTAAGTTGTGAGCTAAAAACCTAACTACTGCCTGTTCTTGTTACTACACACTCTTCAGTTTCGAATCCGCCCACCCAGGTGTAATCACTGCTACCCATAATATTGCTTGTTGCTCGTGCTTACATGGCAGGTATGTTAGCTACTCAAAACGAACACATTTTAGCAGATATTGCACCACTCTTCCAGCAAATGTATTTTATTTGTGTTTTATCTTCCCTTTACAACAATGGGGAGGCAACTGCCAATTTATATGATCGACCAAAATGGTTTGCTAATCTATTCATAATAGGATGAAGCAAACAGTATAAAATATTTACATGGATATACACAGTTTTTATCTATTAATATCTCTGCTCCCAGCTGGTGTTCCTCAGAGATTTCTCTGACCGATCTCTAGGTCTAATGTACTGTCTAATGTAGTTCACATTCTTTGCTACTTCTGTTAAAGGTTTCATAGACTTCTCTCTCTTTACCGGCTCAACTATCACCACAGGCTTGATGTCTGTGAGATCTACTATACTTTTCGTTTCTTTCCGCTGTAACACTTTCTGCAACAGGAGATTAATGTATTATTGGTATGAAATACATCGCTGTGTTTCACATATAATATATTTGTTCAAACAGCGGTACTACCTTGGCCTCCTTTCGCACTGGCAGATCTATCTTTAAAAAGAATTCTCCAATCTTTTCATCATTCATTTCTGCTTTGGTAGCTTCTGATTTCAATATTCTCTCTCTCAGCTGTTTTGCTCGATTTGATGGAGGTAAGAAATGCTTTTTCCTGTATGCAGTTGCACCTATAAACAATTACAAAAGCTATACTGAATGCAAAGATGGTAAACTCTCTAGCGAACGCTTGATGCAGTTAGTTTTACAGGCTCCGCCTACCTTGTGATTATGATTATTTGTATATTTAATGCTTGGAATGCCTAAAGATTACCAGTCCGAGCCAATTTACAAACAGCAAAAAAAAACAAACCATTTTCATTGTGCGTTATTATTACCTGTTAAAAATTGAGGTTATGAGGAATTTATATAATATGGTTAAGTACATGATAATTGATCCAATTACTTGTCTCCTGTTTTTTTATAGTAAAATTTAGTGGCTGCATTTTTGTTTTGTTTTTTTTTCGGGATGTTGACCTCGCAATTGCATAATGGGTGGAGCCCAGAAACTAGGATCATTTAATACTGAAGACTGCCCTTATTTCTGTGTATAGTATCATTGTCTACATTTTACATAAGTAGGTTTGATCTAAAGAACAACAGCTGCAAGTAGTCCAAGACCTGAAGCTTTACCTTGCAGGAAGCTGCCATCTTTCAGTTGTGTGTAATTATAGCAATTCTCTGAGTTGAGAACAGCCTTTCTGTGCTCAACTCGTAGTTTGGCCAATTTTCTTCTTTCAGCGGCGATGGACTTGCTGACTTTTTGTGGTTTGGAAACCTCTTTGAGCTCTTGTTCTTCTGTAAAACAACAACAGCATTAAAATTAAACTTTCACATCATTTGGTGACCCGATTGGATCACTATTGCACGTTAATTTTCCATTCGCGACAAGTCCACGAGAAAAATTTTCATATTTCCGCGGCCAAATTTTTTTCCACAACTGACCATAGTTGTCTTTTCTCATAACTTACCGTAGTTGTCTTCTCTCACAACTTACTGTAGTTGTCTTCTCTCACAAC
Organism: Cryptosula pallasiana; assembly: GCA_945261195.1. NCBI lineage: Eukaryota > Metazoa > Bryozoa > Gymnolaemata > Cheilostomatida > Cryptosulidae > Cryptosula > Cryptosula pallasiana. Next base: position 15,480,257 of record OX183136.1, read on the forward strand.
TTACCGTAGTTGTCTTCTCACAACTTACCGTAATTGTCTTCTCTCACAACTTACCGTAATTGTCTTTCTCTCACAATGTACCGTAGTTGTCTTTCTTTCACAACTTACCGTCGTTGTCTTCTCTCACAACGTACCGTCGTTGTCTTCTCTCACAACTTAATGTAGTTGTCTTTCTCTCACAACTTACCGTAGTTGTCTTTCTCGTACGGCTTTGGTTTACTTTCCAGATTTTGTTTTTTTAGGAATTCTTTCATGTGCTGTTTTTCAATCTCAGCAATCCGTGCCCTCAGTGATATAGCCTTCTGTGCTGACACAACAGTCTCATTATCGAGGCTCTCATTAAACCTGCTCAAACTACTTACTCCTCCTTTGTAGGAACCTGGGCAAACATAGTATGCTGTTTACCCACATGATGTGGAAATTATTTAAAATCATCTGATATAGGATTCCCTAGTGTTCTGTATGAATATAGTTGACTCATAAGTACAATGGACTTGGAAAGTTATTGCTATTTGGAGTTGTCTTCTTACTTTTATATGTTTATGTTAGTTCTGGCAAAAAGTAGGTACACTAAAACAATATGTTGTATTATACTATAGTAGGTTGGTAAATAATGCAACCATGCTGATACAACATTCAACATAATCTTTGTCAAGTATAACAACGATTACCTTTTAATCTCAGTTTAAATTACCCAGATTTTCTTAGATTAAATGATTGATCTCTTTTGCTTAATTTGAAGCCGAATTATAAATAATCCAGCATTAGTGACTTGTTCTATTGCCACTGCCACAAACAAACTTTCACCGAAACCCAAAGATTAATTTTAATCTAAGTCTGTATGATGAAAGGCAGTCTTGCAAATTTTTTAGTATCACACGTAACATAACAACACAAAAAATGATTATGCTCACATTTTAATCTCTAGTTAACTGATTAATTTATGTTAATCTATTATAGATGGATATTTTACGCTTACATACCAGCATATGTTGATCTTGCAGTCTCTGTTGATGCAAACAGAGGTTTTGACTCATTAACCGGTACATGTTCGTTGCCTACGTTTTTATACGCTTCACTTGCTGCGAACTCATTGATTGGTGGAAGAGAAGGTCGCAGGCTTGCAGTAAAGAAAGCTTTTTGGTTAGTAGATCGACTAGGAAACTCAATAAATGGTTTGACTGATGAAGCTTGAGCCTCTTCACTTGGTTTTGTTTCTGGTATCGGGTTATTCGTTGGAATCGTCTTCTCTTGTTGATCTTCATCTTTATCAACCGGTGGTAACTCATTGACAACTTGTGAGGTCTCATCAATGTTTACTTGTTCAACCTCCATAATGGGTTCTGTGATATTGTTGTTGCTGGAAACCTCAGAAGTCTCAGGAGCAGACAACTCTTCTTTTGATTTGTGCGCATCATCTGCAGGGTCATTTATTTCATCTGGAGTTGTCCTCTCTGTTTTAGGGCTATCACTTGTTTGCATTCTCTTTATTGGTGGCAGTTTGGTGCCCTGAAGTACCTTACGTTTTATCTGAAAACAACCTCATAATAATGAAGAAGCAGACGGAGTATATAACCAATGAGAAATCACGTTATAAAAAAGTGTCATCACCCTCTTGGTCTTTGCGATGTCACAAAATGATTGTTGCTGATTCAATGGTGATGTAATAACGTTAGTAAAAATATAATAAACTAGATGCTGAATGGAAAGTGACATATAGTTTCTGATAGGTAAAAACTGACAATGCAACAATCATTTTCAGCGTCTCCAAATTTGTGGTAGAGTTATCTCCCTTTGTAATGACAACTCCACAACACAGATTAAACAGTATTAAAATGGTATTGTCAGTCCTTCAAAGATGGTTTAAAGCATCTTTTGATTTGCTGCAATATAAACTCAGCTGATCGTGACAATCCCATGTGATAATTATAAACGCTATTTGAATTTTTTTACAATAGTTTATTGAATAATCTATAAATAGAAATTAAACTGAAAATGTTGGAATTCTTAATTTAAAATTTTAAGCAAATTTACAAATAAAACGTAATCCCTTTTGCAAGAGTTTGCAATCAAACTTAAGCTATAACATTTTTCCAATTCAAAAGATCAATATTGTCAAAGGATTGCATAACTTTGTCAATCAGCTAAGAGGTTAGTTAAAGATTTAGTCCAAATAAGAAAATTTTTAGAATTAATAAACGAACAAACAATTTTTTCGAAGAAACATTATGTTCAAACCGGATTTGTGTTTCTGTCAAGTGTTTTCATAATATCGAGTGTTGCGCACATATCAGACTATTTGTTTTGGTTTTGATAAGATAAACTGAGTTTAAAGTGTTGGTGTAGTGTTCATAACATGATGTTATTGCTGGTGGTACGCCTACATGATTGTCTGCACTTACTTATTGATTGCTTAATTATAATGTAACACTAAGAATGGCGTGTAAATAACTTTTTGCTATCTGATGCTTTCGTAAGTATCATTTTCATTTTATCGGAAATTGAAAATTAGTTTTTCTGTTTTCCAACGGTTAACAAAATCATTCTAAGAAAAATCAAAGATAGCATTTACAAACAACAACAGAAAAGAAAATAGTTGAACAGCTGTGATTGAACCTCTACCCATCACGTTTGCGATAAGCTCTAGATAACTGCGCCACCTGATTCAAGGCATTTGAAAGGATGTTGTTTTCGTATAACTTTCTTTATCGCATACCTTGAGACTGCTTTGTGATGAAATGTTGGACTCATTTCTCAAGTTTTGCTGATATAATTGATAGGTTTCCTTCACTTTCTGTCGTTGCGTTTGTATAATCTAGTAACAAACAACAACAACAACATTGGTTAATTTTTTTGTTGATTTCTGTTTTTATATGAGGAATTTTTTGTTGCTAAGAAATTTCTTGCCCTTGGTTAATCAGGCAGGATTGTTTCTGCAACTGCATAAAAAGTATCTCATATCTGAAACTGAAAGGAGTTTAAACCACGGGCCCTGGGGATTTTTGCAAGCATGTTCTTCCAACGGCCCACTATCATATATACTATAAACCCTAGCCTTACACCAACATTGCAAGGCCTATCGGTCAGACAGATTAAATGTTACATCAACTTCCTGACATCAAAAAACTTGTAATGCAAAAAGAGCGACCAACAAAATTATTTACACAACAGCTAGGTGGCCGTAGGTGAGATTCCTGGTCAAGAACACATTTACCATTCACTGAGGAGACTCAGTATTAGGGTTGTCTGGTGGTTGTGAAGGCCCAAACACACTGGAAATGTCCAGCGCAGATTTTGCTAGCGAATTCCGCTCTGGCTTGCCGCTTGGAAAAAATGTATAGCCGCTCACTAGCGAACACAGCACGCTGATTGGTTGGTACACATGACAGTGAACAATCTTTGTCATTTTTCAAAACAAAAAGCATTTTTTTATTGCTATTATTATTATTTATTAATCAACGCAGCAGAATAATAACGCCATAAGAATTTTCTATAGCTGTTTGTTATGAGAGAGAGATGTGATTGATAAGTTTTTTATAACCCAAATTATTTATTGCGCCCATCATCAGATGATGTAATAGATGTTTTATTTTTTGCAGCAAGCAACGGCTACCATACTACCACAATGATTTTAATGTGATTATTCTATAATTAGAGCAATTATAATAATACATAATAAATTGTATATTATAATGTATTACACTGAAATGTTAAGGAAACATGGAGTTTGACAAAGATTTTTCTTATAAATTATCATTCACCCAACCAATATGTAACACAAATGAGTTGATTTGTCTTCTCTCTATGAGTAGATAACTCCGAATGTAACCACTAGCTGAGTGCACATAGTGCTTTTAGAGCATGGCAGTCGGCGGCTTCTTTGATAGTCAAATCGCCGTTCGGCGCATGTTTTGTTTCCAGTGTATTAATGTGTCGGGCCACCGCACTAGGTGTTGTTGCTGTAAGGTCTTCGGCTCAAACCCAAGTCAGGCATGTTGAGTTTTTTGCGGTTGTGAAATAAATTATGCCTGAATTGCCATTAAAAGTTTATAGCAATAAAAATTACAACATTAGGTGACATACTGATGTCTTCTGAGAATGGGTGATGCTAAGGTAGCAAAAATTACTTGGTTATGATGTAACAAAAAAAGCCACACAAACATTGCTGAAAGTTATGCTCGAGAGAAAATGGCATCACAAGATTTTTATTATGTCAGATCGTGATTCATGAGTTCACTCGTATAAAATGCTACGACTTACGCCAATAGAGTTATTTTTTTCATGTAATCATCAATTCATCGCGTACAATGTAAAGGAAGGAAACAATGATTCTTTAGTCCCAGTAGAGGTTTTGTGCTGGTTAAACATTAAAGTTAACGAATATTGATTGAAAAAATTAAACTTTGCTAACCGCAATGTAGGACTTTGTTTCGCATCTTGCTCAAAATCTTTTTCTTTTTTCCTTGACTAGTAAACTTAAAACATACTATTTATTCTCAGCAGAAAAATCCTTTTTTGTAGAATCAATTGTAACCATAGACACTAACCTTGCACATAGCCTTATACGTAACATGCTGTGATCTGTTCAAAGTGTCTATGGTCGTGTGAGCATCTCTCAAAGCCTGGGCTAGATGTCTATTCATAGACCCAGTGATTGCTGTGTTGTACGATCTAATATTCTTGCTGAACTCTGATCTAGAAGCGAATTTTAGTGAAGTTAACGATTTGCTGTCTACAGCAGCAGACATCTTGGCTGACTGACTGCACAGCACGGCAGACCAAACTGATATCTCAACAAGCAAATAGTAGAATAATGTTAAATAGTAACTGATAACGTATTGATTATATTGAATTGTGATTGGCCCTTGTCAGCAATCAAAACAGCACCTGGGCTGTGAAATCTTACTACTTTAATGTAACAATAGAAATCTCTACACAGATTGAATTTGCTGCGTAAATATGTGCATTAGATCTGAATAGATCATATCAATGCTTTGTCAGCTCGAATCGAACAAAGTGAATTTGAAGCATTCTCTGCACTTCCTTTGATTGTAATAGAATCTGTATGTTATATGTTCAGTCAACTCCAGTTCAGTTAGTGAAGAATGCTGTCAGCAACGGCAGCGAAATTATGATGATGTCATGAGCATATTTCATATTGTGCTTGGTCAGTCACTGCTCAGAAAGTAAATGGTGGAAAACTACAAACAACTTTTTTGGAAGAAAGCCAAATTTCAATTTGAAAAACTCGTTCATTCATTGAAATAAAAAACTGAGTAAAACATGACTAACACTTTTTGTTGCTACTTTTCAGTATGTAAACTCAGCTCTGGAGGTCTTATATATTATTTTATTTGGTTTTTGTTTCCGTCCATTTTTATTATTATTATTTTTTTCTGTTTGTTTCCTTTTTATTTACTTTCTTTTTACCTCCAGTTTATTCATTTTTTCCGCCCGAATGTTTTATATTTTGTTATATCTTCACACTCTGCACTATATTCAACTTCCGTCTATTCACTATTCAGCTATAAACTTCACCAAAGATATACCACTCACTTTGTGTCGTGTACCACGTGGTTAAATTTGTGCATGTCCTCTCGGCTTGCTGCTGGAAGATTGAGTAGACTCGCTTTATGCACGGGTTGGGGTCTGCTCATCCCAAACATCATCAATTCATTGAAGTTCTCTCTTAGGCTATTCTAGCTCACCTACAAACCAAAAAAAAGTGAGAGAATACATAAATTACTTCACGAAAACAACCATACATTCATTCTACTAACCATAATGTAGAATTCTCTGCTCAGTCCGATTCGTCAGCGAGGCAGCTGCCAGCCACTACTAATATATTTTATTCCTAAACAAAACGCTTTGAGCAAAGTTATTATAGCAACTGCCAGTAGAGTAAATAGTAGTCAGTTAACTGCTCATGTAATATTTGTATTATTTAATACACGATCATTTTCAATAGCATAAAGCCATTCGTTTATCTAAAATCCTTTCAAGTCAAGCCATTACCTCTAAGCGCATTATTGAACGTAAAAGACGAGTGCTAACAGCGCAGGTATAATGTATGAATGTATAATATATAGTATGGTATTTGATGTATTGTATTATACATTGTTGTATCAATATATATATAAAAGGAATTGTTAAACATAGCTGACGTTTTGAGTTTATTTCATCCAGTAATCTCTAGTTCAAAAGCTCAAGTACTACTGGTGTTGAAAAAGTCTTACAATGAAGGGAAAACATTTTTCACAATTTTTTAAATAGTTTACTGTTATTACAATGATCATGAACTAGAAAGATTTTAAATAATATGCAATTTTTTTTATACTTCATGTAAAAATAAGTTAATTTTTTATGGATCACAAATCAAGCATTAGACTTCTGTTCGAAAAAGTAAGCGGAGAAAGAAATCATGCTCAAGAATTTTCTCAGCATTTCTCTCCCATTACAGTTCATCGGTGGATGTACAAAAAAACTCTGGCAATCATTGAATGATTAATTATCCATGCAAAATCTCTTCAGCCATTGAAAGGTACATGCTAGTTGGTGCGTTACACTAGCAGGGGGAGACGAATGAGTCACACCAAAAGCAGATACATAACTACACTGATACAATGAAGACATATTGATCTGGTGAAAGTAATATTGATTTAGAGGGATTGAGCCGTGTAGGGGGTGTACCCCATAGATACATTTTTAACCCCCTGCTTTTATGGTCCGAGTACTCACAGTTCAACTTCTGTCAAGGAGGAGAAAAATCCAAATTTGGCTCACAGCAAGTTGCTATTTGAAAGTGTGCAAGTTACGTGTTATTGTACGATAACCATTCAATGTTTTTTGATAATAATTGAATGGATATAATAAATAATTAACCAAATATAATAATTCCATGCCTATTGAATTTTGACATATTCGCCAATATCATGTCTTTTACCATCAAAATATAGACTTTTATAAAATACCAGACCAGAAGAATTTTCACATCATATGCAGACCTCTCAACAAATACTCCAGAGTTACGAGTCAGCAAACAACACAAACATATACGAGTAAATTACTATATTTAATGACAAGGTGATACAAGAATTACAACAGTTGAATTAGCGACATACAATAACAAGAGAAGAAAACTCCACAGATGCAGTGGATGTGAGGTTGTAGTACAAGCTAGTTACTGTCCATCATATAACAAGACTATATATAGATATATAAATACTGCTGACCCTTGCCATTCATTCAATTGCTCACTTGCTATCCACGCATATCAACAGCCACCAATTAACTGAAAAAACAACGTCAATGAAAATAATATTGCTGGAATAGCTAAAGAATGTTTGATGTAGTCTTAGAACCAATCAGTATAGACCAAGTTCATCAGCACCTCGTCTCGTACAAGCCGCTACGTCCGATATACCTGACCCACTTAATCACATCGTGATCCGAGTAGTTAAGTTTGGACTCAAACACTTTGAGGTAACGAACTTTGAACCCTGAGGGAGCGAATGGCACCTACAGAGAAGTGAGAGACAATGAAGTACACACAATGTAATAAATAATAACAGGTCTAAATTGATTATGTAACTAAGAAGAAGTCTACCTCAAAGTTCATAGAAATAGGAGGCCTGGTCCACTTCTTCCTGTCGGAGGTGTTGAGTAACTCTATCTCGGCACTGAGCTGGCATTCCTTCATACCACCCATCCTCTTTATCCTGTGAATGGCAAACCCTCGTGTGTGTACAATGTACATGATACAGTATAGAGTGTGTTGTATACAATATAGAGTGTGTTGTATACAATATAGAGTGTGTTGTATACAATATAGAGTGTGTTGTATACAATATAGAGTGTGTTGCATACAATATAGAGTGTGTTGTATACAATATAGAGTGTGTTGTTTACAATATAGAGTGTGTTGTATACAATATAGAGTGTGTTGTATACAATATAGAGTGTGCTGTATACAATATAGAGTGTGTTGTATACAATATAGAGTGTGTTGTATACAATATAGAGTGTGCTGTATACAATATAGAGTGTGTTGTATACAATATAGAGTGTGTTGTATACAATATAGAGTGTGTTGTATACAATATAGAGTGTGTTGTATACAGTATAGAGTGTGTTGTATACAATATAGAGTGTGTTGTATACAATATAGAGTGTATACAATATAGAGTGTGTTGTATACAATATAGAGTGTATACAATATAGAGTGTGTTGTATACAATATAGAGTGTGTTGTATACAATGTAGAGTGTACTGTATACAATATAGAGTGTGCTGTATACAATATAGAGTGTGTTGTATACAATATAGAGTGTGTTGTATACAATATAGAGTGTGTTGTATACAATATAGTGTACTGTATACAATATAGAGTGTGTTGTATACAATATAGAGTGTGCTGTATACAATATAGAGTGTGTTGTATACAATATAGAGTGTGTTGTATACAATATAGAGTGAGTTGTATACAATATAGAGTGTGTTGTATACAATATAGAGTGTGTTGTATACAATATAGAGTGTGTTGTATACAATATAGAGTGTATACAATATAGAGTGTGTTGTATACAATATAGAGTGTTGTATACAATATAGAGTGTGTTGTATACAATATAGAGTGTGTTGTATACAATATAGAGTGTGTTGTATACAATATAGAGTGTGTTGTATACAATATAGAGTGTGTTGTATACAATATAGAGTGTGTTGTATACAATATACAGTGTGCTGTATACGATATAGAGTGTGCTGTATACAATATAGAGTGTGTTGTATACAATATAGAGTGTGCTGTATACAATATAGAGCGTGCTGTATACAATATAGAGTGTGTTGTATACAATATAGAGTGTGTTGTATACAATATAGAGCGTGTTGTATACAATATAGAGTGTGCTGTATACAATATAGAGCGTGTTGTATACAATATAGAGTGTGCTGTATACAATATAGAGTGTACTGTATACAATATAGAGTGTGTTGTATACAATATAGAGTGTATACAATATAGAGTGTGTTGTATACAATATAGAGTGTATACAATATAGAGTGTGTTGTATACAATATAGAGTGTGTTGTATACAATATAGAGTGTGTTGTATACAATATAGAGTACTGTATACAATATAGAGTGTGCTGTATACAATATAGAGTGTACTGTATACAATATAGAGTGTGCTGTATACAATATAGAGTGTGTTGTATACAATATAGAGTGTGTTGTATACAATATAGAGTGTGTTGTATACAATATAGAGTGTACTGTATACAATATAGAGTGTGTTGTATACAATATAGAGTGTACTGTATACAATATAGAGTGTGTTGTATACAATATAGAGTGTGTTGTATACAATATAGAGTGTATGGTATACAATATAGAGTGTACTGTATACAATATAGAGTGTGTTGTATACAATATAGAGTGTGTTGTATACAATATAGAGTGTACTGTATACAATATAGAGTGTGTTGTATACAATATAGTGTACTGTATACAATATAGAGTGTGCTGTATACAATATAGAGTGTACTGTATACAATATAGAGTGTGCTGTATACAATATAGAGTGTACTGTATACAATATAGAGTGTGTTGTATACAATATAGAGTGTGCTGTATACAATATAGAGTGTGTTGTATACAATATAGAGTGTGCTGTATACAATATAGAGCGTGTTGTATACAATATAGAGTGTGTTGTATACAATATAGAGTGTATACAATATAGAGTGTATACAATATAGAGTGTGCTGTATACAATATAGAGTGTGTTGTATACAATATAGAGTGTATACAATATAGAGTGTGTTGTATACAATATAGAGTGTACTGTATACAATATAGAGTGTATACAATATAGAGTGTGTTGTATACAATATAGAGTGTGTTGTATACAATATAGAGTGTGCTGTATACAATATAGAGTGTGTTGTATACAATATAGAATGTACTGTATACAATATAGAGTGTGCTGTATACAATATAGAGTGTGTTGTATACAATATAGAGTGTGTTGTATACAATATAGAGTGTGTATACAATATAGAGTGTGTTGTATACAATATAGAGTGTACTGTATACAATATAGAGTGTGTTGTATACAATATAGAGTGTGCTGTATACAATATAGAGTGTACTGTATACAATATAGAGTGTATACAATATAGAGTGTGTTGTATACAATATAGAGTGTGTTGTATACAATATAGAGTGTATACAATATAGAGTGTACTGTATACAATATAGAGTGTATACAATATAGAGTGTGTTGTATACAATATAGAGTGTGCTGTATACAATATAGAGTGTGTTGTATACAATATAGAGTGTGTTGTATACAATATAGAGTGTGTTGTATACAATATAGAGTGTGCTGTATACAATATAGAGTGTACTGTATACAATATAGAGTGTGTTGTATACAATATAGAGTGTGCTGTATACAATATAGAGTGTGCTGTATACAATATAGAGTGTGTTGTATACAATATAAAGTGTGTTGTATGCAATATAGAGTGTGTTGTATACAATATAGAGTGTACTGTATACAATATAGAGTGTGTTGTATACAATATAGAGTGTGTTGTATACAATATAGAGTGTGTTGTATACAATATAGAGTGTATACAATATAAAGTGTGTTGTATACAATATAGAGTGTGCTGTATACAATATAGAGTGTACTGTATACAATATAGAGTGTGCTGTATACAATATAGAGTGTACTGTATACAATATAGAGTGTGTTGTATACAATATAGAGTGTGCTGTATACAATATAGAGTGTGTTGTATACAATATAGAGTGTGTTGTATACAATATAGAGTGTGTTGTATACAATATAGAGTGCGTTGTATACAATATAGAGTGTGTTGTATACAATATAGAGTGTATACAATATAGAGTGTGTTGTATACAATATAGAGTGTATACAATATAGAGTGTGCTGTATACAATATAGAGTGTGCTGTATACAATATATAGTGTGTTGTATACAATATAGAGTGTATACAATATAGAGTGTGTTGTATACAATATAGAGTGTACTGTATACAATATAGAGTGTACTGTATACAATATAGAGTGTGTTGTATACAATATAGAGTGTGTTGTATACAATATAGAGTGTGTTGTATACAATATAGAGCGTGTTGTATACAATATAGAGTGTGTTGTATACAATATAGAGTGTGCTGTATACAATATAGAGTGTGTTGTATACAATATAGAGTGTGTTGTATACAATATAGAGTGTGTTGTATACAATATAGAGTGTTGTATACAATATAGAGTGTGTTGTATACAATATAGAGTGTGTTGTATACAATATAGAGTGTGTTGTATACAATATAGAGCGTGCTGTATACAATATAGAGTGTGTTGTATACAATATAGAGTGTGTTGTATACAATATAGAGCGTGCTGTATACAATATAGAGTGTGTTGTATACAATATAGAGTGTGTTGTATACAATATAGAGTGTATACAATATAGAGTGTGCTGTATACAATATAGAGTGTGTTGTATACAATATAGAGCGTGCTGTATACAATATAGAGTGTGTTGTATACAATATAGAGTGTATACAATATAGAGTGTGTTGTATACAATATAGAGTGTGCTGTATACAATATAGAGTGTGTTGTATACAATATAGAGTGTATACAATATAGAGTGTGTTGTATACAATATAGAGTGTATACAATATAGAGTGTGTTGTATACAATATAGAGTGTATACAATATAGAGTGTGTTGTATACAATATAGAGTGTATACAATATAGAGTGTGTTGTATACAATATAGAGTGTATACAATATAGAGTGTGTTGTATACAATATAGAGTGTATACAATATAGAGTGTGTTGTATACAATATAGAGTGTGTTGTATACAATATAGAGTGTATACAATATAGAGTGTGCTGTATACAATATAGAGTGTGCTGTATACAATATATAGTGTGTTGTATACAATATAGAGTGTATACAATATAGAGTGTGTTGTATACAATATAGAGTGTACTGTATACAATATAGAGTGTACTGTATACAATATAGAGTGTGTTGTATACAATATAGAGTGTGTTGTATACAATATAGAGTGTGTTGTATACAATATAGAGCGTGTTGTATACAATATAGAGTGTGTTGTATACAATATAGAGTGTGCTGTATACAATATAGAGTGTGTTGTATACAATATAGAGTGTGTTGTATACAATATAGAGTGTGTTGTATACAATATAGAGTGTTGTATACAATATAGAGTGTGTTGTATACAATATAGAGTGTGTTGTATACAATATAGAGTGTGTTGTATACAATATAGAGCGTGCTGTATACAATATAGAGTGTGTTGTATACAATATAGAGCGTGTTGTATACAATATAGAGTGTGTTGTATACAATATAGAGTGTGTTGTATACAATATAGAGTGTGTTGTATACAATATAGAGTGTGTTGTATACAATATAGAGTGTGTTGTATACAATATAGAGTGCTGTATACAATATAGAGTGTGTTGTATACAATATAGAGTGTGCTGTATACAATATAAAGTGTGTTGTATACAATATAGAGTGTGTTGTATACAATATAGAGTGTGTTGTATACAATATAGAGTGCGTTGTATACAGTATAGAGTGTGCTGTATACAATATAGAGTGTATACAATATAGAGTGTGCTGTATACAATATAGAGTGTGTTGTATACAATATAGAGTGTGTTGTATACAATATAGAGTGTGTTGTATACAATATAGAGTGTGTTGTATACAATATAGAGTGCTGTATACAATATAGAGTGTGTTGTATACAATATAGAGTGTGTTGTATACAATATAGAGTGTGTTGTATACAATATAGAGTGTGTTGTATACAATATAGAGTGTGTTGTATACAATATAGAGTGTGTTGTATACAATATATAGTGTGTTGTATACAATATAAAGTGTGTTGTATACAATATAGGGTGTGTTGTATACAATATAGAGTGTGTTGTATACAATATAGAGTGTACTGTATACAATATAGAGTGTGCTGTATACAATATAGAGCGTGTTGTATACAATATATAGTGTGTTGTATACAATATAGAGTGTGTTGTATACAATATAGAGTGTGTTGTATACAATATAGAGTGGGCTGTATACAATATAGAGTGTGTTGCATACAATATAGAGTGTGTTGTATACAATATAGAGTGTGTTGTATACAATATAGAGTGTGTTGTATACAATATAGAGTGTGCTGTATACAATATAGAGTGTGTTGTATACAATATAGAGTGTGTTGTATACAATATAGAGTGTGCTGTATACAATATAGAGTGTGTTGTATACAATATAGAGTGTGTTGTATACAATATAGAGTGTGTTGTATACAATATAGAGTGTGTTGTATACAATATAGAGCGTGCTGTATACAATATAGAGCGTGCTGTATACAATATAGAGTGTGTTGTATACAATATAGAGCGTGTTGTATACAATATAGAGTGTGCTGTATACAATAGTATATATATATATCTATAGAGTGTAGACACTTACTTCCACACTATAGCATTCTCACTTGACTTATACTTGGCCTTTCCTTTCATACACAGAACTTGTACTCCGCTGGTGTTCAGTGGGGTAGGCACTCTAACCTGTACGGATGTAATATGGGGTTGTATCATATATGTATGTATAGCGTGTGTATTGTACATGAATGGGGTATTTACTGCATATGCAGTTTATATCTTTATGTAGTAATATATATAATGACTAAGTGGTATACCATGCTATAGTTACTTTTACTACCACTACTACTATTACTGCCACTACAACTACTACTGCTACTAGTAGTACTACTACTACCACTATTGCTACTATTACTGGTAGTGAGCACTAACCTCAACTTTCTGAGCAAGAAGAGAAGGCTTAAAGTTACTCTTCACAACGACCTTGACCTCCATTTTGCTTTTTCCTACCTCTCTCACCAGAGGGATAACACGGAATGGCAGACTGATGTCCTTGGTAGTGCGGTACTTCATTAGCTCGTACTCTCCATCAGGGGGAATAAAGCTAATGGAGTGCTCCGTCTCAAACTTGTTGAGCTTGACGCACTGGTGGAACTGGCAGTCATCTATGGCTATAGACATCTTACCCCCCACAGTCCTATAAGACATCAAATCTATGTATGTGGCCTACACTACAGATGTCTAGTGTAAAACTGGAGACATTACTCAACGTAGTAAGACAACTCTAACCATATTTTAAAACTAATAAAAATACTCACAGCACACTGCAGAAAAGTACCTATATACGGCCATAAACAAATTAACTACAGAAACACATAATGTGGAATGACTGCTATACACTTTTGTTTTGAAAAAGTGACTAAAATGTACAATTTTTACATAATTATGTTTTGTGACCGGGAGTAATCCTCACAATGTCTCTAGTCAAGACATGGTTTTTGAGGCACAATATTTTTTGGTTCTCTGTATCAAAAAATGTTCGTTCATGGGACATTAGGGAGAGGAAAAGACCGAAGTGAGCCTACTGAAATAGAAGACAAGGATTGGTACATACGGTTTAGGTGCATCGTCCAGCCCAGTCTTTCCCCTGGACTCCATGATCACTTTGTCGTTGATCCCAAACTTGCACTCGGGCATTCCACTCAGATACGATTTCATGACAATCCTGCCTGCTACATGGGCAGACAACACCTGACCTGTCCAATACATTATCATACTTATATGTAACCAAATAAAACCTTTCAAGTTTGTGGACGAATGTGATAAGATGACCAGGAAAGCCAAATCAAGTTAGATATTATTCTATAATTGATATAGAGGTGATATGATAAAACAAAGATACTTTAACATCACACGTAGATGGGTAAACTTTGAAGAACGGATGATTATCAGTGTATTATTTAATCTATTATCTTTGGTATGTCCATAGACATATGACATTGTGTCTGCGGGGGACCTTGTGTATATACAGATGTCTATTATTGCTAAGGCCCACACAGGAGGTGCCAGGCAGTACCTTGAGGTGACATGAGTAAGTTGACATTCTCAAGGACATCAAGGAAGAGCTCATTCCTCCGATACTTGATACCTTCCCTCCTCCATCCAATCTGACCTGTCACCTGCAACATACAACACCTCATGCCTTTCAATCAGTCTAGTGAACTTTCTAAATGAGAGCAAAAACTATTTGGAGTTGTCCTTTTTTATGACCAAACAGACAACTCTAAATTTTCAGCGTCGTAATGTTCATAAATTATACAGGTAATTTCCAAGTACAAGCCTCAGCACCAACAATAACTAGCCATAGCGCAGTACATTATAAATAGCCTTAGATTCTCACCTGACTAGTAATTTGTGCAGTTTCCTCCTTGCTCTGACTCTTTACTGAGGCCTGAGTGATGTAGGTTTTCATTATGCCAGTATCTGTATTCTGTGGGTACCCAAAGTCTAGCAGCTCTGCAACCAGTCAGCCGACTACTTTATTACAATCCATCCACCCCTTCAGTTTCATTACAATACACCCCTTTCGCTTCATTATACTCCACCCCTTCAGCTCCATTACAATCCATCCCTTCCGTTCCATTACAATCTACCCATTCAGCTCCATTACAATTCACCCCTTCAGTTTCATTACAATTCACCCTTTCAGTTCCATTACAATCCACCCCTTCAGTTCCATTACAATCTTCAGTTCTATTACAATCCACCCCTTCAGTTTCAATACAATCCACCCTTTCAGTTTCATTATAATCCACCCCTTCAGTTTCAATACAATCCACCCCTTCAGTTTCATTACAATCCATCCCATCAGTTTCATTACAATCCACCCCTTCAGTTCCATTACAACCCACCCCTTCAGTTCCATTACAATCCACCCCTTCAGTTCCATTACAATCCACCCCTTCAGTTCCATTACAATCCACTCCTTCAGTTCCATTACAATCCACTCCTTCAGTTCCATTAGACTCCACCCCGTCAATTTCATTAAAATCTGCCCCTACAGTTTAATTACAAGTCACCCCTTCAATTCCATTACAATCTACCCCTTCAGTTCCATTACAAGCCACCCCTTCAGTTTCATTACAATCTACCCCTTGGGTTTATCACAGTACGCTCTTTCAGCTTTACAAACATTCAGCCCACCACAAAGAGAACTCACCGTCAAGCAGCTCGTAGATGAGCACAAAATTATTCTTGATGTTCTCCTCAGTGATTTTACCAAAGTAGGAGTTCATCACAAGAACCATCTTGTTCAGAAACTCAAACACCATCGCTGTAACAGACAGTGTCACGTGTCACAGTACGCCAGGCAGTAGTACGTGTCATAGTACGCCAGACAGTAGTATGTGTCACAGTACGCCAGAAAGTAGTATGTGTCACAGTACGCCACTTGCACATCACACACAAATATGCTAATTAGCTCAACAATGTCGCACCTGCGTTGACATTTTGCTTAGAGACAGCTGCAAGCCACACATTGTTTCTTTTTATGTGGAAGAAGCTTGTTCTAGCCATGTTTGTGACAGGCGACCTGATTGGTTGACGAGAGTGTATGATTTTAACCCTAAAGGCGTCCACAGCATTGCGCCTACAAGAAACAGAAGATAATAAAAAACTGTCGGCTTGTAAAAGTCGCTGAAATAGCCTACCAGCACATTTAATTGGCAGGTGAAAGAAGGAACACAGAAGCATCCAAGTGCACCGGAAAGCCTTACCCTATGTCATCTCTGTACACCCGAGATATTAGCACCTCCCCTTTATGATTGTATATAAAGAGTCCTCCAATCATCTTCTTGGAAAGTTACTTGACTCTTCGCATACCTTTGGTCACAAAACATTCGTCATCACTTAATGAATTAAACGCTAAATGTTGACTATCGTCGATTTAATGCTTTTTCGCTTATAATAGCTGCCAACGTACGGAATAAACACTTTGCATGTAAGAAGTAAGCAAAACACCTATATAACACCCAACAAATTAATTACACGTGTGATCTATGTATATGTGAAAAACATATGTCTGTTTGTGATACCGGGCATATGGACACCCAAACCACTGCGCTGTGAAAAATAAAAAATGCTGTAAAAACATTCCAATAGACTAATCTAATGGATGATGGAGTTTTAATTTTGCCATTTGCTCTGTAGCTTGAGATATTTGTTGATTTAATATTGATAATTTTTCAATAATGTAGGTGGAGACAAGTCACAGACAATTCCATTTTGTTAAAATGCAGTGGTTGGTGTGTCAATCAAGTAATTTCAAGCTGGTTTACGCCTCATTACTTCTTTCTAGCATACATACATAAATTACAACATTTTTTTGTAATTTGGTTTTTTACGAGTTTGATAGCTCAGCACACCTGTGTAATTTTGTAAATTGAGAGGGAAAGAGTGAGAGAGAGGGGGGGGGGGGGTGAAGAAAGAAATGGTGAGGGTAGAGCATAGAAGGGGTGAAACAGGGCAGGGTTACAGCCTGAGGTAGAGGGTGAGAAGTAAAGGGGGGCAGGCATAGGGCGAGGTGGGAAAAAGCGGGGCGAGAATATAGTGGGCTGGCACAATGATATTTGAATACTATGGGTAATACTGCTAGTTACATACAATTATCTTGTAACAGAAAAAAATAATATTTTATTGTTAGATACAATAATTACTATTCATTAATAATTATAACTTCGGAAAGGTAAAATTATTAATTCTACGGAGTTGAGCTGGTTAAATTAATAATAGATAATGATAATACAGTGATGACAAATAAATTAGAATACTAATCTTTCTAACAGACATCACAAGTTTCTGTTCATTAAAGTATTCATGCATTGAGTGAAACTGTTAAATAAATAACAACTTTTTGTCTTAACATTTATAGCAAATAATGAAAAGCTTATCTTTTCCTGCTTCAATACTCTGGTGTGATCATTTAAAGAATGTCTCCGGTCATTTCTATCTTTATCTGATATGTCACTGATATGTCCTTATGAAGTGCTTCAAATACCAACCTCGTCAAAATTCAATTGATTTCTATATTTTCATAACACCATTAATAATTAGCATGTTATGAGTGTTGTCTCCCCATCCCAACATCTCAGAAAACCTATGACGTTCGCAAGTGTTTTAACGAACACAACAATTTTGTTTTACATTTTGATTGGACAATTTTTGAATCATGAAATCACTGAAGTATAACAAATAACAGTACAGCATTGGTCATTGATTGGTATAACTAAGTAGTAGTAACTGGCTAGTAGCACGTGTGGTTATACTTCAGTGATTTCGTGATCCAAAAAATGTCCAAAACAAAACTTTAGCGTTTGCTAAAACACTTGCGCACGTCATAGGTTTTCTAAGATGTTGGAATGGGGAGACAACACTCGTAACATGCTAATTATTAATGATGTTATGAAAATATAGAAATCGATTGAATTTTCACGAGGTTGATATTTGAAGCACTTCATAAGAACATATCAATGGCAGATCAGATAAATATAGAAATGACTGGAGGCATTCTTTAAGCGTAGCGTCTCCCAAGTTATTAGACAATTTACTGAAATACTGACTAAATCACCACTGCCGTCATTAGTCAGTAACCAACAACTGGCCAAATGCAGATGTAGTAATGGTGGATAGTTACTCTCATTTTTTTGATAATTATGGGAAAAACCGTACATGATGCAGCTCAGAAGACACATTGGTTGTATCGATTCATCTTTTTTTCTCAGTCTCGTGGGTTGGTGGTTGGCAGTGGCAAAGCATTTCATTCTCCCCGAAGCACTTGACATGTTTATCAGACAGGACAACCTCTCCTCTATCAATTAAGACCTTGGGTCTCACATAGCAAATCAGGGTGAATCTGCTTATGCGCTTTTAGACCATTATTATGGATGACTTTGGATCCAATAAGGAAGACACATACTCAAGTGAAGTATACTTTCTTTTTGGTAGTGGGCGAGTAGTGCCTCAGCTTGCAGCTCCAAATTTAGTCCTAAGCCGTGAACTGATTAGTATCTACTAATATTCCGTCATGACTCAGAGTCATTGGCGGTACTGGTAGCTATTTTTTTACATACACATGGTAGTGGTTCCTCCGGTTTCGCTTGCTCTACTTCGATCAGTGAGTATCACTTACTCTATCAAGATTAACGATAAGTAAAGGCCCAGGGGGTGATAGAATCAATCCATCATAATAATTATAATCTTTCACTTTCTTGGTACATTTTTTATTATATTATTATTAATTTATTATAATAATAATTACAACAATAATAACTCTCTAATTATTATTATTAGTATTGTTATATTAATTAATTATTATCATCATTTTTCAGTAATAATAATTAATTATTATTATTATAGAAATGGATGATCATGATGATGATTGATATTATTTATTATATATTATTATAATTATTAATGAAAATAATTATTAATTTATAATAATAATAATCATAATAATTTAATAATATATTGTTTGTTTGTTGCTACGTTATTAATTTATTTCATTATTAATATTATTACTTATTATTATATTATTACTATTATAGTATAATTAATTAATAATAATAATAGTGTTACTATTACTACTTCTTATTATTATTATTATTATTGTAACTACTAACTACTGTTGTTGAACTTGTTGTTGTTGCTGTTATTATTATAATTATTATTATAATAATAATAATTATTGTTATTCAATTTCAACAGACCACAAACACTACTACTACTATTATCATCAATTAATCCTTATATTTTAAATTTATAATAATAACAACAACATTAAATAATATTAATAAATTATAATTAGTAAATAATAATAATATAAATAAAAAAAAGAAGAATAAATAAAATAATAATAATTCAATAATAAAAAAAAAATACGTTGATAAGTAACAATAATACATAACTAAAAATATCAATTATTTTTGTATACACTCACGGATATTTTGATTTATTATAATAATAGTATAACAATGCTACTTTTTTTCTTAATAATAACGACATAAATTAATTAATTATTGTTGTGCCGTTATCACTTGTTGTTGAAGCATTTGATTGATTAGAAGTAGGAAAAAGATTTTATCTACGGCAAGTTACTTCCTATCCGGCCTAAAATCATAAATTAAAGATAACAGCCACGATTTATTTTTAATATGCACAAAAATATAATTTTGAAACATATTTTTTGGAAACAAACAGTTTAATCCTGTGTTATTACCTAGAATCACATCTTCTTGTTGTACGGCGGAAATTCTCAGAAAACTTGCTGTGGATAGCCGTTAAAAAAGTAGTGTAATAGACGTACGTATTACAATCTCTTCTACGAGTATTCAGGTGAATAACATTATCACCGTCTATGACTTGGTATAAATTGTACCGAAGTGTGTCCTGCCATTCTTTTACATCGAGATAGCCACCATGCCTGCAGTGAGTATTATTTTTATGGTGGAACTTAGAATTACTATCATGTTGATTCATTATTATTAGCTCACATCATGATCACAATGTTAGCTAGTTTTGGTAGCGTAGTTCATATGTGTTTATGGTGGGTTTACAGTCAGTGCATAGCTAGCTGCATTAATAGTAGTAGTTGCCGCCGCCTCTACTGATTTGGAGAAAAAAAAATAATCTCTAATTTTATGAACGATAAATTGACCATCCGATCATATTTATGTGTTCATTTGATGATGGAGTCAGTTGAGGTGTAGTTTGCATGTGTTCTCTGTCAATCAATGTGCCTGCGATGTTTTGCAGGTACAAAAAGGTAAAACCCAATCCAAGAAGGGTCGACAGGGTGGCAAGAAAAAGCTTTCCCTGAAGTTTGTCATTGACTGCACACATCCCGTTGAAGATGGAATTTTGGAAGTAGCTGACTTCGTGAGTACTAGATATTTGATATTTGTTTAACTCCTGGTAGTGAATACAGTTGAGTGATTACTTTTTACCAGCGTCAGAAGGTTCTAACATACAGTAGGGGGCCATACTGTTGACTTATGCAATATGACAACAACTTGTGTTCAGTAGAATCCACACTCTCTTCACCCATGATTCTAACTTGTTATTCATCTGTCAATAGGCTAGGGACATCTTCCCTAGTCAGGCGCCAGGGTTAACTTCCCTGACATCGCCATGATTTCTCTCCTTCCTGTAGGAAACGTTTCTCAAAGGCAAAATTAAAGTAGAGGGAAAATTAAACAACTTGGAAAAGCATGTGTCACTTGTGAGAGCTAAGAATAAGATTATTGTGAACGCAGAGGTCGAATTCTCTAAGAGGTGGGTAACAGTTTGATTTTGTTAGCCCAGAATTCTTTAATATTGAAGTTTTTAGCATTTCGTATCACATTGCTGCTGCAGGTATCTCAAGTATCTTACCAAGAAGTACTTGAAGAAAAACAACCTGAGAGACTGGCTGCGTGTGGTTGCCAACGCTAAAGACTCCTATGAGCTTCGATACTTCCAGATCAACAATGAAGAGGAAGAGGATGAAGGAGACGACTAAAGGCATTCAGGTGTGGTTTCTTTTCCCATCTCATTGGGCGATTATATGGTGCAGAAGTGATTATGTTTTTACCAGCGTCAGAAGGTTCTAGCATACAGTAGGGGACCGTAGCTGTTGAAATTTTTTGTATGATCTTTTTGGTTACATGTAAGTCACTTTGGTGTAGGCTCACTAGTCCATTCTGTAGCCCTACTATTTCTGTTGTAGACACTTGAGGAGTGGTCACAGTTGCTGGTGTGCAGTACATCTACAAATGGTGTACACATTCAATGAATGTCTTATTTGTACTGTATGCCATCAATAAATGTTAACTCTTCCAACTTTGTCTTATTGTTATTCCTAGAAGATTTTTGGCTCTGCATACGCAGCATTGGTTAGTGACCATTTGTTCTCCAGTGGATGTACTAGTCATTATTACTGAAAGTCAGGGTTGGCTACTGGCTGTCAGGTTCTTGAGTGTCCAGTGATATTGCTGAAGTGCTTGTTGGTCTTATTTGCTGTGATATTTGTATACACTTGGACAAGTGCATTGTGTTCATAACTTAGCCCATCTAATGGTGTACAGCTGACACTTGAAAAAATATCTTCTTTTCTTAACATAGTGAACAGCTTCGCATTGGCAGCTCTTGACTCATCAGCTAGACGGTTATTAGTGGTCAAAAGTAATTTTTCATCTAATGTGGTTTGTCATATTGGACCAGTCGCAAAATGGCCTGAGAGTCATGCATGGGATTGGTTTTTCCAGCATAGAACTATCATCATAATTGAGGTAGTTGATCAATTTCCTGCACTTGCAAGTAGGTGGCGTCTTGGAAGCTGATAACTTCCACGGCTATCAGGTGTGTACAAAATGGCTACAATTAGGAGTTGTTGTCACCATGTGCATAAGGAAAAATCCGCAATGACTTAAGTCATGGTGTTAGACACCCGAGTACATTTGTGAAAGAACAATATTTTTTTATTTAAATGATTGTGGCAGACCCACGATGTTCTGGTAAGTTCACATATTTGAAGCATTTTACACAAGACTATCAGAAAAGCTGATGTAGATGCCTCCAAAGTGAGGCTGCATATTTCATAAACAAATTGGTGAAATTTCCAGTGAAAACGTACATGTATGGTGTACATTCCAAGAAAGTATTATGAAGATAGTGCTCCCCTCTTGTAGCTTCGTTGATGCTGAACAAATGATAATCAAAAAATTCTGGAGTTCAAATTGTGTAATTTGCTGCAACACCAAGTTCATGTGATGACTCGATGTTTCATCCACACTTTTGTGACATGCAAAAGTGTCAGATATTTGAAACAATCAATTTCCCATTTCCAAACAATAAAATGATAGTCTTTTGTCCAAAGATAGCACACCATGCATGTTACAAAATTTGCAGTAACCATAATAGACAGACTACTTGCGACATGAAAGTTCCATGTGGGAGTTGTCATCCCAATAAGTACACAGCAATCAACCAGTACAGTAACTAGAATAACTGGTAGTTGAGGGGTATATATTTACCACAAAATGCAAAAGTTGTGTTTTAAATGCTACTCATCACATGCACCGGAGTCACTTGGACAGACAACATATTTTAGCCCCAGAGTGAACAAAGTATTTGAATTATTGTCAGTTAGATTTTGAAAACAAAGACTTTCAGAGAAGCTATATGGATAAGTTGCTTTGGGTGTCCCATTCCTTTATACATCTTGTAAATAGCTGTATGCTAAAACAATAGCCTAGGATTTAACAGTATAGCTGTAACATCTATTTAGATAGACATGATTGTCCAACTTGCAATAAATAAAATAGCATCTGCTGTTTTGAAAATATGCAATTTCTTTATTAAAAAATAACTCTGAGGAAGAAAGTTTTTTGTACACAAATGTATTGTGTATAACTACTGCATTACTCCACTATAGAACAGCATACTGCAGCAGTCACAGTATAGCATTGTGTACTAGCAAATTGCAACTGACTAGTACACCACATATTCAGTATCATTTTTATTGCAGAGACAGCATTCTCAGAAGAGAAAGCTCCAAGCCGTATTGTATGTGGTCTATGTAATTGGTGCAGGTAAGTGATATAGAGTCGATGACGTGAGTATTGGGGCTCTCTCTACCTGCTGCGCATCAAAAGGCCAAGCCACATGAGGAGGTGGTATATATGTTTTTCATAGGTATAGAAACATCGCTGGCTACTAATAACTCGCAGATTTTGGTAATATATCGTAAGGGAGTAGAGAACAGGAAAGAAAGTGGTGACAGGCCCAGTATTAATGAGGCAAGAGGAGACAAGTTTAGTTAAATGCTGCAGTAAAAGTTCTTTTTTTCTCAGAAAAATAATTATAGCATTTCAATGTCAAGGAAAAAATATAAAATTTGATTCTTTTACTCTTTTATCTTTTTTTACTGAATAAGTTGCGACGCTTTCTTCTTGTTGGCACAGAGGGGAGACAACTCTAAAGTTGTACTTCAAAGTCGTAAAAGCAAGCTGTTGGCAAGTTTGTGATGAAGTCATAGCTGTGCTGAACCAAAGAGTTTGATTAGAAAGAAGTTAATCAAACATCAAACTCCTTGCTTCTACTATGTAGGGCGTGTAATTTTCATGGTGTTATGATATATATTGTCATTTGAGTATAAATACTATTTGCATATATATACACTTATAAAATATATATTTCATAAAAAACAAAACTGATTATAATTATTTCACCATAATGTGATATTTGTATATTCACACCAGAAACTCTTTAAATAGCAAAAGGATTTATGGGAAAGTTAAAAGTTATCCTCTCTTGTAAATAATTTTGAGAGCAACCGTTCTGAACATTTACCACTTATTACCTCATGACCAATCTCCTGCTCATCAAACTCCTTGGCTGAACTAAATTTGCTCATCTAATAGGTCACATGACCAGTGTCATTGTACATTTTATGAGACATCTACCAGATGTCAAAAACAAAATGGCCGAAAATGGCAAAGAGTCAAGGTAGTTAGTATTGATTTTTGATGAAATGAATAAGCACTTGTACAGCAAATGGACATATTTACCTTTGTTTAGCCACCCGAGATGACTTTTCAGAGTACAAGTGGACTGAGATTAATATGCCCGTAGTTAAGAAACTGAAATCACATCCATATTTTCTGATAACCTTTATGGAAATCAAAGCTGTGCATAATATGGTTGTCTTTTTACATCAAGTGTGAATGGGTGTTCTGGCTGATGAGTTATTTAAAACAAAGTCACATGGAAGGGATCATTGAGTCTAATAAATATATCACTCTGTGGTTAAGAGGGTAGAATATGAGATTTATTTCTATGAGAAAGGGATGACAACTCCTTATTTTGTCTACTTGGCATTCTAACTTGGTACACTCCAAAGACTCCAGGTATATTTGTATCAAGATATTGTCTTCAACCATGATATGGACACACAATCTTTTTTTAATTTGCTGCTTTTGCCTTGCTTATACTTTGTGTCCTCTTCCAAACTAGGTCGTTTAAAGCAAACTGGCATGATGGCCACCTATGTTAAACTCCGTCAAAAATGAGACCTCATTTGAACTCAATTTCTTTGGTGCTTTCAATTTGAAAACCTAACCAAAAAGTTTGCTGACTGGTCTAGATTTTTCCTTAAATTCTTCAATAATAATTATATATTTTATTATTTCTAATTATTTATTTTACGGATAATAACAACTGTGTTTGGCAGTAGTATTTTCTTGTCAGTGTATAAAAGCAGGGATACCTGAACTGTCCATTACCCTGTGACCCTCCTTCAACACCGACTCCTTCCTTCGATAAACAAATTAAAAATTGCTAACTTTGAGTTCAATGTGGATGAACTTTTCATTTGCTCTACTGATTCATGTCGGGACCACACCGATATTTTACCTGCCACCTCCATATCACCTCAATGTCGTATCTAATCATGCGGAATGCCTAGTTGCCCTTTCTGTAACACAAAACTTGAACAATCTTGAGCAAGCAATTCAAGCGTCATTCAGTTTATGTGCATTGATAAACTTGTTTGGTTTAGATGTTTGCTTGTCACAATGTTTATTGGTTGCCAGGCATTTTAGGCTTGCATTTAACTACAAACAATGGTCGAAATTAAATACCCTCTCTAGCTGACTAAACACTGATTAGGCTTTGAAATTCAAAATAATTCTGTCTGTAGCAGGATGATTGTAATAAGCCAAGCCTTTAATGTCTGAGGGGTGAATTGAACAAGGTCGAAATTAGCTGAGCTGAAGTGAAATGTGGTCCTCGAAAGTTTTATTTGATGTGCTTTGAAATGGGGAGATGAGCCTTAAAACTTTTTAATCATAATGCATAAAACCCCAAGTAAAAAGAAATCAACAAAGTGATGGTTTTAGTACATGTGCCTGATGTAATTCTATCTAATTATATATCAATCAATTCTTGTATCAAATATTTCAAAAGTTTTCTCTTTTGATAGTGTTTTTTACATCTCATCGTGTTTTCACTTTCATTTTATAATCTATTGGGTTGGTGATACAAGTAGCTCTACTGGGACACATTGCATATTTTCATAACTAATGCATAATCAATTTCTAAGTTTGAAACGCTCGCGTACTGGTATGATCTTGTAAAAATAATATTATGCGTACATGCACTGAATGGACTCTTCGTCATCAAGAGTTATCCCCACACGATTGTCTGTCCACATCAACTAGCAACCGATTGTTGTCAATGGATGCATAGATTAACCAATCAAACGTCGAACGCGTTTGAGTTGCTTGGCATTTAAACTACATATTCATATTAATCCCTTATTTGGCGAATTTACTTACCATATAAAGTGATTAAGGCGGAGCTTTTCTCGTTTCCAAGCTTAACCGTTGCGCGGTAACCTAGAACTAGCCCCTTCATATACCGCGCTTTGTCTCGGTTTGAGTCATTGAGCTGTTGGGCACGCGGAGAAGAAGAGCTAAATTTGTTTTCTAATTCTTAAAACTTTACACACACACATCAAAATGAGGGAAATTGTCCACTTGCAAGCTGGTCAGTGCGGTAACCAAATCGGTGCCAAGGTAAGTAGCATGTTATTAGCTTTCTTGTGTGTAGTCAATCAATGATATATTATTTATTGATTTGAGGAGATATTATAAATAAATAATAATAAGTTTTTGTTTATTATTATTAAATTTATTTAGTAGTTGAACAACTTGTTGTTTGATGCAGATAATTAGAAATACCTATGATGATCTGATAATGTTCATCTATCAATGATGATGATTATCAACTGTCTCACCACCTTTCTTACATCAATCAGTGAATGAAACTTTGTTAAATTACCAAAATAATAATAATATTTAAAAAACAACATCCTTATATAAGTTGGACATTCGACAAAATTTCCTTTTTTTCAATGTGCCGTTTGTGGTAGTTTTCCTTTTTTATTATAACCAAAGTAGGTCAATTATTATTGATGGAGAAGAATTATTGTGGCAATCATTGCAATCCAAATTTCTTCCTTTCCTTACTGATGGTAATGCTTGTAGTTCTGGGAGGTCATCTCTGATGAGCACGGCATCGACCCAACTGGAACATACCACGGTGACAGCGATCTCCAGTTAGAGAGAATCAATGTCTACTACAACGAGGCCACCGGCGGCAAATATGTCCCACGTGCAGTCCTTGTTGACTTGGAGCCCGGTACCATGGACTCCGTCAGATCTGGCCCATTCGGACAGATCTTTAGACCAGACAACTTTGTCTTTGGACAGAGCGGTGCTGGAAACAACTGGGCCAAGGTGAGCCGGTAGTTGTGAGTCACCCCAAGCTTGGCATTAGCTGCCAGTTAATTAATGAAGCAGCTGGCATGATTACTTATTTATACACTGAAGAAATGGCAATTACTATACCACACGTTTTATTATGGTTGCTGATGCTTGAATCCCAGTTGATTTGTATTTTAGGGCCATTACACAGAGGGTGCTGAACTCGTAGATTCCGTCCTAGATGTTGTCCGAAAGGAGGCTGAATCATGTGATTGTCTACAAGGATTCCAACTCACACACTCCCTCGGTGGTGGCACCGGATCTGGTATGGGAACTCTCCTCATCTCCAAAATCAGAGAGGAATACCCAGACAGAATCATGAACACATTCTCAGTTGTACCGTCCCCTAAAGTAAGCAGCTGATATCAGTTTGAATGATGTTTGCTGCGCTTGGAAACAGCTTGCCGGCGCTAGCTACTGTCTCTAAGGGCATTGTTATCTGAGGGCATGTCGGTTGCCAAGCTACAAAGTGTACAATGGTGCCTTTGTTGTTGACATATCTTGGTGAAAGGCTTTGGCGCAGCAATCGATGCCGGTATCACAGGCAGCTATGATAACTGAATGCCTTTTATCAGTGGGCAATGAGTCATGCTTAGTTAACATTCTTGTTTGTCTTGTAGGTATCAGACACTGTAGTAGAGCCATACAACGCAACACTCTCAGTGCACCAGCTTGTTGAGAACACAGATGAGACCTACTGTATTGACAATGAAGCTCTATACGACATTTGCTTCAGAACCCTCAAGCTCACCACCCCAACCTATGGCGATCTCAATCATCTTGTCTCTGCCACCATGTCCGGTGTAACCACCTGCCTGCGATTCCCAGGTCAGCTCAACGCTGACTTGAGGAAACTGGCTGTCAACATGGTGCCATTCCCCCGACTCCACTTCTTCATGCCTGGATTCGCTCCACTCACCAGCAGAGGAAGCCAGCAGTACAGAGCACTCACTGTCCCAGAGCTGACCCAGCAGATGTTCGATGCCAAGAACATGATGGCTGCCTGTGACCCACGACACGGACGATATCTGACCGTCGCCGCCATGTTCAGAGGACGTATGTCCATGAAGGAGGTTGATGAACAGATGTTGAACGTACAGAACAAGAACAGCAGCTACTTTGTTGAATGGATCCCCAACAATGTGAAGACCGCCGTCTGTGACATCCCACCAAGAGGTCTGAAGATGAGCGCCACCTTCATTGGTAACTCCACCGCCATCCAGGAGCTGTTCAAGCGTGTGAGCGAGCAGTTCACCGCCATGTTCAGGCGAAAGGCTTTCCTCCATTGGTACACTGGTGAGGGTATGGACGAGATGGAGTTCACTGAGGCCGAGTCCAACATGAACGACTTGGTGTCTGAGTACCAACAGTACCAGGATGCCACCGCTGAGGAAGAGGGTGAGTTTGAGGAGGAAGAGGGTGAGGAAGAGGCCTAAACTCCGCAATAATGAAGGAGACAATTCCATCATCTCCAAAGTAATACTCAAAACTAAAAATGATTCCACCTGGCATGTTAGTTATTTATTTGTCAAATGTGAAGTGTATTGTCACTGAAATTTAGTTGGAAACAATCATAATTGTGATTGCTGATATTTCTTGTTTATATATTACTGTAAGTGATGTCATCAGTTGATATTATATTTTGTGACTGACTAAATATAAAAATGTAATTTAATTTACACTCGGCTCAATTAAACCAAATAAAAGCCATAGCAACAAGTAAATAATCTTGTATTATACTAACTAATCTGGAGTTTTAATACTGTAAGTTGGTAAGCCAGCTTGATGATTCATGCAAGTAAATACTGATCTGGCATAACAAGCACTGCTGACCAAGAGCAGGCATCAGAAATTAAAGGAAATGGTATATCGGTAGTAGAGCTGCTGCTCAATGAGAATGACAGTTGAATGCCTTGAAAATTTTATGTTAAACCAAAATGGTGTGACAGTTACTACTCAATGCAAACCAAATATGTAATGTGCCAGAATTGTGCAATATTATAAAAATAAATAATGACAGTGTCAGCAGAAGACAGCGACGGGCAGTGTCAGTCATGAGAGCAAGTACCAATGCCGTTTCCTCTGAGAGACCGTTGAACAGTGAGCTGAGGCTATGTCTCCACCAGTTCTTGTCCTCTAGAGACAGAGTTTGCCTGCAACAGAAGCATCACTTGTCAGACGTGAGTGACAGGCAGCATCAGTGATGCCTGTACATCAGACAAACAAGGCAATTAAATAGCTAGTGATGCCTACAGCCATATGCTAGTGAAGCACTGCGGCATATGGCCCAGTTCTATCACGCCTGTTTATAGTACAGCTTTTATTTATTGATCGCTGATATCAAAGACAGATATAGTCAGACTTGGCTGTGATTAGCTAGTTATCTACTAACTAACATATGACCATTTTCTTCCACAAAAGTTAGTTTGAGTATTAACATGATACTACAGCTGCTACCCACACAGAGCTTGCAGTCACTAATATAGTGGCTGTAACACCCTAGTTCATATCAGCAAACCGGTTATTTATCGATGACAAAAGTACAGTCCTAAAGATGGAGCTAAGTATTTCTATTCTTGAAAAAAAAGCTAAAAATCATCTGAGGAAAAAGGAAGCAGTTGACTTAAATTGTCAGCGGCAAAGACAACTAAAACTTACAACTGTACAGCCTAGCTGACCCCTAAATAAATGGTATGGAAAAATCAGCTTTTGGTTGCAATTTTTTGTGCACGGACAAGCAAAGTATGGTTTTTAGTGAAAGCAAAGCAAAAGGTCCCTCAAACACCAAATAATTCAACTTGTCATGCCAATAATTAGTGTTGGTACAATACTGCCTGCGTCACTGACAACTTCAATTAAGCTTGTAGGAGAAGACAATTCTCACATTTGAGGCAAATAGCGCTATTGTAGGTAGAGAAGTCTCACCTCACTGAACGCGCTGTCAGAAGCTGTTGCGTCCTCCATACTCGACTGGGCCGTGTACTTCCTCTGTAACGCTCCGTGTAACTCCTGTATTTGCTTCTCCTTCTACAGCACAAGTAGTCGTCCCACCATGAACAGTTTCACAAAAAAACCGTGCCAAGTACATTTCTCAAGAATTCGTACAAAATGCAAAACAATTCTCTCAGAAAAAGCAACTCCAAAATTACAAAAGAATTATTTTCCATTCATAACGCAGACAAAGCAGCCATACAAATAAAGAGCAAAGCATGATTAACGATAATGAAGAAATTCTAAAATTATGATATTATGGACGTTTACTTGTGTTTTGATGCTGAGCCAAGTGACAAAAGAAGTAATTACTAGCCTTTCAATAACAAAACAATAAAACTACAAATGCAAAGAACCGCTTTTATTTCTGAAGACAAAATCTCAAACTACAGTCATTGTCCAAAAGAAGACAACTCCAAATTTAAAACAACATTATTTCTAGCAGAAAAAAGAGATTTGTTCAAATACTTTATATGGCTGTAATTATTGCGTAGGATTGTCTCAGGTGAAAAATTAACCAATTAGTCTGAGCTTCAAGGATTGTAAATGTCGTACATTTGCTTTATACTAAAAAAAAGTTCAGGTTGACACTTTGAAATGAGTATTTCAAATTTAATTTTTTATGATTTATCGAGCTGGTTCATTGACAAATATTACTGTTTATTATAATAAACCCAAATCAAACCCTTAATATAAAAATAATAGCGCTACCTTCGAGCGTCTTTTTCAAAAGTCATCTGTTTCTGGAAACGGCATGCAAACGCCTTCCTCGTTACGCTAAATAAGGTAAGAGTGGAGTCATTACTGTGACGGAATAGCCCGGTACCTGGGATATTTCCTGTTTGAGTCTTTCATTCTTGGACTTCAGCTCCTCGTAGCGTTTTTCATTCTCGTGATGCAGGAGACTCTTTTGTGTTTCCTCTTCATCCATGTCCAGGCGCTTGCTTAGAATTGGCACCATCTAAACATCACCACATAGAACGGAATACAGCATGAGCCTGCAGAGAGATTACTTTAAGAGCCCTTTAGGAGCTAAGTCTATGAGAAGATATTCCATTTGGCGCATTTTCTAGAATATTAAATTTCCAGTAAACTTGAATGATTTTCAAATGTTTGGATAAAAAAGATGTCCGCTATACTTACTTTGGGAATGAAAAGAAGTCCTACTGTAAGAAAGCAGCTGATTGTTGTGGCTACGCTAATAAATGCAAAGCTAGCATTCTGTTGGTTGGGTATGATCAATGTAACAGGTACGGCTATGAGACACAAAACCTGCCAACAATAAAATAATTGGATATTTACAATAACGGATTGACCAATAGGATGCGTAACCATGTTGCAATCGACCAACGGAATGCTGTCTCACAAACAAAAGAGGAATAGGAAATAAAACAAACAACAAACGTACCACAATGTTATATACAGCCATTGCAACAAACTTCAAATCGTTTATTGCTCGAATTTTCACGCTGCGAGTTTCATAGGCTAGAAAGAGTCCAACTATAAGCAAGAAGCCTTTGTACCCATACGTTATACCTGCAACAGATGACTTAGTCTAACTAGTGGACTGACAAATGCATTCGTACAACAATATACATGATCTCTCACTAACCTATCCATGTAGTCATATATGTACATGAGCAATGCTCCAGGAGAGGCTGTAGCTGAATATCCTTAGTGTTGGGTCCAGGTGGTGGTTGGGGGGTGAAGTATTCCTCTGTACGAGTTAGAGGGTCAACCACCTGCCAGACGGCCATTATTATAGCATCTAAGGCTAACATTGCGGCCAGTATGCAGTACGGCTCCCACCAAGGGGCTAGCTGCAATGAAAGGCGTAAACTATGACTATTTATCAACTCTGCATTATGATAGACAGGCCAAGTATACGCCTCAACTGTACATTATGGTACACAGGCTATGGATTACTCGTCTACTCAGTGTACTGTACGGTACACAGGCTATGAATACTCGTCAACTGTGCATTATGGGACACAGGCTATGAATACACACCAACTGTACATTATGGTACACAGGCTATGAATTACTCATCCACCCATTGTGCTATATGGTACACAAGCTATGAATTACTCATCCACCCATTGTGCTACATGGTACACAGGCTATGAATACTCGCCCACCCATTGTGCTATATGGTACACAGGCTATGAATACTCACCAAATCTGCGATTGCTTTGCTGGAAGGTTTTGATTCTTTAGCAATTTTGGATATATGCCAACTGTAAATGACCTTGGCAAACATGCTTCCGTAGGAGAGGGTAAATCCCATCATAATCATCCAAGTACGAATCTGCGGAAAGAATATTGAGCTGCGTTTACACAAGAGTGACTGCATCTCCATCTTATTTGAGGTCGCAGTTGCACGTTGCTTTTACACGATTGCGAAACATGTAGTTTTGGAGTTTGCAACTTTGGAGTTGTCCCATCATCATAGCTAATATAGTTTAAGTGCGTTCCTGCTCACGCATTTGGGTTGATGGGTTGTGATTTAATTATTAATGATTTTCTACCAGGTACTAGTTCTGCATGCTTTCAGATGTTTTTTTATTTACCCATAATATGAAACCTTGATTTATGTACAAAAGAATAATAATTACCATCAAAAATAAATAATAATTTGAAATAAATCTAATTTTTTTCACATTTGTATCCAAAATAATACTAATTACCCCGCATATATATTAATTAATATTATTAAATATATGAACTTCCTTTACATGATAACAAAATTATTTTATAGGCTTAAATAAACAAAATATTGGACACGCTGTACAGAGCAACATAATTGGGCTTTTTGGTCACGCGGCTTCAAAATCGCTACAATTTGGTTGGTGCATCTCAGCCAGCAACAGCCTTGTGTCTCCACCAAAAACTATGCAAATTTTTTGTGACAAGACACATTGGCAAACTTCACAGGAAAGTCGCCGAGTAGAAATGCGGCTTTGGTATACTGCGACACATAGCTTGGGATTTACATTAAATAATCTAGACCTAGGAACTTACCTGGCAAAAATTTGTGTAGGTGCTGTCACTATACCATTCTCCATCTATTCCAAAGAGTGGCACACAGGCTAGACAAATAATGCATCCACAGGCTATCAGTGTGTTCATATATGGGAGTGAATTCTCTACGATACTGAAAGTGAAACCATATATTACAGCCAAACCAAAAGTGAAATCTCAAATGATAAATGTGGAATAACATGAAATAAAAGTGAAACTTTACATGCTATATTTAAAGCGAAACCTCATGTAGCACAAGTAAAGTGAAACCTCACGTAGCACATGTAAAGTGAAACCTCACACAACACATGTAAAGTGAAACTTCACAAAATGCATGTAAAGTGAAACCTGTAAATTGAAACAAATAAGACTGACCTGTAGCGCAAAGAGCAGATGTTGAAGATGATGGCCGACACAGAGAAGACAACTCCGATGCCAGACATAACGAGCAAAACACAGAGGAGAGGTCTAGATATAACAAGAAGTTCGTCTACAATAATGGTTCTGTCAGCAGGAGGGTCATCGTCGGTCCACTTATCTGTGCCGTGCCAGTCAAGGTCATCTGTGAGGTAATCGTACACTCCAATCTCTCTGTAGGTGCCGTTCTGCATCTGCTCTATCTGTATTTTGGCTATTCTGTCTCCAGTGGAGGTGAAGGACACTCGACCCTGTGCATAGACATATATACATAGACATATATAGAAATATAGTATGCATAGACATATAGTATACATAGGCATATAGTATACATAGACATATAGTATGCATAGACATAGACTATACATAGACATATAGTATACATAGATATATAGTAAACATAGACATATAGTATACATAGACATATAGTATACATCGACATATAGTATACATAGACATATAGTATACATAGACATATAGTATACATCGACATATAGTATACATAGACATATAGTATACATAGACCTATAGTATACATAGACATATAGTATGCATAGACATAGACTATACATAGACATATAGTATACATAGACATATAGTATGCATAGACATAGACTATACATAGGCATATATTATGCATAGACAAATAGTATACATAGACATATATTATGCATAGAAATATAGTATACATAGACATATAGTATACATAGACATATAGTATACATAGACATATAGTGTGCATAGACATAGACTATACATAGGCATATATTATGCATAGACATATAGTATACATAGACATATATTATGCATAGAAATATAGTATACATAGACATATAGTATACATAGACATATAGTATACATAGACATATAGTATGCATAGACATAGACTATACATAGGCATATATTATGCATAGACATAGTATACATAGACATATATTATACATAGACATATAGTGTACATAGACATATAGTATATATAGACATATAGTATACATAGACATATAGTATACATAGACATACAGTATACATAGACATATAGTATGCATAGACATAGACTATACATAGACATATAGTATACATAGACATATAGTATGCATAGACATAGACTATACATAGGCATATATTATGCATAGACATATAGTATACATAGACATATATTATGCATAGAAATATAGTATACATAGACATATAGTATACATAGACATATGTTATGCATAGACATAGACTATACATAGGCATATATTATGCATAGACATATAGTATACATAGACATATATTATGCATAGAAATATAGTATACATAGACATATAGTATACATAGACATAGACTATACATAGACATATAGTATACATAGACATATAGTATGCATAGACATAGACTATACATAGGCATATATTATGCATAGACATATAGTATACATAGACATATATTATGCATAGAAATATAGTATACATAGACATATAGTATACATAGACATATAGTATGCATAGACATAGACTATACATAGGCATATATTATGCATAGACATATAGTATACATAGACATATATTATGCATAGAAATATAGTATACATAGACATATAGTATACATAGACATATAGTATGCATAGACATAGACTATACATAGGCATATATTATGCATAGACATATAGTATACATAGACATATATTATGCATAGAAATATAGTATACATAGACATATAGTATACATAGACATATAGTATACATAGACATATATTATGCATAGACATATAGTATACATAGACATATAGCATACATAGACATATAGTATACATAGTCATATAGTATACATAGACATATAGTATACATAGACATATAATATACATAGACATATAGTATACATAGACATATATTATACATAGACATATAGTATACATAGACATATTGTATACATAGACATATAGTATACATAGACATACAGTATACATAGACATATATTATGCATAGACATATAGTATACATAGACATATAGCATACATAGACATATAGTATACATAGTCATATAGTATACATAGACATATAGTATACATAGACATGTAGTATACATAGACATACAGTATACATAGACATACAGTATACATAGACATGCTGTATACATAGACATATAGTATACATAGACATATAGTACACATAGACATATAGTATACATAGACATATAGTATACATAGACATATATTATGCATAGACATATAGTATACATAGACATATAGTGTACATAGACATATAGTATACATAGATATATAGTATACATAGACATATAGTATGCATAGACATATAATATACATAGACATATAGTATACATAGACATATAATATAAATAGACATATAGTATACATAGAATTGTAGAACACATAGACTATGTAAACTCACAGAAACACCCTCAAAGTCAGTTTTGTTGAGGTTAGACAAGATGGCGTCCTTGGTGGTCACATCCTCATAATTAAAGTCCTCCAGAGTCTTGCCTCTCTCTTTTAGGTCCTGAATGGTTTTATTGAGTGCAAAGCTGAGGGCCCACACTGCATCATACGCTAAGGGGGCCTCCACAAACCCAGCCAACTATAGACAAAAAGCGATGAGAACACAAGCTAATGCTACATGTACATCTACCGATTACCTACCGATTTGTCCTTACCGATTGGAGATGACGTCAAGGAGTTTCCCCTATTTTTTTCTCCAATTGCCATTCTCACGCAATACCGGTGAAACTCGCTACATTTTTTCCATAGTTAGCCATAAAGTGATTTAAAACAACAAAGACGGGACGCTCAAAAACGATTCTGCATCTAAAAATAATTGCACTTGAGAAACAGTTTTGTTGGAAACATTAAAACCACGAACGATGATATGATTGGTCCAATCATAAAATATCTACCGATTTTTTGACCACGAGCAAACCTACCGATAGCCTCAAATAAAATGCTACCGATTATTTCATTACGTCACACAGGAAACGGATGCAAGGAAATCCTCAATCGGTAAGGCAAATCGGGAGCTAATCGGTAGATGTACATGGGGTATTAGCCAGAGAGCAAACAGCAACCAACCAATAGTAAAAACTACAGCACATAGTCAGTAGTACACAGTGAGTAGTACGTAGTCAGTAGCAAATAGTCAGTAGTGCATAGTCAGTAGTACATAGTCAGTAGTACATAGTCAGTAGCAAATAGTCAGTAGTACATAGTCAGTAGTACATAGTCAGTAGTACATAGTCAGTAGCACATAGTCAGTAGCACACAGTCAGTAGTACACAGTCAGTAGCACACAGTCAGTAGTACACAGTCAGTAGTACACAGTCAGTAGTACACAGTCAGTAGTACACAGTCAGTAGTACACAGTCAGTAGTACACAGTCAGTAGCACATAGTCAGTAGTACACAGTCAGTAGTACACAGTCAGTAGTACACAGTCAGTAGTACACAGTCAGTAGTACACAGTCAGTAGCACATAGTCAGTAGCACATAGTCAGTAGCACAGTCAGTAGTACACTGTCAGTAGTACACAGTCAGTAGTACACAGTCAGTAGCACACAGTCAGTAGTACACAGTCAGTAGTACACAGTCAGTAGCACATAGTCAGTAGTACACAGTCAGTAGTACACAGTCAGTAGTACACAGTCAGTAGTACACAGTTAGTAGTACACAGTCAGTAGTACATAGTTAGTAGTACATAGTCAGTACTTACGCTGGACAAGCTGGCTGTCTCGTCATCAATCGCTGTCTCATTCTGCAGTGCTGACTTGAGTCGCTGTCGGAATGTCTCTGTTGTCTACAAATGACATCAAATCTAGTTCTCTCAATTTCAGCAAAACACATATGTCAAAAAACATTAATGCCACAAAACATTTGTGTCACAAAACACATATGTCAAAAAACATTAATGCCACAAAACATTTGTGTCACAAAACATATATGTCAAAAAACACACATGTCACAAATCATGTGTATAAACAAACAACTGAAGTCCTTTGGTTTCCATACGAGGACAAATTGAAAAGCAGGGAGTTGCTTTCTCAATAATAAAAAGCCATGAAAACATTATCGGCCTGTTTATCAAAGAGAACACAAGAAATAGTACGAGTCCATAGTTTATTCTGTCAATAACAGAATGGATCATTGTACTATTGGGGGGGGGGGGGGGGGGCCATCATTTCAATACATGACAATGGCAATCATGAGAGGATAACTCTTCATTTCCTGTAGGGGTACAAGAACAAAAATGGTACCGTTGTAATTAGATATCGTTGGTGAGCAAATGCTATATTATTGATGGGACAAAGCAAGGCATTAGACACAATCTCGTCAGTTATGCATAAAATATCTGTTGACATGAAAGAAATGGAATCGCTATTGTATATTTACGTAGTAAGTTACCTGTCTTGAGAACTCTCAAGTTCGGAAAAATTGATTCTTTGCTGAATAAACTTAGTACCAAAATAATCAATCGTTTTTATTGCTTATTGGTTGATAAAATTGGCCGCAAATAATTTTACTGTAATGCTTTTTAAATTGAACTTTAACAAAATGAAAACGCAATCATTTTTCATCATCAGTGTCAGTCTTTCCAACAATGATTGAGAAAAATTTATGTATATTTGAATTTCATATATATAGCAGGTTTGAATTTCAAAAAACAGACCAACGACAAAAAAAAAAAAAATTGTGTATTTAACTGTATCTTATACATACAATTCCAGTATCCGTGATTCTCTCACTATTCAGGTTGTACTGCACAACCTCCGTCGTCAAGTGACCTTCTAGGGCTATTTTAAGCTCATCAGGAGAACAGTCAATGTCAGGGTCATCTTCCATGTACCACAAGTCTGGGTACCAGCCAATGATCAACCAAACATACCTCTTGCCATACAGCTGCTGTTTGTATGCCTACACGAAGTATTGAGCCCATGCTTTGAAGATGCCAAGAGAAGACAAATCCACAGAATCAATCAAGCATTCAATAGTCTAGCACTTTCTAATCGCTCACCTCACAGAACACCTTACGCGCCATGTCTTCATAAAACACTCCTACAATAATCCTAGCGTCTTGTGTTTTTAGACTTTTTACAGCGTTGGTCGGATCGGTCTGGAAACTCTGTCTGACAGTGATTTCTATTGGCTCCTCAGTCGATGTGTCAGCTTTTAACACTTTTTCCAAGTCTTTTGTAGTCTAGGACGTTATAAAGTAAATACTATGCTACTAAAGTCTGTGACAAAACTCTACACAAATGAGATATAAGTGGGAAAAATCCCAAAAATAATTATTAACTGCAAAGCATTGATGGACCAAAGACCATCTTGCCTGCTCAGGAGTTGTTACGCTTTGCATCATCAAACCCCACAGGTGCCACAACTCCTGAGCAAGCAAATAGGTCATCGATTGATTGGACAAGCTACAGTACTACCAGCGATAGTAATACCAGCTATAGCACTATCAGCTATAGTACTGCCAGCTATAGTACTATAGCTGATAGCACTACCTGCTATAGTACTATCAGCTATTGTACTACTAGCCATAGTACTACCAGCTATAGTACTATAGCTGGAAGTACTATAGCTGGTAGTACTACCACCTATAGTACTACCAGTTATAGTACTACAAGCAATAGCACTACTAGCTATAGTACTTCCAGCTATAGTACTACTAGCTATAGTACTACTAGCTATAGTACTACTGGCTATAGTACTATCACCAGGAGAGAGTAAAAAAGAACATACAGATGTGAAGACCTCTTCGGTCTGCTGTATCACTGCTATTCTGTGCCAACCAAACTTCTTAAAAAGCTTCAGGCGAGTCGGATTGTTGAGTGTAGCAGATGGGTGGGTCCTGAAAAATGTTGGAAATCTCTTACGATCTGAGAGAGCTGGAGAACTCGAGCCGTATGAGAGCTGTAAACAAGAGACATCGTTTAATCGTAACTGATTTTTTGTGCAAAAGAAATATTGGTTATCAATACAAAAACTTTCCATTTTCTACTAGTTTGACAATATTATAATTGTTGTAGCATTAGATTGGGGCATGAAACACTGACGATCAACAATTTATTATTAAAATTAGATGATATTTGGACTGAAAAACGTAATTAAAATTGAGATTTTTAAATCAAAGTGAGTTAAAATGGGTTTATGTCGAAACAATTTACAAATAACACTAATACTGCATCAAATGCACCTGTAAAAGTCTATAACTCAGCGACGAGGTTGCAAAATTGATGCAATGAGCTGAATGTTTTGTATTACTAAAACAACAGCATTAAAAGAATAAACTAATAATTAGTGACAAGAATAAAAACAAATAATCCCTTCAGCGGCACCTTGAAGCAGCAATTTTAAAAATTTAAAAAAAAATGTTTTTATAAATAAAAAATAAATAGAGGGTAACAATTTGTTTTAAAAACGATGGTCAAACCTGTTTTGAAAATTTTTAATTTAACATTAAAATATTAAATAAGAATAACCTCATTTTTAACATTCTACACAAGAAGCTAAGTGACAGCTATGGTAAGCCTATCAATATTCAGTATGAGACAAAGAAGGCAAGACCAGGTAGAAAGTATTTGCGCTTAATAATATTAATCAATAAGTCTGCTTGCTGCCCAGCGATTAAATGAAAGTCAGATTT
Source organism: Cryptosula pallasiana (assembly GCA_945261195.1). Lineage (NCBI taxonomy): Eukaryota > Metazoa > Bryozoa > Gymnolaemata > Cheilostomatida > Cryptosulidae > Cryptosula > Cryptosula pallasiana. The sequence goes on from OX183136.1 coordinate 15,520,658, forward strand.
CAATCTCGCTGCTCGTGGCATGTGATCAACAGTTAATAACTCGTATTCATGTAGACAAGAGCAGCGTTGATTACATCATAATAGGAAATCAGATTCTACTCAATCAGTAGTTTTCCAAGGCAGCGAATGAACTAGATAATTATTAATTATCGTGGTCTAAGTGAATAAATCAAAAGTGTGGTCAGCCGTTTCCAGGGCTATTTATATAAGGACAACTCCACTGGAGCCAACTTTCACAAAAGCTCATATAAGCTATGATTGGCTGAAATAGTTTTTATGCATTTATTCAATATTTGCAGTATAAATTAGTCTATTGTAGCTACGATCCAAGTGATTACTTCACTTAGATCGTAGCTACAATTGACTAATTTAATAAATCATTACTATCCTACAGGAAGAAAGAACATTAGATTTTAAATCATTGCTAGCCTACAGGAAGAACGAATGTTAGGTCTTAAATACATATATATATTTTGAGTTGTCCCCGCTTCTATGTGACAACTCCAACATACACAATCATTGCCGAGTCGGGCAAAACTTTTATTTCAAAAATTGAAAAGTCATGTGAAGCTAAAAGAAAAATATGACAAATTGAATTCTACGCTAGAAAAGAGGCCTTCTCAACTTTCTTTATGAGCCAAGAATTTTGTAATCGCAAAAATTAGACAAAAATAATTTTTTGCAGCTTCTTTGCGAAAACGGCAACTTTTACCATTTCATTGTCCTTGTGGAAATGCTTTCACGTACAAAAAAACAGTTAAATAAAAAGATAAACTTTGAAGCAAACAATCGATGTACTTAAAACATGAGAAAGAAGGAGAAAAATAAAAACTTCTTTCAGATCAACTTAACCATCTGGAATCTTCCAGAATTAGTCAGAGACAGCGAGAGATTACAGACATAAACTCTCTGAAGTGAGAGGTAGGAACAACAGATGTGATAGAACTAACCACCGGAAGGTTCCACATCCTTGCAGCCTGCGCAACAGTGGTGGATACACTGCTACATCCTGTTAGGAGGGTCAGCTTCGTCTGGTTGTCGTACAGCAGGTCGTACATCTTTTTTAGACTCAGGCCAGGCATGCACTGCAATACATTATGTATTAGTTAGTGTGTAGTTAGTGTGTAGTTGGTGTGTAGTTAGTGTGTAGTTAGTGTGTAGTTGGTGTGTAGTTGGTGTGTAGTTAGTGTGTAGTTGGTGTGTAGTTAGTGTGTAGTTAGTGTGTAGTTAGTGTGTAGTTAGTGCGTAGTTGGTGTGTAGTTAGTGTGTAGTTAGTGTGAATCTAGCGTGTAGTTAGTTTGTAGTTAGTGTGTAGTTAGTGTGTAGTTAGCGTGTAGCTAGCGTGTAGTTAGTTTGTAGTTAGTGTGTAGTTAGTGTGTAGTTAGTGCATAGTTAGTGCGTAGTTAGTGCGTAGTTAGTGCGTAGTTAGTGCGTAGTTAGTGCGTAGTTAGTGCGTAGTTAGTTTGTAGTTAGTGTGTAGTTAGTGTGTAGTTAGTGTGTAGTTAGTGTGTAGTTAGTGTGTAGTTAGTGTGTAGTTAGTTTGTAGTTAGTGTGTAGTTAGTTTGTAGTTAGTGTGTAGTTAGTGTGTAGTTAGTGTGTAGTTAGTTTGTAGTTAGTGTGTAGTTAGTGTGTAGTTAGTGTGTAGTTAGTGTGTAGTTAGTGTGTAGTTAGTGTGTAGTTAGTGTGTAGTTAGTGTGTAGTTAGTGTGTAGTTAGTGTGTAGTTAGTTTGTAGTTAGTGTGTAGTTAGTTTGTAGTTAGTGTGTAGTTAGTGTGTAGTTAGTGTGTAGTTAGTGTGTAGGTAGTGTGTAGTTAGTGTGTAGTTAGTGTGTAGTTAGTGTATAGTTAGTGTGTAGTTAGTGTGTAGTTAGTGTATAGTAGTGTGTAGTTAGTGTGTAGTTAGTGGGTAGTTAGTGCGTAGTTAGTAATTAATCAGTAACTTATGTAACAAAAGACAATTACACATATAAAAAGAGCAGCCAACAAAAATTCAACATTATACAATATCCGTAGAGCTCTCACACCAATATCAACACCCACACGGCAAAGAAATTGATTGCTTGGGCAATAGAAAGTGCTAAGGACAGCGCGCTTACTGCAGTACAGACAAACGCAGAGCAGAAAAGATACAAAATCGTTTGAAGACTAAGCTGTCAGGCTGTAGGCAAAGAGAACCCTTCAAGTCAGAAATTAGCGCCAGGAGTGAAACACTTGACTGTGATAGTATGTTGGCAAACAGCCAATACACTGTACAGAGGGTCATCAACTCTTGCCACGTTTTATATACATACGTTGTGTGCACATACAATGCCATACTTTAACAGGTCGCACGCAGTCATACAATGCTGTATCACACTAGAGTGTAATGTGCACACACAGTACCATATCTTACTAGATTGCAGTGTGCACACATAATACCACACCTGACTAGATTGCAGGGTACACACACAATACCATACCTGACTAGATTGCAGTGTGCACACACAATACCATACTTGACTAGATTGCAGTGTGCACACATGATACCACACCTTACTAGATTGCAGTGTGCACACAAAATACCATACCTTAGTATCCTCATCAACAAGGACTAACTTGTAGTCTTTAAGCACGGAATCATTATAATTCACATCATGTAGGGCAAGTTCAGTTGCGGGGCGACAGCCGATGCCCCCCGCCCAACCACCAGACATGGGAAATAATCCACCAATCAACAGCTTCTTCTTCTCACAACCTTGAAAAAAAAACGGCTGAAAGCAGGTTCAGACAGCTGTTGATGAATCTCATGCACTTAGACCTGTGTTTTGTACAAAATGAAACACGAGCGCAGAAGATGGACAATTACAAATTGTAGTCAACCGCAAATTATTTTTTAATCAACTCAGAGATTGTTAAACTTCATCAATATTTCAAAGATGGACCATTTCAATTTTTCGACACCGGCATTTTTAGTTGAAAAAATCTTCCGAAGCAAAATAAATTGAATTCAGCGTATTTGCTCTAATAAATAATTAGAAACTTTAAGATTTCTACATTTCTTATTATTTAGTCATATTATTACCAAAGTTTGAAAAAATAAAAAATCTTTAAATACGTAAAAAAAAATCTTTTCAGCATATAGATTAGTCATCGTTACAAACGTAGATGGGTATGAATGCAGAAGGATCTAAAATGTCAACTATGCAACTCTGAAAAGTTTCGTTTGTTTTCAGCAACGTATGAAATGAAAGTTTGACGATCATTTCAAGATTTGTCTACTTTGACACAATAAGAAATTTTGACGTTTCTTAAAATAAATTTTGGACATTTCAAAATAAATTCCAAAATATTTATCTTCATCACAAAGTTGTGATTTACTGCAGATCTGTCTGCGTTCATTCCAACAAATACCCGGACGATTGAGCACCCAAAAACCACCATACAATAGAGAAAGACGCGCAGCCTGAGAAAGTTTTCAAACAGTGGGGAAACCCCAATTAATTACGGGAATTTCCAGAATTTGTCCATTGTTTTACAGAAGCCCGCAATAATTATTTTTTGGGTTTCGGAGTAATAAAATTTTTGCACAGGTTGCTCGTTTTTCTCAATACGAGACTTAGAAATACTCTAAAGTCAGATTTTATATGATTTTTGATATTTGGAGCGGCAATCGGAGCTCATCATCACATAAAAACGACGATACTAACTTACCTCCATAAGATGAATGTAGTAGTAGAAGGAAGAGACTAGTGAGTGAGATATATACAGCCATTAGATCAGTGGTTAGATGAGCACTGCTAGGTAACAGCACTTATAACTGTAATATGTATAGCTATTATCTATCGTGTGCAGGCAGTATTGATAGACAATCAATAGGGTTGGTATAGGTTGGGTATGGCAATAACCTCTAACTACGGAATGATTGCCTGCTGTAACATTGAATGGCATTGAGCTTTTATTGGAGACATGCCAAAAGCGGTGAGAGAAAGGATTGACCAAGGATAAGTTAACAACTTGCTGACGAATTAACAACAAATTCTACAGTGTCAATTTGAAGTACTCACCTGTCAACAAATAAGCATCGCGAGTGAACTTGCTGGCAGACGCGAGTGAACTTGCAGGCTGACGAGTGAACTTGCAGGCTGACGAACAGGGAGTAGCAGACGACCTGCTGTTACTATACGTTTACATTGAATAGAGAGCTGACTTACTGCAGAATGGCAGCTTCAACAGAACAGTATTGATTGATTTGTGCCTGAATACTTAGAGACTAACATATTACGCATATACATGGCAACATCCTTGTGTAGCCTTACAAACCTAAACCTTAGAGAAGCCTGATGGGATCGACAAGCCATAGAAAGGCCCAGAGGCTATGAGCTATTATGAAAGCTTAATTGGTAGAGCAATTCTCAAGTGGATAAAATGATGACATCACACCAGGTGAAACAATGTAACTACGCTGATTTAGATGAACAAATTCAAAGGGCCTTGAACTATTGCTAACTTACTAGAAAAAAAACAGCCAGTGATGGCATTCAACTCGCAACGCCAATTTACACTGTCATACACCGCACGCTGCCGAAATAACACTACTGTGCAGTCAGCAGAATGAAAAACCGATAAGATTCACCCAAGTCCAGCTCATAAACTAAGCAAACATTGCTTTTTTTATTTTCGGTTTCCCACGGTTTAACTATATGGAAGATTCAGTTGTCTCCACATGAAAATTGCCAAAAAAACGCATCATTTAAAGTTTCGTTTTGAATCGGTAAGCATATGTACAACTAGTGGACAAAATGGCGAACAAAAAATATTTTCGTACCAAAGTTATTTATAAAATGATAACTTAAGCCAAAAATCGACTGTACAAAAATCTTTGCCTGAATCAAATAAACGATTTGCCAGCATTTGATCTGTATTATTTGTAGTTCGCAAGCGAAACTGAACGCTGAATAAATATAATATAGCGATTCCATTTCTTTCATGTCAATAGATATATTACACATAACAAACAACATAGTGTCTAATGTCTTGCCATGTCCCATCAATATTATAGTATTTGTTTAATAGATGTAAATTACAAGAAAGCCATTTTTTATTCCCATTCATATCACAAGAAGTTATCTTCTCTCGTTTGGCAGCGCTTTGGTTAGACTCTAGTGATGTTCTGAATTGGTCTTTTTTGTTTGCAATTCACGAAATTACCTTCATTTTGTTTGTTTTACAAATATCTTGATAACAAGATATTTTGTTATCTAGCAGGATACCTCTTGTTATCTTGTTAGAGGTATAACAAGATAACAAATACCTCTATTATCTTCGACGAAAACACAATAAATAAAAAAAACACATATTTTTGTTTTAAAATGTAATTATATTCATTAGTGGGTGACCTTAGCCAAACGAAATCAAAAAATTTTGATGGAAAAAAATATTTAAACGACTTATATTTATTTAATTATCAGAATTTATTTTGCATGTTATTAAAAAAGTTTTGCTGGAAAGCTATCATAAAATACATCCTATTGTTTAGAAAAATTAATCCCGAAACATGTTTGGATAAATGATCAATATTTGTTTACAATGTGTTTTGAGTAAATTGAAAATCATTTTGTCACAGTACTATTTGCGTTTCCGCTCAATCATAGGAGTTATCTTGACAATGGAGGACAACTCCATCATATTTAGCCTGGATAGGATGGGTATAGTTATTTGCCTACACACTCTACTCGAGAACTTCCGAGTTCTGTCAAACGGCAGCCCAACTTATCTTCTAAATTTGAAGCTAAAACTGGTGCACCGCGAATAACATTTTCATTTGCAAAAACAGCTATTAGAAAACATAACCTTCGTAATTAACCAGCCCTGTATTGTATGCTTGCAGTGATGTATCTGCAAGAAAGAAATACAAGGACAGACCTCTGAGACCGGTAGGAACTTTTTCATGAAAAAGATTTCACCTTAATCTAAAAATATTACGATTATTAGAGGTAGATAAATAAACGCATCATGTTATATTATATACAATTTTGAGGCTGCACACTGACTTGGACAACTATAGCATCGACAATTACATTTGATTTCGGAACCACCATTTTATTTTATTATTACAATTATTATTAAATATTATTATAATATATTATTACAGAAAAGACGCATTCAACCATAATAATTAGTAATATTTTATTAATGTAAAAAATAAAACTTATTGGCAAAATAAATAAATTATTATCCTAGTTAACTAATGTTTTTTTTTAAATATTTGTTCCACCCGTTACCGTGAGATTTAAGGAAAAGTTGAGCAATGTTTGCTTCAACACGGTGTAACAAAATGGCTGCAGTCGCTATTTTCATGTCAACAAACAATGCCCAGCTGGTTGCTGTATATAATCGGGATAGCGATCATCTTTCTCAATTGGTATAATTACCGGAAACAGCTCATCGCCATTTTGACTCATACACAAGGTATTGTTTTTGTTTCGTTATTCAATTTGATTCATATTCTTGTTTCTCTATTTAAAATGCATTCAGAAGAAAGAAAACATATAAGTTTCAAAGTAAAAATGAAAAAAAACCTGCCAAGGGGTTTACATTAGCAGTTTGGTAGGATACAAAAGCGGCAATAACTTTTGTATTCTCAAAAAATGGAAACACAGATTTCCTTAGATACCGTGACCATAGACTTTGAAAATTATGTATAACTGTACGACTGTGACATCAACGCCAAAGACGGTAGTTTACATAAACTATCCATCCGTCATTTTTAAAACGAACGTCACCAATGGCCTCGGAGATGATACCCCTTGCACCTAATTTGATAGTTTTTGTTTGGGGCGTCCTATTAGAAAACTGACCAAAGTCCTCAGCTATCCATATTTTGAGCAAATAGAATAGATTACATGGAAATCATGCAATTACTGGCACGTGTACTCTTCATTGTAGCTGTAGAATCGAAAGCATACCGAATACAATTCCATATAGAAAATTTTTACCTGAGGGAGATAACTCTGACTAGGTCCCTATTTGGTTTGTATTATAGCAAAGTTGATGATGCAATCTCCAAACTTGTAAAAAAGTTGACAGTTCATTTTGTGTATTTGCACATCTTAAGTATAAAACAAAACATCTGACTGAGTTAAGGAGATATTGCAAGCGCAAACAAACTCAGCTGACAAACAAAACCAACAGGAAATGATGTAATACTAAACACACCGGCAATGTAACATTTCAATTACAAAACATACAAATATTAGGTTAACAATTGCCTGAGCGAGTATAGCAGCGAGTAACCTTTAGGATTTATTTGCAGTCTGCATGAGCAATTGGGAGAATATAATAATATTTTATTTGTTAATTATTAATTTATATTACTTGAAAAATAAACTAGGACACAAGAATATTTATTATATTTTGATTACAAAACTATTTACACAAGAGAAATATGAGTCAGCCAGCGCCTCGTCTTGCACGACAACAGCGCTGACATAATTTCTATCTACATACCCACAATTTCACTAAAACATACCCGTGTATGTACTAACAGTCTATAAGAAGCACATGCGAGCTAAAACGGTAGAGATTAAACCGCTGTACCTTCTACTGATAGGCTGAAGCTATCTCAGCCATTATTTTAGCTTTTACCATATTTCGTTTACTGGCTGGAACCTCTTCGAGCATCTCCATGACGCAGCATACAAAATGGTATTCTTTGTAATCCTGGAGCATTTTTTTATCTGATGACTGAACGCTGGGGGTGGTGGTGTCCTCATCTTGTGAAGGCAGCGGCTCTTTGAAGACTGGTAAGGGGTCACTCTGCTGAGACTGAGGTCTACATAGAAGAAGCAGAGAGTGAGACCAACAGGTGATTAAATACTTCGCAGCACATTCTACGGAATATTCTAGACAAATGATACCTGAGTTGCCATTGCATATAAAATGTAAAGAATGGCTCCGGTCATTTCCATATTTATCTGATATGTCATTGATATGTCCTTATAAGGTGCTTCAAATACCAACTTTGTCAAAATTCAATTGATTTCTAGGTTTTTTTAACAACATTAATAACAAGCATTTTGTGAGTGTTGTCTCCCCTTCGAAATCTTTTGGGAAAACATATGACGTATGCAAGTGTTTTAGCTGACAGCTAAACTTTTGTTTTTACTACTAACCGTGCCACTAATAGTTACATCAATCAATGAGCCAGGTCATTTGTACTTGTACTGTTATCAACGATATACTATCGTTGCTGTTATGCTTCAGCGATTTTGGTGATCCAAACAAAAGTCTAGCGTTCGCCAAGTTCGCTAAAACACTTGCGTACGTCATAGGTTTTCCCAAAAGATTTCGAAGAGGAGACAACACTCACAACATGCTTGTTATTAATGTTGTTAAAAAACCATAGAAATAAATTGAATTTTGACAAAGTTGGTATTTGAAGCACCTCATAAGGACATATCAATGATATATCAGATAAATATAGAAATGGCTGGAGCCATTCCTTAACATTACTGTAATGAGGTCAGTGCTGATAAGAGTGCATATACAAAAAGTTGCTCAAATTTTCTGCATCAGATAAATGAACTAAAATTATAATTTTCCAACCAGAAGAAGATAACTCCAAAACCAAACGGTTAACTCCAGTAGGAAAGACAACTCTTTTAAAAAACCAGTGATTATCTGCCAACTATCACATAAAGTATCAGTGTTTCCAGCAAAATATAATAATCAAGCAAAAGCTTTCAGGGCTGTAAAAATCCAAAACTTTTCAAATGGACTCGCTTATTTTATTGCTAATTGATAACCCGCGTTTGCCACCTGGGGACTGACATATAAAATAATAGCTCACTACATTTTCTACCAGAGTCGATTTTCTCATCAAATTATAAATATTATCGTGAAATAAATAAATAGTTATCTTCGGTAGCATCATCACATTTGGTAATGAGATTAACGTGTTCAGTAATTAGTCTCTATTTGTGTGAATATGCAAATGAAAGTGCTTAAAATTGAGTATAATCATATTTTTTGCGATAGAAATAATATCAGTAATCCTCGACATTCCTTAACACTTCTTCTTTGTGATGAAAATCTGTAGGGAGACAAATGGCCTGACGAGGTGGCTATAACTTTGTTCAGCCATATTTATATATTCGTCGCCTTGAATAGGAAACTTTTATTCCTTTGAAGTTGATTGCTTGCAATGTTCATTTATTATTTATTAATATGAATGGATAAATCTTCTTGAATCGAATTTTTCAAGTCGAAATAGCTTTTGAAACATGACATATATTTCATCACATTCTGAGTGCCGAAAGCGTGCCCGTGGATACTACAAATGTATGTTTACTTGAAATTTATTATACTTAATTTAATCTTTAATTTTTATTTAAATTAATTTATATTATTATTTATTACTTAAAGTCATAGTATTTCTTTCAATCGTGATTGCGTGATTAAAATCTTTTTCATTTAAATTCCAAACAAATTATTAATTTAAAACCTTAAACTTAAAAAACTTTGTACTCCAATAAATACAAGTACGCACGTACCTAAACGCTAGCACAGGGGGACTAAAGCTGCTGTGTTTCTCTATGATACCCGGAGAGCTCTTGTTGGTTTGGAGAGAGGATGATGTAATCCAGCTGGGTACCTGAGATGTGCTTTTGGCAGCGTAAGCCGGCATCGAGCGTCTCTTCTCTGCAGTAAATTACAGGTGAGTGTGATTACAGGTGAGTGTGTATATTGTAGCTAGTAGTAGGTCTGAGCTAGTTACAACACAACAACACAATAATATACCAAGTAGTTTGGCTTCTGCACTGTTTTTGTATTTCTTCAGGCCCTCCGTCAGCGAGTGTCTCCAGTGTTTCTTCATTGTAGGTAAAGGCCTTTTTGACCTGCCCATAGAGTTATACATGGTAGTACATAGAGTTATACATGGTAGTACATAGAGTTATACATAGTAGTACATAGAGTTATACATGGTGGTACATAGAGTTATACATGGTGGTATGTGTGGTGTGTGTACATAGAGTTATATAGTAAATAGAGTAATGACGCACTTGGGCCGAGTGGAAGGAAATGATGTCATGTGTGGAACAAAGAACTGCATGTCATCAAACCATCTCCATGTAGAACGCCCTTCGTTCTCTTGTTTGACAAGCTGAGTCCTGAGTCTAGTGCGCAACAACTGCCACGTTTCCTTGCACACCTCAGCTGCAGCACAGACAGACCAATGGGTGAGCAGATCTGACCGATGAATGAGCAGATCTGACCAATAAATGAACAGATCTGACCAATGAATGAGCAAATCTGACCAATGAATGAGCAGATCTAACCAATGAATGAACAGATCTGACCAATTAATGAGCAGATTCGACCAATAAATGAGCAGATCTGACCAATGAATGAGCAGATCTGACCAATGAATGAGCAGATCTGACCAATGAATGAGCAGATCTGAATAATAAATGAGCAGATCTGACCAGATGGTGGGTAGAGCTGTCAGAGTATGATACAGACCGCTATATTCAATACCACTACTGGATGGATCTCTATGAGAAACAGTAGGTAGCTGTTAGGGGCAGATTCAGACTAAATGGGCTCACTCTCACAGCCTGACAATGCTCTTTGGGGAAAGAGGTGTGAAGTAGCAGAGCAGGGAAAGGAAGAGATAGACTGCGATAGTTGTATCCCCACCACAGAAACAAGTTACCGCACCCAGAAGGAGGCTAATAAACAAGTTGCCAGATACGGAAGGGACGAAAAATGAAACGGAACCACATAGAGGGGGGACACAAAATATACGGCGCCCCACACAGAAAGGACACAAAATAACAAGGCATCAGAAATCATAAACAAAACCATTTCACATCAAAAACATACCAGGAGAATCCAGCTCATGTCCGACCTCTTCCCACAATTCCTGGCGTAGTTTACTCTCACATGACCTCCTTTTGGGGTCAAAATTATACAACTCGGGCCGTCGTTTTACTGATTCCATCAAAATAGGAATTTGATGATCATCGAGCTTCGGCTGAAACAGAATGGTAAGCTAAACTTGCACAAAGTATATTACTAGACAAGAACAGTGCATTCGCGAACCATACAAAACAACAAACAAAAATGATTATGTAACTCACCATGCTAAGTTCTGGGCGGCTACGAGAATTCCCCAATAACCTAAAAAGGTCATAGTAACATTAAATAAAGTAACACTCAATATTAAATCTCAATAATGTGTATTTGTATGTATTTATTGAGATAGTATGTTCTAATAAAGCATTCGCTATTACTGCACTTCTAAGCTTATCGTTTTTGTATCATGCTAACTTTTATCGCACCAAGCATTGTTGAGCTCCAATTCTCAATGCAGCAGTTTTAATAGATTTAAATATGTTTTACACCCTCAATTGAGAATAAAAAAAAATTAGTAATTTGGTTCAGTTACTCCAAATTGCGGCTTATTTATAAATGAGTTCTACCCAATTATTAATCTTGTCAAAACTGAAACTATATGAAACATTAGAGAAAAACGTGCAACCTGAGAAAGTTTTCAAACAATGGGGAAACCCCAATTAATTACGGGGATTTTCAGATTTTGTCCAATGTTTTACATAAGCCCACAACAATTATCTTTTGGGTTTCCCCAGCAACAAAACTTTTGCTCAAGTTGTGCGTTTTTCTCTGTTAAAAACATAACCCTAGTTGATTAACCTGGCGCGTATAAATGGTAGGCAATACATGAAAGATACCAGATGATACTAGTGATAGCAGTGACGTTTAATTCAAAGCAGTTCAAATTGGTAGTGCATAAAATAGAGGAAAAAACTTCATACATATAATTTTTACGAGTTGGTTTTTTAGTTTTAAACAAAACAAATATGCTTTCATATTGTCATCACGATCAGTTTATTCATAATATTACTATTATCGCGCATGATCATACTTATTATTATTATTATGATTATTATTGTCAACTACTTAATGTGGCGCAATTGCTATGTCAGAACGATGCAATGTTTTCCATAACAACATATACCATAATATGAAGTGTAGCCAAATAAAAATTATCATGTAACACTGTTGCAATTGCTTTGCTAACTACCTGCTATATTATTATCATTAGAATGATAATAGTTAATATATATGGAGTTATCTTCTCTATTTCATCAGTGACCAACTTGAACTGCTTTTAAATGTCACCAGTGAAAGCATACTTACAGCCTGAGTACTTCAACAGCTGATGATGTTAAATGTGGGCTGCCAGTGGGGTGTCCCGCCAAGTTACCACAAACTCAACTAAAACCACACCAACATAAATATGAGTTAATTCCATTATATGAGAGCTTTTAACCTCAAACTATTATTTATGACGTTTATCCATCGTTCACTAGGAGATAAAGAGCTGGAACGCAGTTGATGTAATTTAGGTTTTTATTTCTTGACAATCCAACTGATGTGTTTGGGTAATTATTGTGTGAACACTAAGCAGGTACGGTACAGGGATGGGCTAGTGTAAATACATAAAATACTTGCCGGTATTAACGGTCTTTGTGAAATACAAGAAAACCTGGACATAAATCAATACACTGTTAACAACAATAAAAAATATTAAAATGACCAACATAGGTTTGTCATAGCCCTACACATCAGTTCATGGACACTACCCGCCCCTTCGGATTGCGCTAACACGCTCATAAGAAAAGTTTATTTCACCTAAAAACCCGAAAAGTGAGGACGGTGTCAATAGATTTCGTTTAGAAAGAGACTCTGGAAAGGATGTGTCTATGTACAGGGTTACTAACTCCATCCCATGTAATATGTCTCATGAGAGAATGTAAAGTTGCTGTACCATCAAATCACAAAAGATTGAATATTCCCTTAATATACAATTTTATTTCACACAAAAAAGACCAAGTTACAGTTAATTATTGGTTTCATAATGCACAGGCAAGATAATTGATATATTTTGCTGAATGGAGTGAACACACCTGTTCCAACACTCACAAAGCGTTTGTTAACAACACAACATAGCTTTATTTCTCTCTTAGCCTACATTGTTTATAAGTTCTAATCTCTAATATATGGTGACGTACCCCATCTGTTTGCTTACGATTTTTTTGTAATTGCATCGAAATAGACTTCAACTGAAAAATGCTCAAGTTGGCAGTAGTATAACACGTGAGTTGTTTAAAATAATAGATAGAAACTTTCTCTCTGGTAGTTTATTTCTTCTACACCAACTTGATAATTATTAATAGACTCACTTGTGTTGATAGAAAGTGTTAGTGTTACTAGTGTTAGTAGACAGATAACAAATGTTATTGTTAATGTAGCTGAAACTAATAATATTGCTATCAATAATATAAAGACAAGAAAAATAACACAATGCAAATGAATAATCACTTGTATAAAATAGAAAGCGCCAGTAGAATAGGTGGCAAAGTACCAGCAACGACCGAACAATACAAAGAATAGTAGATAGTTAAGTGTAATAGTAGCAGTAGTAGTATTTATTATTTTGCGTGCTATCACGCTTGATCGACCAAGTACAAACAAATCATATCTAATCACACAAGGTATGTAATACAATACACCTGAAATGGTAAATAAACGCTTCACTTAGATCAAAGCGTCGCAACAAAAACACCTTTTATAGATATCTATGTCATCCAGATTATATCTATGACTTCATAGAGAAGGCAAGGCAGGTGAATCTGAAATTTATCCAGCTATACATCAAATACATGAAAATTCAAATCATACCTTGGTAATAAACTAGCCTCATTTTTTGAAGTGTGTTCTTACAAAAATAAACCTAGCACGACCGGCTTGCAACAAACTGAAAACAAACAGATGACCCCAATGAACTCAGAACATTTACTCTGTCAGACAAAGCTCCAGAAAAAGTAATCAGAAAAGTTCTAACATTGTGCTTTGATGTATGTGTTGGGAAATGCTCAGAGAAATAAGCTTTCCAACTGAAATAAAATTAATTATCAAATAAAAAATTTCACTGACAAATTTATCGCAAATGCGGACAAACTCTGACGATTCCCAAGAGAAATAAAAAGAAACAGTTGATACCTCCAAATCAACAATGGTGATTTCAAGGAGGCTGCCAACCATTATATAATGCAAGATATTCCGATGAGGAAAATTACAAATAAAATTGATGCCCAACATCCAAAAATGGCACACTATTTGTAGAACACAATGAAATCCGTGCATGCATAAGATCAATCAGATATATCCATGTTGCAGGCACATGAGTGTTGCCCATGACACAACAAATTTGGAATGTCTGATGAGTGGACACTACATTTTCTTCCGACTTAAGCCCTGGTCACACGAGACCGAATCTCTGACGAAACTGTCAACGAAACTATTTTTTCAAGCCCAGCGAATTCGTTGCTGAGCAAACCGAGCAAATATTTCAGTTTCGTCGTGATCAAGCAATGTTAGGTTTGGGAAAATCTTCGGTTGCGATGCTTGCATGTGATTGGACCATTGGACCAGATAAGCTCATCAATAGGTTTATTTTCTATGTTCTGTTATTGGCTGGTCTCAAATGTCAGGGTCATTCACAACGAACGCATGATTTCCATAGTAGTAGCACATTTGTTTTTTGAATAAATAATTATTTATTATATTACATTCATAATGAGTTTTAAATAAATGAAAGATAATAAAAGTAATAAATTATAATCAAACAATCGGAATAGTACTGGCTGGTCAAACTTAGCTAGTTATCAAAATAATCTATTCCAAACCTTGCTTCATTCTTCCATGCTTTTACACCACGCAGTAAAGTATGAGTAGGCCCGCGCACAAAACGCAATCCTCTGTCATTGGACGAAACTAGTGATCGCTAGGCGTAACGAACTAATTATAGTTCTCGTGTGACCAGCACAACGAAACTATTATCGTCGCACCTCGGCGATTTTCTAAAATAGTTTCGTTATAGTTTCGTTTATCGGTCTCGTGTGACCAGGGCATTAGAGTGTCAGTACGACACTAAACAGACTGTTTTTTAGTTATCTCTGGCAAGCTTGCGAGGTGATTATTGGCAACAGGTTTATTTCTGATCACCACCATGTAGTAACTATTACAAAAGACTAACTTTTCACCAGAGAGTTTACGCGTTGTAATAAATTGCTAATAGTCCAAGTGGTTCTCAGAAAAACAACACCAAAAACATGAAAGAGCCAAGTGATAGTTTGAATGAATAGCAAACAATGCCGTGCTACAAAACAGTATAGAATCCCGCTGTCGTTAGTTGTTGGGAGAAGATGACGCATTTATTTTAAACAGTGGAGAGCACAATTATCATCATACCTAAAAATAATTTCTAACTATTAGTATAATTAATACTACATTTAAAAATTATCATTGGTTTATATTCTAACATCAACGTTATATTCATAAAATTATCATTGTTAATTATTATTATTATATATATTTATAAACGATAGTAATGAAAAATTTTTGATATAAATATCATCAATCGCTATATGATTAGCTTGAGCAGACCTATGTAGAAACATTGCTTGTAATCGCTGAGTAAAAAAGAGATTATAAACACGCTGACTAGGAATCCATCATGAACATCTGGCTCAAATGTTGTACAAGGTAAATAATGTAGAGAAATACAAGAGGCATATTTGTTATAACCTTCTATTTAAGGAAAAACCTAAATTTTCTATCACCAACTAGTGATCATCGTCATATTAGAAATAATGAAATATGACCGACTATGAGGTTTTAAATGTTTTCTATCTAATCTTATGGAATTTTTTATTTTATTCCCACTAAAAAAAACTTTGGCAAGTAACTCTCATGAACCTGCTTGGTTCAACAACAAAATTTTGAAGTTCCATAAAAAAAAACAAAGAAACTTTCACCAACAATACAAAAGATTAAAATCTGAGGACTATTTACAAGAATATTATAACAAATGTAATAATCAATAGCCATTAGAAAAATAGTGTGCCCGTATTTTCTAAACAGGGTCTATGACCTACTTTCACAGTGTAGCAGCAAACCTTGCTACTCATTCCTAAAAGTGCAAACATCAAACCAGTCATTCAACAATCCAAGATGTTGGATGCTATCTAATTATTACTTTAATCAGCTTAATACACTGAATTATTTTGTCACAGTTTTTCATCATACACCTGACAAATCGGATGGCAAGGAATCATGTAAGCCTGTCCAAGTAAAAACTATAATAGGAGTTGTAAATCTATTGAAGAGACTTGAACAGAATAATGGGCCTGCCACATGAGCCAAAATATCAGTAGCAAAAATATTATCAGAAACAGTAAGCCAACTGGAACACAAAAATTTGTTTACGGACTTCATTTGCTTACTCAACACTCCGTTCGTTGTAGTAGTTGCCAGTCAGGCTCGTGTGGCAGGCTGTCCGTTACCAATTTCATCCAGTTACCGGTTAAGGGTATAAAAGGTAGGCTCATGTGGTAAATACGTAAGGCCACAGGCCAGGATAGCATTAGAAAGAAAACTCACATATCCAAATCACTTTTTGTGCCAAAATAACTACCAATGTCAACCAATATTTCACTGAAAAAGCAAAGTTAACTCGGATTTGAAAAGTGGAAAATGTAATTGAACAGCGTCACATGAAAGAGTTTTAATCTTGCTGTTTAGCATTTATCAATAATTGAAAAAAGATACAAAAAAGATCCAAAAAACTGGGAACAAACTACAAGCTAGTGTCATCAACTTCTATAGTATGCAAAATGGTGGAACACAACTCGGCGTAGATTGAACGCTACCGTTAAAAATCATGCTCATTTCGACCAATATGGTTTCAGCACAGAGCTTTTATGCACCACCCAGCTGGTCAGTACTACTCATTGTATTACTTTTCAGCATCCAGTCCATACTTCAGCACTAGATTTTTCCAAGGCAACATAAACATACCATAGGCAAACTAGTAAAAATGGGTGAAAGTGGTAACTGAAAACAAATCAATAGATTTCCGAGCAGAAAAACCCAGTGGGTGATTTTGGACTGAAATTTTCCAGAATAACGTCTAACATCTGGGCTATCAGAAGGCTCAGTTTTAGGTCATATATTATTCTCAACCTACATCAATGATACATATCAGGAAATAAAATTTTCAAGGACGTTTCAGGCAACGTTTTCATTTTTGAGAAAATTACCATGCCCCCAGTTAGACAGCACTTACAGACAGACTTACTAAATATCCACAAATCAAGCAACAAATGGAAATTACTTTTATTATAAATAAATGCCATGGCATTGCATTTAGGCTATTAAACGACCTTACCAGTAGTAATATATGAGCAGATCTCCCTACCAAGTGTTTTTTTGTGGATTTGATCTTGGAGTTGAGACAATGGGTTACGGCGTTGGATGAATTCGCCGAGTTTATATTGTATTTTACTTGAGAGGTATTTGAGTGGCATTTGAATGGCATTTAAGTGACATTTGAGTTTTGATTATTTTTTTACTTGATTTGAACTCATATGGCAGCTAGATTTTGAATGTATGGCATTTAAGTTTTGATACTTTTTTCACATAATTTGAACTCATATGGCATCTTGAGAGAAAGGAGAGAGGAAAAGAGGAGAGAGAGGAGAGAGGAGATACATCTACATTGAATAAATACATTGATTAAAAATGAAACAATATGTGAATATATACATTTATTGTATAATAAGTAGGGATACATAAAGAGAACATATTAAATATTGTGAGCTTGAAATAGTTCCAATATCATTTCAAATGAAAAAATGGATGATGAGAGATTTTCATCCGTTTGTATGTATCTACATATATCTGATTGAAAATGATATAATAATTCAGTAGTCCATTGTATTGAAATCAATTTTTGAGTGAGCTCTTTATTCCACACTTTTCTTTGAATTTTCTTTAAGTAATCATTAATACTGACAGTTTTTGACATTTTTACAACTGTTTGAAAATTGTTTTTAGTCATAAGCTTAAATATTTCTACTGAATTGTCAACGTATTTATGTGTAGTGTATGGTCGGTATTGTATCGGTGAAAGTTCTCCATGTAAAGAAGCTACAGTTAGCAAATGCTGTGTCATACATAATAATATAGCTTGTAATGTCAAGCGATATCCAATCTTTTCCTGTACTTCAACATTTTCTTTAATATAGCTATGATATATCTTTGGAAGGTAGTCTTTGATTGTGTATCTTTTTGAACTCATAATGAACTAAAATAAAATGTTAAGTATTAGTATATGATGATTAAACAGTGTTGTAAAATAATTACATTTTAACTTTTATTAAGTAATTTTTCTATTAATTCTTACCTTATCACCAAGAAATCAGCTGTAGTAGTTGATGAAATCAGTTGTAGCAGTTGATGAATCAGTTGTAGTAGTTGATGAAATCAGCTGTAGTAGTTGATGTTTTATTGCTGGAGAGAATGATTTCTATGCAGAGAGAGCTGTTCTTATATAGTATAAGCCACTCCTACTCATTTAGCTTATAGCCATTAAAAACACTCACGCGAAAACTCTATCAGAATAGTGTTATTCGCGTGAAATATCCCTGTTTTATTCGCGTGAAAATAAAAAATTTCATTCCCGCGAAAGCAACGGTTTCCATTCGCGTGAAAATAAAGTATATATTCCCGCGAAAGCATTGGTTTGTATTCGCGTGAAAATAAATTTTTTATTCCCGCGAAAGCAATGGTTTCCATTCGCGTGAAAATAAAATTATTTATTCCCGCGAAAACATTGGTTTGTATTCGCGTGAAAATAAAATGTTTATTCCCGCGAAAGCATTGCTTTGTATTCGCGTGAAAATAAATTATTTATTCCCGCGAAAACATTGGTTTATATTTGCGTGAAAATAAAATGTTTGTTCCCGCGAAAAGCAACGGTTTCCATTCGTGTGAAAATAATTTATTTATTCCCGCGAAAACATTGGTTTGTATTCGCGTGAAAATAAAATGTTTATTCCCGCGAAAGCAACGGTTTCCATTCGCGTGAAAATAAATTATTTATTCCCGCGAAAACATTGGTTTCTATTCGCGTGAAAATAAAATGTTTATTCCCGCGAAAGCAACGGTTTCCATTCGCGTGAAAATAAATTATTTATTCCCGCGAAAACATTGGTTTGTATTCGCGTGAAAATAAAATATTTATTCCCGCGAAAGCAACGGTTTGTATTCGCGTGAAAATAAAGTATTCATTCCCGCGAAAGCAACAGTTTCCATTCGCGTGAAAATTAAATGTTTATTCCCGCGAAAGCATTGGTTTGTATTCGCGTGAAAATAAAGTATTCATTCCCGCGAAAGCAACAGTTTCTATTCGCGTGAAACAAAATTATTTATTCCCGCGAAAGCATTGGTTTGTATTCGTGTGCAAATAAAATTGTTATTCCCGCGAAAGCAACGGTTTCCATTCGCGTGAAAATAAATTATTTATTCCCGCGAAAGCATTGGGTTGTATTCGCGTGAAAAAATGTTGATTCATAGGATTTAATCAGTGCAACTTTACCTATTTAAGAGCCACTGTTTTCACACAGAAAGCATCCAGTTCTACAACGACTAGCGGAGAAGCAACATCTACTAAATCTTTCATTGCAACAACTAGGAGCTCATCTTCTTTATAAAGGTAAGAGTGAAAATATTTATTTTTTGTTAGCTAACACTACTAGCTGAAGGTTTATGACCTTTATGATCTTTTAAAATTAATTACGAAAAATTAAACAAAATGTTTTGTTTTTTTAGAATGAATACTCAAGACGAAGGAAGTCAACCGATGAATGAAGAAGCAGGATCCCAGCAAACCCTTTCCCCATCACCTTCTCCTATCTTTGATATGGCAGAAAGTCAATTGGTGGTTGATGAACCAGAATCCCAACAAGATTTTACTTCATTCACATCTCCTACTAACAAGCTGTCTTCAAAAAGAACATCGATGAGGAAACGATCTTTTATTGATTTGACAAAAGATGATAATGAAACTGGCTCGAAGTGCAAAAAACTAGTTTTGACGGATGTTGGAGATGAAACGCTTTTTCGTCACACCAGAATACCCTTTCAAGATGCTGGAAGTAATGAACTAACCACTCTCACCTACAAGAGCGCTGGGTTAATAAACTCTCTCTCTCCAGATAGTCTAGAAAAACTTGAAGAATCCATGGAAATCCGCGAACTACCAGTACCAACAGTTATGGAGGTGTTGTCTGTTGAATTTCGTGATGAATCAAAGTGCACCATGATTTACAACTACCGAAAGGATAAGAAGATAACTCGGGTGAAGAGTGATGTTTCAACCGAAATAGGACTGCTTGTTAATAAAGCTAAGCAAACACGTCCAATTGTTTTAATTTATATGGGAGAAGGAAAGACAGGAGATGCGATTTTTCGTACTGCTGAATCTCATGGATGTAATCGAAAGATCAACGATCCATTCAACTCATTGTATGGCAAGAGTTTGAGACAAATACAGGCTTATTTCAGTGTTGCTCACCTACACGATTTTCCGACAGGAAGTGTTATAGCTTATGAGAATCCTGGAATGCTAAGAAAATGTGATACTCGTTGGAACAAGACTGCTGATGTTATAGTGGCTAATTACAGATGTATGGTGAAAGGAGAGCTATTGATTGGAGATCTTAGCATCCCTGCTCAAATAGCTTCATCTGTGGTGGCGGAAAAAAGTGGTGTAATCGTATTCAGAGGACTGAAACAAAATACGAACAACATGATTTCCTACGACATCATTCTACTCTCAGCTCTTCAAGCTTTCATTCAAGTCTCAGAACTGTTTGATACTTCGCTGCAGCACACCTGTCTCTCCTACTTTGATGAAAATGAAAAAGAGAATTGTCCAGAACAGCATATCAGAGTCTTAATCGATAACACAAAGGATGTGACTCGTCTTCTATGATGGTAAGTTTCATATCTATTTAAAGAAAGATCTGAAGTATTTTTGTAAAATTAATTCATATAACTATGTATGATAGAGTCATTAGTTACTATGTCTTTTAGATATAACTAAAGAGCGCTCCTGAGGAAGAAAATGAGAAGATCTTATTTACTTCTTGCTTGAAACATTACAAAATAATAGTTTTTATAGGTTCTGTAGTGTTTAGCACAAATAATGAGATAAGTTGTATTTTATTCATTATATTTGTTATATCAAATAAAAATCAATTATAATAATTTATTTTAACAATTTACTTAGTAAATTAGTTCCTTGTATATGTACACCATCTATTCCTTCTACTGTATTATCTTCTATGAACTCGAAGTTAGGATAGGTCTGTATGATAAATCTCCGTATTGAGTGATCTCTCATCTCACTATCTCCTATGTCTCGTAAACTTCTAACAATTTCATCCATACTCCATCCTCTACTTCTCAGTAAACAAAAGTATACACAATAGTCGCCACATACAGTTGACAAAAAATTTTGTAGTTGTGTTTCATTACTTCGTATTGTTTCATATCCTCCATGAATACTTAGTATTTCATTTACATCCGGATAAAAGGAAACAGAACGTCCAAACGAGTCAAAAAAATCCACCTCTGAATCATTAGCGTACACAGCCAACCAATGCTCTCCGGGTTGATGAGAATAATGGGTGTTGAATACGAAACATCCTGTTGGAAAATTGCAAATTTGCTTCCAAAACTGTTCTCTAGCTCCAACATGAATCCCTACGCTTTGACATAAAACGTCTGAAGATAAGATCGAATGAATTTGTATGGTATTCATCTGTAACTTTCTGTTTAAAGCACTGCGTCGCCTCCGATAGTTAATTGAAGAATGCTATCCATCTCCCACACACCATCTTTTACAAAGTATGCTACCAGGGATAATCCATCCGTCGTGTTAGCGCTAAAACGAATTTCCACACTTGTTGTGACATTTTTCATAGAGTGAAAACCTTCTTTAAGAAAATCACCAGTCAAATCAAATCCATAAAGTGTAGTACCATCAAGGTATTGTTCTTTCGTAATACCAAGACTATCGCCTTCAAGCAAAGTTCCGGTAGCGTGTAGAAACTGATGATATTCTCTTCCAAAAATTCCTCTAGCATA
This sequence comes from Cryptosula pallasiana, assembly GCA_945261195.1. Lineage (NCBI taxonomy): Eukaryota > Metazoa > Bryozoa > Gymnolaemata > Cheilostomatida > Cryptosulidae > Cryptosula > Cryptosula pallasiana. Next base: position 15,542,718 of record OX183136.1, read on the forward strand.
ATTTGGTTCAAATCTCCTTCCAATTGGACAATCACCAACTCTCAATACAATACTATCAACACTAGCATGCTGCATTCTATATGGATTCAAGGCGAAACGTCCGTTCATTGCGTTGTGATTAACTAAACCTAAATAAATTTGTTTAGGTTTTTGTTTGTTTTCTTCCAAAGTGATGTCGATCTGCGCAACACCAGCACGAATTCCATATAGTTTTATCCGTTTTCGATCAACAGGATAAATGTAGTTGTGACCTTCCAATGCCAAACTGAGTTGGGAGTTTTGTATTGTAGGATTCACCTTAACTTTACAAAGATGAAGTTCAAATTTATCAATTCTAATCTTTGCCCCTCCTGCAGGCGCCTCATTCGCAGCAAACAAAGCTAGTTTGGCAGAGGCACGCTCAAACTCCAGCTGCATAGTAGGACCTGGTATTATTAGTTTTTTCTGCTGAAATAATGCGAGATGAGGTTTTCCAGTTAATTCTATTGTCTTTCCACCTATGATTAGAGCTCTCCTCTTTTTCTTATCAGCGGTTTTGTGATCAGTACCGTCTTTGCTAGTTGAATCATCATACAACCATCCTTCCATCTTACCTTGATATTTCTTTCTTTCTGCACTGTTTTCGAGTAGTTGTGAAAAGTAGGAGCGTAAACCGTAGTTGTTAGCGTATTCAACGGTGGTTCCTTCTATCGACATTTTCAACTCACTGAATAATGCATGCATTGAATCCCCCATCCACACAACCGCATCATTATCATTACCTGCAATATTGGCTCCATCATCTTGAACAACCGTGGCTTCAACTTGCAGAAACGAGTTGTAAAGATCTGTGTAATGTTCAGTGCTCCCTGACAAGGTTAACTCAATACTACCATAAGGATCTAACCTATCAGGTCTGATGACAACATATTCCGATCTTTCTACCGATATGTTTGTTGGTTCCGTAGCAAATACATCCAACGTTGGATTTATGTTGTAGGAAGAACCTTCCAACTTATTACCTGTTGTTCCATTTAGGCTAGCCATCTTTTGCGAGTGATGAATGCTTGAAGCGTTACCGCTTAATGAATATAGATATCAAGCTCAGCTGTCTTTATACCGGATTCTACTGCTATTAAAATATACCACGATTACCAACACCTCTCCTCTTCTTTCCACCTCTTGTTTTTCTCCTTTTCATTCTATCTGGACGGACTGCATTGAGCACATCTCCCCCCAGATCATTCAACTCTGCCAATCCCCTCTTCTTTGCTGACGCTGCAAAACTTTGACCATCGATGACATCACGCGCTACATTTCCACCTACAGACAATGCTCTTTTCCCCAAACTAATTGCTCCTCTTTTCAGCATTGGTGCTGCAGATTTAAGTAAACTTGAAAAAATACTACCAAGTCCATTTCCTCTCATATTAGGCATCACTCATTGTCCACTATACACTCCAATTCCATTTCCAGCTTGCATCTTGTAGTACTCATCAAAAAAATCTTTTGAATCCTCAGGGGTGTATCGTACCAAACTCATTATAATTCTTTCTCTCTATAGTGAACCGTCAACACAACCTTTCCACCATCAAATGGTATTCGTTGACCGTCGTCACTCGTTATAAGTACTTTAATCATATCACTATTTAGTGATGAAGCGTCAACATAGTGAGGATTTTTAAATTCTTGATACACAACACTATTCTTCTTTCCTTGAACTGGAACTACTCTCAATAAAGGTACATTCGTATCTCCTACCATTCTATTATCAACAATGTTGGAATAAACATACAGGGATGTTAAACCGGAATTTATATCAGGGGGTGTGATATTATTGTATCTACCACGAGGGTATGTAGTTTTTGATTCAAATCCAAAAATATATGCTATATCTTTGGAAAAGCTTATGCTAGTATCAGGATCACTGTTAGTTAGTAAAGCGGTGTTGGTGATCTTGTTGTAGGAGATGGCAAATTTCTTGTCTAAATCCATTTCATTCATTCTCTTTCGTATAATCTCCTCCAACTCCTCTATACTATCATATCTTCCATTACCGATTAGGATGAAGGACTTTTCGCTTTTACCAGAGACATTAGTCTTTTCTAGATATATTTTCCCTTCGGTAACATTTTTCCAATTATTAGAATAAGTCATATCTAGCAGAGCTACCTCCCATTTACCGCCATTGATAACCAAATATTTATACAGTCTCACTGTAAATTCGGAATTGTTATTATCAGGAAACTCTTCACCACTAGAGTTTGAGGGTAAAGTTATCAGCATCGACATTTTCCCAACGTATGATGATTATATCAAGCGTTGTTTCCTTATAAACTATTCATCTACCCACTCATTGAACTTTTCTCCATAACCTAACCACTTAACCAGAATCTGTCTTTTACCTCTTCTCATTCTTCTTCCCAGTATCTTTTCAATTCTGAAAATCGTGGGTTTTTTTACTTTTTGCAACTCTTTTTCGTAAAAGGTACCATCAATCATCTCCTCAGCTAAATCTTTCACCCTATATACAACAGGTTTTTCATCAATAAGTACATCGGTGATTATAAAAATCTCAATCGTCCAATTCGGGGTGTATCCTCTTTCAAACACTCCTCTTGCCTTACTTATTCTCACATAATCCCCAACCTTTAGTTTTGCTTCTTGAGTTAAACTATGTTCACCTCCTTCATACACACGATTCCATACAAGTTCTTGATTTTGAAAATTCACATCATTTGGTCTCATACCTATAGCACCATGAATTGTGTTGTTGTATGCATTAACCATTTCTGGTAAAACATCAATGTATCTATCGTCATCTTTATATGTCAAATATCTATATATCTTCTCTTTTAAAGTTCTGTTAAAACGCTCCACCATTGATGCCTTTATCGTTTCATTTTCGGTTGTAAAGCGCTTGATCTTTTTTTCCGCCAGCAGAGTCTTGACATTGACGTTGTCAAACTCTTTACCTTTATCAGATTGTAAAGCTTTATAGTTTTCCCCTTCTAGTATTCTTCTCAATCCTCTTGCTACTACCGGTCCTGATTTGTTGATGAGCGGCACAGCCCAACCTTTTCTGGATAAAGAATCAATAGCAGTCAGTAAAAATGCTGTATTATTATTTTCATCTCTTCGAGATCGAACATCCATCAAATCTACTTGTAGCTGCTCCCCTATTCCAGCTACAATTGTAGGACGACGCTTAAACTTGGTTACAACTTTTTTATGTAACGTGTAGGCATCCTCACCACTCAACCATTCACGGATTCTTTTTTCTCCCTCTCGTTTTCTACGAGCTTTCAGTAAAGCTCTAGCTCCTCGTAGAGATGTATGTAATGCAGGATTGTAATACAACTCTTTTAGCGTGTCGATGTCCATGAATTAGTACCGGGAACGACCAACTTTTTCTTCTGAGTACGTGTTCGATGCGGGGATTTTCTGACAGTTGTGATTCCTTCATCAGTTAGCAGGCTTTTAAATCTACTGTAATTGGTATTTCCCGATTGTATTTTACCTCCTTCGGTTAGAACGTCTCGTAGTAAAGTTTTGGAAGTCCTAGGATTCAACCAATTTTCTCCAATTTCAGTCTGTTCTTCTCCGAGTCGAATCTACCAATTTTACTCAGATTATTCAACATTCTGACAGCGATCGTTTGATCACTCTTTTTTGTTGTTAAATCAGCTGCTTTTTTTTCAAAATCTTTTAAATTTTCGCTTTCACTATCGTGCTCATCTTCTCCATCAGTAAGAAATGTACTTTCTAGTAAGGTTGTGTCTTCAGTATCAAACAACCTTCCTTTTATTAATTCCATCCCAATATCATCATCATCAACCACTTTCACTGATTCTAACTCATTGTCTTTATCAACATTTGGTGAAAAGACATTAGGTTTATTATCAATAACTGTGCTATTGGCCAAAGGAAAAGTAGACTCTGTCTTTTTTTTCTTAATGAGATTCCAACTATCCTTTTGTGTCTGGTTTTGGTTATTTTTGATCTTTTTGACATCAGACAAATACCTACGTAGGTTTTCAACATTTTCATCTAACTTTTCGTATGAGGATAAGTCAGAATCATAAGCCGTTTCCAGTAGATCATTTCGCTTTCGCTTCATATTTCTCACTGTTATAGCTTCCATAGGATTATAATACAATGGAGGTCTGGTTTTCTCTTCCTTTACCACTGTTTTATCATCCTTTCTTTCTGTTAATCTATAGTATTCATCTTCAGTGAGTATAAAATTACGTCTGGAGAATGTTAAAGGCTGACGATTCATCTTTTTATTGATGATAAAACAGATACAATAGGTGTTATAATAGCATCCAAAAGATTCCCTCTACCACTCTGAATCAAAATTTTACGCTTATCATCAACTCTCCCTCTACCACTAAGTTTATGTAGCTCCTTCTTGTAACGCTGCAACTCAATAAACTGCTCAGAATCAAGAGGAACATTACCTAATATAATATTTTTAACACTTTCTATCAATGATTGAAACAAATCTGAGTTAGCCTTTTCGACTATAGCGATTTTTCCTTTCTTACTCAGATCATCCAGAGCTAAAATCGCCATTCTATTTCGCATCATTCGTGTTGAGAGTTTCATCTTTATCTTCTCCCTCCGCCTAGCACACTTTTAAGTAACCCAGGAACTATATTGCTGATGATAGGTCCTAGTAGAGCGCCTAAAAATCCTCCTTTTTGCAATACAGCTTTCTTATCATCTAACGTTGATTTTCTTACTAAAGCGCTAATATCCTTCACGTTTCGCTGCAACTCATTATACTGAGATGATGTCAATGGTATCGTTCCATTTATAATAGCTTTAGCGCATTCCATTAGAGTCATAATAAACTCCTTTTTGGCTTTGGCTATAACAGACTTTTGAATAGCAAAGGTTGTATTGTTGAGCGATAACAACACAGCTGCATTTTTTGTTAATTTTTTCTCCAAAGCTTTAGACATTATAATGCTTTCGTGTTGCGTCGTTGAATAACAAAATATGATTGAGGTGAAGTGAATAGTAATTGTATTTATATCCTTTTACTTGGGTACATATAATATCATAGGGAGAACTGATGTAAAATTTCCCAATAGTCTATGTTGATCATTCGTTTGTTGAGTCGTATCTATTCGTAAATAAGAGTATGGTTTCTTTGTCGCGTCTTCAAAAGCCTCTTGTACATATTTTATTTTTGATGGAAAACATTGTCGAGCCAAATAGGAAATAGAAGAAGCATCTCTAGGGTTTTTAAAAAGAAAAAAATAATGACTATTCAAGGAAATTGTACGATTTCCTTTTAAAAACAGATTCTGAACAATAAAAAACACACTTATGTTCAAATGATGACTATGTTTTGTATACAAAGCATTAGCATCGGCTTTACCAGAAACTTCATCCATGAGATCATCAATTATCAGCCATCGATTTTTACCATCTCTGGGAAAACTCACTGTTATATCTATCATGCCTTCATGAAAAATCACTCCTGATACATCATCAAAGGCTTTTTGGTAGGCTCCATAACAGTAGTGAATCTCTGTTGGTGGAGGGTGTGCTATAGTCTGACTAGCTTCAATCATTCGAAAAATCGCTTGCGTCTTTCCCGATCCAGTTGGTCCTGCAATCATTGCTGTAAAAGGAGATCGCATCGTCGGGTCATAATCTTCAGGTTTCCCATTCATCATAAAAAGATGTTCATCAATCAACAGTAGTTTCATTTATGATTCTAACAGGAGAGTTTCTCGCTTTTTGTATTTTTTCCATAGCTTCTTCATACATACTAAACTCAGTAACACCTCCAAAAGTGGAAAACCCTACGACAAATACCAAAATTATCATAATTATCAACGCTTTACGCTTCATACTCGGTAAAACATCTATCATATCACGTTCAGTACCATCAATAGTATCAACTTCATTCATCGGTCTCATCTCAACATCATCCTCTGTCGACATCTTAACTTCCAATAACCATACAATCTTATCACGTTTTCATTTATATACAATGTTAAAACTATCAAAAAAATCAAATGCCATACATGCAAAATCTATATGCCATATAAGTTCAAAATAAGTAAAAAAATAATCAAAAACTCAAATGCCACTTAAATGCCACTCAAATGCCACTCAAGTACCCCTCAAATGAAATACAATATAAACTCGGCGAATTCATCCAACGTCGTAACCCATTGCATAACCTCCAAGGTCTAATCCACAAAAAAACACTTGGTAGGGAGATCTGCTCATATATTACTACTCTTACCAACTACTTGAACTTCGAATTTGAGCAGGCACACTCACAGTATTGTTTCGAATGTCTTTTCTATTCTGAGACTGTTCAGTGTTCCTTGAAGGCTCAATTAGAATTAGGACTATCACATATAAGTCAGGGTGCAGACCTGTCCTGGAGTATTTGTCAAGGACAGGGGCCAACACTTTTCAAAGCATATTGATCAGATTGAACAAGTTGAGAATATGGCAGCCAAATTTCTCTTAAACTTGAAGGCAGGGTTGATGATTGTAATATTATTATTGCGATCACTTTTCTGTCACCTGATCGCTCTTTGACGTCGGTTGAAAAGAAGGCAGCCGCCCTCGTGAGAGTCACCGGAAATAGTTAGTCTAGTAGTAGCTGAAACTTATTTCTTATACCTAGTTGTTAAAGGAACACATTATTAGTTAGGCTGGCCAGCCATTAGGTTTTACAAAGATCTATACCAGGTAAACTTATTACAATGATGGTATGGATGATGCAGAGATGAAATTGGGCCGCATACTGTCTGATATATGCAAAACTCTTTCATGCAACGCTGTTGAACGAATACATGCATTTTCTGAATTTTCTATATGCACTGATGATAGCACAGATGTGACACTCCAATGTTTACCCAACTTGCACTGCTGTGTCTTGATCAGCTTGTAACATGTTTCTTTTACCAATTATTGCAAATTATTTTACTACAGCTTTGCTCCTAAAATGTATCATCATGAGATATGTGTTCCTCCTCAATCTGAACAGCCTCATCATAACACCCATCGTAGTAGTTACAGCAAGTGAATGAATTGACAGTAGTCTCAACTCCACTAAGCTGCTGTTGTTAAGACTAGGAACTTCTACACGAAACTTGAACAACATACATAACAACAACATCATTATCATCATTATTATTTATCAATTAATTATTATTAACAAAATAATAATAATTAATAATAATAATAATTAATAAATAATAATAACATTTATTATTATTATTATGATCATCATCATCATCATCATGATCATTGTTGCTGTAATAATAATAATAATAATTATTGTTTTATTTATTATTATTTTCAGCAATGTGACTATAAATAAATGCTCAGGCTGCTTCTTCATCATCAAAATCATCATCTCATGATGATGAATGATGATGATCGATGCTGCTGCAGAGAGACAACATCACAATAATAATATAATAATAATTATTATAATAATATAATCCATAAGATAATAATAATTATCATAATAATAATAATACTGCACAACGACAAGAAAATGTATCTCTACATGGAAAAACGACTTTACAGTCGTCCATGGAGGACAGTACAAAAAAATTAACCGTTTATAAAAACATACCCAAGTTTTTCATGCAGGTCAGTGGAGAGACCTGCAGATCTTAGAAGCAGGGAAGAAAATGTGGATGGATGGAGCGAAACTGCAATAATTGTGGTATAGCCTTTTCTCTCTCACAACAAACTCAACTTATAGAACGAAACATAGAACTTGCGCTCTAAGGAAGGCTATGCATATACACGTGTTTTGATCATAAATCCACAGTTGATGCTTCAGTGGATTCTTATCAACTCAAATTTTTTACTTTGTTTCATTAAATTTTTGGATTTTTCCATGGACGATGAAGTATACATTATTCATCCATGGATTTTTCTGTTAGCTGCAGAGCATACCATATTTCACTTCCAAGTTGTTAAAAAAGTTTTGGTTTTAAAGGTTTTGCATTTCCATTCGCGTTCATCTACCATACAATGATCATTATTATTATAATTAATTATACAACATTGAATTCCAAATAATAATTATTATTAATAATAATTAATAATAATAATATTATTATATATATATTATTAATTATTATGATATTATTATTATTCCATTCAATTCTTCTTCTTCCAAACCTCTCGTCTCCAAACAAATAATTATAATACCCAGTAGTAGTACTGAGACTAAAACTTCTTTGAATCCTTAATTAATTGTTTATTCATAACTAACTTCAAATCAAAAGAAAAGTCAGCCAAAACTACAAATAATAATAATAATAATTAGTTAGTAGTAATAATAATTAATTTTTTATTATGAAACTAAGCAAAAACTAGAAAATAGCTAATAAGTGTGAGCATATACTACCTTCAGGTGCTACTTATGTATGAAAAATCAATAAATTGACTATTTAATTTTTTTTAGTATGAAATCAGAATTGTTACTGTTACTACACTACTATTATGTACCTACATGATCTGAATGCCTAATTTTCGCGGCTCTGTTAGAAGCTAATGAAATCATTTAAACATAGCTCAATGGATATCAAATTAAAGCTTTTTTTCCTTTAATTTTTGATAGTATCACATTAATCCTAAAGAAATTAAATTTAGAAGCCCTGAACGCTATTGAGCAACTTGGTAGAATCCCGGTAGAATTTGGATAATCTCATCAGTGCCCCCAACATTATTTTCCTTTCAATCAATGATCCTCCCACAATATATAAACCATATATTTCCAACTTCATTGTGTTTGACCTTACATGTGCAACATCTTAATGGGTGTAGCTGTGGGAAAAAGTCTCCTACAGGCTATAAAAGATAGGCTATTAATACACAATTTTATGCCAGTTTCTGCATGCAACTATGCCACTTCATCTATCCGAAACCAAAAGAACAATCATCATTCACCTTCACCAGCAAGGAAAGTCTCAGAAATATATCGAAAGAGACTGGAGTGGCAAGAATAACAGTGCTTAATACCATGCCGAAGTTCAAACAGCAAGGAGATTTCAAGGAAAGAACAGGGAGAGAAATAGAGACTACTCCTAGAGTAGAGCGAAAGCTGGTGCAGCTCAGTAAACAGAATTGCCGTGTCGAACTGTGCAGAGAACTCAGAGAGTCAACCGGAACAGCAATCTGCTCATCAGGAGTGAGAAAAACTTTGTTTGAAAAATGGAATGGTTTACGAGGCTGTAAACCAAGGAAATCTTTTCTCACAGATCAGCAGGAAAAAAGCGTCTAGCATGGACAAAGATTCGCAAGCAGTTGACAGTAGAGCAATGGTCCAAGGTTATGTTCAGTGATGAATCAAACTTCACTACACAAAGTCATGTGAGATGCAGGATGGGAGAGGAGGTGCAAAGCCGAATGCCTCTCTGCAACTGTAAAATATCCAACATCTGTGATGATATGGGGCTGTTTCTAAATGAAGGAGTCTGGCTATATTCACATCTGTGAAGGAATGATGAATGCAATAAAATACGTTCATGTGATGTGTTGGAGATCGAGCTTTTTCCATCTGCTTACGAAATGTTTGGTGCAGATGATGAGTGGATATTTCAGCGGGACAATACGCCATGTCATACAGCAAAGAAGTTCAACGAATGGTGTAGACAGTAAAAAGTATGCGTATTTTATTGGCCAGCTCAGTCACCAGATATCAATCCCATAGAAAATTTATGGCATTAAATAAATTTCATAATTGGTAAGAACAAGCCTACAACCGAGTCAAGCTGATTGAGAAAGTTATTAAAACCTGCTTTCACATTGCAACTGCCGGCTGACTCAGAACTCTGGCTGAGAGCATGTCTCGCAGATGCAAAGCTGTAATCAAAGCCTAAGCATACCGACAGAATATTGATGTCAACCAAATACCTCAACAGCCCTTTTCATGCAGATAAATGCATAAATGAGAGCTCATGTAGTAGACATATATACATGCGTACACACACTGATGCACATATACATACTCACCTGCAGGCACACATACAAATGTATCGAGCAGATGCAGTATAAATAAATAATAATTAATTTTTGCATTGGCAATACCCATCACATGATATTTTCTTGAAACAAAAAACTTTTACGCTGTATAAATACTTGCTAACAATTTTCCCAGTATTTTTCATGTTTGTATTTTTTCATTTTTGTATTAATAGTTGGAAATATAAAACATGTCAAAGAATTGTTAATATAAGTAAACATCGATGTAACAATGCTAGTCATTATTAATGTACTATTTCAATTTAAACCATAAAAAAAATATTTTTTGATATAATAATTATTATTCAATCAATACACATTTATTGTTACCTGAAACTATTAACTATATGTACGTGTCAATTGTCTAATATCCAAATCTATTATTAAAAGCAAATGCTGGCACCTTTGTTCTGGCAAACATATAAACAATAAAAAACGCTTCTTTACATGTAATAATAATGATTAATTTCTGGAAAACTGGAAGACTACCAAAAAAACAGAGCTTCTTATTTCATTTATTATAATCAATTGGATTATTAGAATTCAGGTTGCTGACTACCATTTTTTTCTTCCAGGACCAAAATAGGAACAAATTTTTTTTTATAAACATTGATTGCATGAATAGTGCTACAATTAACATGAGCTAGTCTCAGCATCCTAGTGAATGGTTGCACTTTAATTTCGTGTTGCAGAAGTAGCTGTTAAGACTTCATCAATACTATGTCAGCTACAGTTCAAAGGTAAGCCTAGTTGTTCCATAATATATTTCTTTTGTTAATGCTGCATTCAACCAGGTTGTTATTGTAATTCATTCTCGAATAATAATTTTTTTTGAAAGCTTTCTTAAAAGCAAAATTCGATAGCATCCACTGTTAATGCCTATTTTGTCCATTCACAATCAATTTTGCTAATTTTTCTCATACAATAAGTGTAAATCTACTAATATTTCGGTGTTGTGTGATCTGCTGGTCTGTGTTAGTTATGAGAAGAGACGAGAGAAGGTCAAGGCTGAATTGTTGAAGAGACAGGAGGCAGAAAGAAATACACTCTCTGTGATCATGTCGTTGATGGACACTGAAGTCTCTGAAAGTCACTTGATTGAATCAGTGAGTTCTTTTTTCCCCATAGACATAGTGGATAATTCAGACTTTTAACCATAGACATATGAACTGCAAATATTGGTGACCACTACCGTATCATTTCTAGATAGTTTTACATCAGCGGCAAAGAGAAAGGAAGAAACAATTGCATTGTTGCGCTTGTGCGATCTCAATTTCGCCTTTTGAAAGTTTTTTTGTCAAAGTATTTTGCATAAGTTGATGATACATGTATGTATTTTTTTGTTTAAAAATACTCTTACAGTCACCAAGTTGCTTTTTATTTCAATTTATAAAAAAGAAGATAACTCCACATCTATCTTGTTATATGATTGTTATCGCTAAATGTTGATAGAAAGGAACTCTCGATACATTAAAGGATGAATAAAAGTTAAAAAATCCTAAATTCTTTGGCTCCTGTGAGTACATGCAACTGCCCACATCAGATTCTTTCATCACAGGACAACCTTCAATAATATTTTGTTGTTGCGCACTTTTTACAATCAAATATCGCGTAAAACCAAGTTTTTAGCTTGGTTTGTTCAGATAAGAGGATAATCACTAGGAGTCATATGTACTTGAATGTATAAAACAACAATTATTGTGTAGTGAGAGTTATCTCACTTATAGAAGACAACTCCACCAAGTACAGGTTTTATTATGATTAAAAATAACTGTCTCTGGTAATGATGGTGGAAACGGCATTTCACAAAAGGTTTACCTACTTTAATGCAGCAGTTAGCTGTATTTGTGTGGACGTTGAGTGTGTACATGGTATTTGTTTGGTACACAGGCTAGCAAGTTGACTCCCTCACACTACAAGGATGTGACTGAAGAAAGAGGATTGACCTTGCTGTGTGGCTACCCCGTATGTCAGAATAGGCTAAACCCAGTGAGTGAGGCATTTCTGTTGCTCTCTTTGTATACTGGTGTTGGTTTACTAGTATGTACTTATTACCTTACCTACAGGTATACTGGTGTGTACAGGTATACTGGTGTGTACAGGTATACTGGTGTGTACAGGTATATAGGTGTGTACAGTTATACAGGTGTGTACAGGTATACTGGTGTGTACAGGTATACTGGTGTGTACAGGTATACTGGTGTGTACAGTTATACAGGTGCGTACAGGTATACTGGTGTGTACAGGTATACTGGTGTGTACAGGTATACTGGTGTGTACAGTTATACGGGTGTGTACAGGTATACTGGTGTGTACAGGTATACTGGTGTGTACAGTTATACAGGTGTGTACAGGTATACTGGTGTGTACAGTTATACAGGTGTGTACAGGTATACTGGTGTGTACAGGTATACTGGTGTGTACAGGTATACTGGTGTGTACAGTTATACAGGTGTGTACAGGTATACAGGTGTGTACAGGTATACTGGTGTTTACAGGTATACAGGTGTGTACATGTATACTGGTGTGTACAGGTATACTGGTGTGTACAGGTGCTTACAGGTATACTGGTGTGTAGATTGGCCAATATTCGTTACAATTTTTGTTTCATGAAACATTTCGCGAAGTCATTTTGTTTTATTTTTGAGTTGTGTCAATATTCAATGGGACAAACAACTCCCACTTTGTGGTGAATTCTGTTATTAAGATGTACTGTGCTATGTAGTTGAACCACAAACAGAAGTATCACATCTCAGCCCGCTCTAATAAAGTCTATGACATCACAGAGAGGAAGTACTTCTGCTCCTCTCGGTGCTACAAGGTACGTCTGTGAATTTTCCATAGAGTGTGCATTTCCTAGAACGTATCAGCATACATAAAACGTACCAAACATAGAGCGTACCATACATAGATTGCACCATACATAGAGTGCACCATACATAGAGTGTACCATACATAGAGTGTACCATACATAGAGTGTACCATACATAGAGTGTACATATATAGAGTGTACCATACATAGAGTGTACCATACATAGAGTGTACATATATAGAGTGTACCATACATAGAACGTACCAAACATAGAGCGTACCATACATAGAGTGTACCACACATAGAGTGTACCATACATAGAGTGTACCATACATAGAGTGTGCCATACATAGAATGTACCATACATAGAGCGTACCATACATAGAGTGTACCATACATAGAGTGTACCATACATAGAGTGTACCATACAATAAAGCGAAGGGCTCTACTTAGGCATCCAAGTATTTGGAGGGACAATTAAGCGAAGAGCCTTTGTGGGGTAGATATGGTACCACAGACATCCAACTCCATTCTATGACAGAAGACAACGCTGATGTCGCAGTTAATGATGACTCCATTATCATAGACAAACACACTTCTCACACGGGTACTGTCTGTTTGTGCATTTCTTGGGTTCTAGTCACTCGTGTGATTTTATGAATTTGGCAGCCAAAGTCTAGCATTGGTTCCAATGTTACAGATAGCGCGGACATTACTGAGGTCTTAGCTGCTGACATTCTACAGAAGCTAAAGCTAGAAGGCGATGAAGAAGTACAGGGCACAAGTATGTTTGATCAACTCTCTGTTATTGCTCCTTCTTATTGAACTATACAATGTTTGAAATAATATTATTATTAATTTATTATAAAACGGAACAGCGATTCGGAACAATACAATTCATTCAATAGGGTCCCGGCGGAGCAGTTTCTCTTTAGCGATGCAACCGGAAATAGTCTAGTCAATCATCAAACATATCATAAGAAATCATGACTTGTTTGGAGACAGAATGAAGACAATTTAAACAGCTTATGTAAAAAAGAAGATATCGCTGAGAAACCTCGAGGGATCAATTTACAAAACCTGAAAATCTTTCTTGATAGTATTTTGGTTTATTCACTTGAAAAAAAGTTATGTAAGTCTTATGCTCATAAATACAGGACGGGAACTTGTGACCGTTACTTGCTGTTGTAAGAGTGCCCTTGATACACAAGTTATTGGTGATATATAACTGGTCTATTGAAATAGAATAATTTGACTCACTAATTTTGTTTAAGTGTTCAGTTAGGTTGATATCTGTTTTTTTAATTATTTATTTCTTACTCAATGAGCTTATTTTTTAATATTGTCGACTCCAAACCAAATGGTTATTTCATGAACAAATTAAAAATCGATGAAGTGTACTCTTTTTGCATTTCGTTTGGTAAACTCTGATAGGCTTATTAATCATTATTTGTTCACATAAATATTTGAGATTATCAGACCTTTTGTGTTGATACGCCTCAAACGTGGAATTGATTTCCTGTTTCTAACTTTTCCAGATTTGTTGAGTGAAGATGAAATCAGTGATGGAGAGGATAGTGCAGCAGAAGACGTCAATGAGATGATGAAAAATTTTTTTGAAAAACGGCGATCTCAACGTCTGAACCCCAACTCTTCTGACACCCATGTAGACACGCCCACATCAGACCCTCAGGCTAATAAACACTGGCAAGGCTCGATGTTAAATAGGCTAAAGACAGCTGCTACTGATGATGAAGTTTCAGCAAAAACCACGTCAGCCAATAATGAAAGCACTCCTGTTTTATCAGCCAATGAAAGCAGTTCTATTATTTCATCAGCCAATAAAAATAGCCCTATTACTTTGTCAGCCAATGAGCATAAGCCTACTAACACCCTAGAATTCAAAAAGGTTTCCCACAAGACTGACCCAGCAAACAGGATCAAAAGGAAGCAGGTGCCTGCAGCAAAGACGGTGCTGTTAGATTGTACAATGCCGGTACCAAAAGCACATCTACCCCGCGCTAGGGCATATGCCGAGCAGACAACTCCATACAACAGCCTCAAAGTGAGTGCACCACCTGTATCCCTTTGCTAGCCTCTGTATCCCTTGGGCTAGCCCCTGCAGGTTCACTATACATGGTATTTGTATTATCTGGTTTTGTATGCGAATTTGTTACAATTTGTTTCTTGTTTCACTTGCATTCAATGCAAAACTGTTTAAGTTTCTATTCTGAGAATAACAAAATGAAGAAAACGGAGCTAAAAATTATGTATTCTTAGATTTATCTCAACGAGAGAAACGTAGTTGACTTGTAGCCTGCGTTCTTGGGTACAAAGTGGTTACCTGGCAGCAAAGTCTAGTCCTGTCTAATAGCGGGCATGCAAAAACAAGAGGAGACAAATGCTTGTATATTACTAATTTAAATTGTTACATGCACATGATTTAGTTATTCTCAAACATGCAAGAGCAAATTCACTTTTGTCAAACAGTTTTTACGAAAGCATTGAAAAAGATTATTATTTACACATAGAGGTAGAGGCCTGGGTTCGGCCAAAGTTTTGTGCGGCTCTGATACACCTCTCCCTTAGGTTCCAGTTTGGCGTTCACAATGATTAACATATAAAAAAGTTATTACTTCTAAAAAAAATTCAAAAATATTTTCAGGCAAATTTTATCAAGCTTGTAATTTCTTTGAAATAGAAATGGAATTAAACAATTTTTCCAGTTACTTTATTTACTCTACAGAACAAAAATATGATAACAAAGTTTTGAAAACAAGAATTTCATTTTACCAATTATTTTTTGTATTCATATTTTTCGATTACAACCTAATAACTCATTAATAGTCCACCACTATAATTTTCATTAATGCGAATTTATTACCTGATTTTCACCGCATTAAAAAGTTGTTTATTATTATTAGCGCAAGTTGTTCTTTTCATTGTTATTATTGAACGACGGTCAAGTGTAGACGCAAACTTTTAGAAAAAGAGGGGCGGGGCTATGCCTCTATATTAATGGCAATAAAACTGAGCATCATTAGAGTGCTATTGTGTGTATTATATTACCTCACCACCACCCTGATGAATTGGAAGTATCAGTAACGCCATTTCGTTGACCTATGCCTCTATGCTTTTCCATATCAAACTTATTATCACTTTAAAGCTCTCAGGGTTGGCATGGTTTAAACCCATGGTTTAAACCAGACGGTTCAAACCCAGTTTAAAAACCGGGTTTTTTCGGTTTTTTATGGTTTTTTCATGAAAAGTGATACGAAAGTCAAATGCAATGAAAGTTCGATGCATTTAGGGTACATTGTACACTCTTGATCTAACAAACAAGACAGTATAATATTCATATGGATGGTGTAGCTACATTGTAACTCCAGTGTTAGCATAGAGCTACATTGTAACTCCAGTGCTAGCATAGAGCTACATTGTAACTCCAGTGCTAGCATAGAGCTACATTGTAACTCCAGTGCTAGCATAGAGCTATATTGTAACTCCAGTGCTAGCATAGAGCTACATTGTAACTCCAGTGCTAGCATAGAGCTACATTGTAACTCCAGTGCTAGCATAGAGCTACATTGTAACTCCAGTGCTAGCATAGAGCTATATTGTAACTCCAGTGCTAGCATAGAGCGAATATTTTCCACATTCGGCCTCATCCATTCTAAACTCTGGAATAGATCAGGTACAAAAAAAAGCGGGAAAGCTGGTTTTTACTTACCGTGTAGCAAATGCATAACAGGCCTGCATCTGCAAACTCTCTGTATCTGTTCGGTACATCATTTGTATATTCAATTTTAAGATAATGTAATAACTATTGTTGTAAATATTTTTTTAATATACATACATGTAAGTTTCTGTAAAGTCTAAATAAAATGGTTTTGTGAATTGTGATGCCATATTTATTACATGAGTTGATGATTTGGTTTTTATGCCACATAATGCAGTTAAAGCAGAAGCAGTGGAGCATTTATTTACATTAAAATCATTAAAACCGGTTTAAACCCGGTTTATTGGTTTTTTTCCGAGAAAATCATGGTTTTTACCAATCCTGCTCAGTCTACTCAGTTTAGATATGGTATCGTTTTGGTTCCAAACACTTTTTTAAGGAAATTATGGGTAAAAAATACTCAGATAAATTGTGTAAACAAGGTACAAATGAGATTTGTCTTATCTCGCAAACACTAAAAATTTTTCCCTAAGGTACAAATAGGATTTGTCTTTTCTCTCCAACAGTAAGAGCTTTTGAATGTGTCAACAAAGTGCAAGTGGGATTTGTCTTCTCTCCCCAGTATTAACAAGGTCATGTGTATGCAGCCGATTGTGCTACTCAAAAATTGTTGTGGTTGATGTTACAGTGAGATAATTACTTTTCCATTCACTAAACTCTGACATAATAACAAAGTGGACTCTTTGGCAACGTACCAGCTGCTAAAGCCAATATTTGTCACCTTCTGAGGGCGGTGATAAAAATGGCAGACTTTAATCATTGAGTAGTGCAGAGCTGAGACAACATATTTTAGTAGCTAGTACAACTACTGATGTGAAATAGCTGCTATCTGCTAGTGTGTCTGCACAAGCTGTGAATCCTTTCAATACGTATCAGCTGTCAGCACACAGCGAAGGCTTGAGAGCATTGTTAGTTATTTTATAGTCATCTTTGGCACAAGTTTATGAAAGTAGATTCTAGACTCAAGATCGGAACCAGTTTTAGTGTTGGTTTTGGGTATTTCCTGGCTGTTCACCAAAAAAAAAATAGTGTTTTCTTCTTTCATAGTATTCACCTTTTCTGTGTCATGTGTTTGCTATAGGCTGCAATTAATCAAAGTTAATGAAAAAAAAACATTTTGTAACGGTTGCAACGGGAACTGCACTCGTAAATATATGCCAGGAGTCGCTAGAGTTTTCCTGAATTAAATAAGTTTAGCCATATAGTTACCTCCCCAAAAGAAGACAACAACTAATTTATACTACAGTTATCTCCTGTAGAAGAGACCACCCTGCTAAAATATTTTTCCCGTCATAATTATATGTATAACTGCTTTTGGTAAAAAGATTGCAAATTATCAAGAACTTCTAAGGTTGTGAAAGCATATTGTTTCTGTTATAACAAAAAGTTTGCTATCGGCATTTTGAGATGAGGATTTCAACTATCGATGCTTCAGTGACATCTATTGTTATTTATTATAATAAAACATGATCAACATTTTATATATATTTCAATAGCGCTACCAAACTTCGCAAGCTGTTGCCAGGACCAGATGACATTTGAGAGGGACTGTCACAGTCCCCATCGACTAAATGATTTAAGTCTTTACTACATTTTGTTCCAGCGTAATACTAGTACCATTTTATATTAAGCTACGTTCACACTATACGATTCTCGGCCGAGTGTGCGGAGCCAAAAATCGGCTCGCAAGTGTGAACAATGAAATCTTAACGATTTCACAATCGGTGGCAGTTTTTTTTTCATAGGGCAGTGATGGAGCTATGTACGATTATTGGCCTGTTTAGCCAATCAGCATCCACATCACAGCTTTTTAATTAAATACTTTTCAAGAAACTTGCAGCTGCTTGATAATTATTATTTAACCAATTTTAAAATATTTTTTAATATTTCCCTGATCAATTGCAAGCCTTGTTTATAAGTAAAATATGAATGTGGATATACTAATTATTGTCAATATAAATAGAAAACAACTACCAGCTCCGTGATTATAATAAATAATTGCATTACAAAAAGCTGTTATCATTTATTTATTGTTAGTTAAAATTAAAAATACTCACAATTGCTTATTATTATTTGTAATTTATTTCTTATTATTGATGAGTGAAGAAATTGTATAATTTATTGAAATCCCTGGTAATATAAGTTATATTATATTATTATTAATAATAATTTGATGTTTTGTAATTATCAATTAATTGAATGCGCTGTCTTGACTACTGTCAAGGCCATGCAATATCGCGCACAAAAAATCGCAAGTGTAAAATCTTGTAAATAATCGGGAGAGTAACTCCCGATTCCTCCCGATAATCCCATTGCCGTATAGTGCGCACGTAGCTTTACAAAATCAAAAATTTTCTCCTCTGCATTCTAAAAGCATTTCATGTTTCACAGTATCACGTCACTAACGAGCTCGTAGTAGGTTTGTTCTAGTGCTTTCATTGCGGTGGGTGCGCTCGGATTTGGTGGCATTACATTATCCAACAATAATGGATAATGTAATGCCACCAAATCCGAGCGCACCGCAATGAAAGCACTAGAACTAGTAGTAGGTATACATCATGGACGAAATATACCAGGATTGCCAGCTGCGGCTGCGTAATATAAATTTTGTGACGAGCCAAATGTAGCCGTTTGTGGGAACCGCCATACTGCTCCGAAATTTTCAAGACCACTTGGATCTCGTAATAAATGTCGTTTTCTTATTAATTTTTACACGTTCATTTCACGCCGTGGGCATACTGCGTTAGTTTTGACGATTTCAAGTATTGTTACTTATAATACCATATCTGCTCCGAGAACAAATTGTATATGCCAACGATAACATATATGTACTCTTTGGTATATGGCAAACTTGTTTAACAATTTATTGATTTTACGCAGCTTCCGCTCCGAAGCTAAAAAATCAGAACATCGCCTTAATAGAAAGGGTAACGATTATTTTGCGAGCTGCTGTAGTAGTTTATGTTTCCGCTCCGAACAACCAATTCAATATGGGCGCCATGGATGACTTCCCATTGGCCAAAATTGGCTACACCCCGTTCGGGTTTCTGGCAATCCTGGTATATTTCATCCATGGTATACATACATCAACTCATTTAGTGGTGGATAGAGTGTAGGCGCTAGCTATGGTCGCCAGCAATACCGAGGCAGCCCTAGTATGCTTCGGCTGATTGGCTGTGAATCACCCTAGCAAGGTGAATGTACTGTCCATTATTATACGAATAGTAATAAACCTACCACAAACAGCTTGTCTCTGGGTTTGTTCACACTCTGAATCTGGCCACATGCCAATATTTGATTGATATAGGATGAGATTTAACTAGAAACTTGTAACAACATGGCTGGTTTTTGTTTGCTCATTTATTCACATTTTTAATTTTGTGGAGTGAATTGCTACATGAAAGAACACATTTGATGTTTGATGTACTCATGAAAGTATTTTCATAGACTCTAAAAGTTTTACAATATTTTACAGAAAATCTCTCCATTATCACATTACATAACACTGCATTACATAACATTACATTCCATTACATAACGTTACATAACATTACAAGTGTAGCCGCGAATGGGGTTTGTACGGAAAAGGAGCCTCAAACTTCCATGACCAAGAGTGGTGGGCGGGGTTATAGTGGTGGGTGGAGTTTTCGTTAACCACCGCAGAGAGCCACCCTGGCTATGACCAAATGCATGAAACTAATAATGTGGACTGCGACGGACTTTCTGAAAAGTACTTTGATCCTGAAAACTTGATAGTGCTATTGAATATTTATAAAATGTTGATTCGATTTATTATAATAAATAACAATATATACAAATTATTGAAAATTTTAAACACTGATCTTAAAATGGCAATAACAATTTTTTCATGTTAAGAAAAAGAAAATTATATACATTTACAACCCTAGAAGTTCTTGATAATTTGTGAATTTTTTACCCAAAATAATTATACCTTAAAATTACGAAGATAACTATGTTGCTGAAGTCATTTGGTCCCGGAAACACTAGCGACTCCTGGTGTGTGTATTTTACCAGCGCAGGCCCAATTCTGTCAATAAAAGGAAACAACTCCAAATTTATGCTAGAATTAATTCTTTCAGAAAAGACAACTGCGTGAAAACCAATTGTTACCGCTTAACCATAAGATTTGTTTCGATTGAGAAATGAAGAATAGTAAGTAACCATGCAACATATTATGTGGTATCAACCTTTTGAGGCAAGTATTTCAACTTGCGTTTGGACTATTTATTAACGTGGACCAAAGACAAAAACGGTATTTAATATAATACACTTGAATCAAGCATTTATATTATACTAAATAACTTCATCTTATTTTGCCAGCTGTTTCCAGGACTGAATGGCTCTTATTATGAGAAAAAAGATCGCAGTTCCCGTTAGAAGAAATTTGAGCTACATGCAGCTATATTGTACATTACATGGCTTTACCAAGTGGATTAGTTTATTTTATTGATAAATTTATGCTTGCCATGGTAATTTATATTTTAGTATGCATTGTATTGTGGTGTGGTATAGTTGCAAGTAAAAATAATTACATCTACCTACAGTAAAATACAAAGCGATTATTATTACGAATGAAACTGGTCAAATAGATTGTAGTAGCCATTTTATTGGGATTGTACAGTAGTTCAGCTGACTCGCATGCCATAATGCCCCTGCGGTGAGCCAGAATATCACTGTATCTGTCATTTGTTCATGCAGTATGGTACATCCAGCACAGGAAGAAGCAGAACGGACATAATAGATTTTTCATCCTGTCCGCCGTGCTGTTATACAGCGATTCCAAGTGACAAAATTTTAAAGGTTATATTGATTCCTGCCCTTGTTGACAAAGATCATATATATTGTACAGGATTTTGGTTGTTGCGGTAGTGCGTACACCTGCACAACTCCCCACAATCACAAATGCAACTGGAAGTGGCTGTTCGGCCCTTTTGTAAGTCAGTCGGTGCAACAAGGGTCGACTTGTCTGTGCCGACTATCGTGTGAGTTAGAAATGCTTGGCACCGTACATCGACTAGCGAGAATACGCAGCAAGGATCGATTTGACCGATTGCTTTCTACCAAGTTCCTTACTGCACTGATGGTCGGTAGTACAAGCTGTAGTCTGTATTCCGTGCTCTTGTTTGTGCTACTGACTATAGTCTGAGTAGTAGTAAACAATCATCTGAGGCTCACAGTTGCTCTGACTTTATTATCTCT
The DNA here is from genome assembly GCA_945261195.1 of Cryptosula pallasiana. Classification (NCBI taxonomy): domain Eukaryota; kingdom Metazoa; phylum Bryozoa; class Gymnolaemata; order Cheilostomatida; family Cryptosulidae; genus Cryptosula; species Cryptosula pallasiana. The sequence goes on from OX183136.1 coordinate 15,564,494, forward strand.
TACACACATATTTATACACATAATTATATAACATAAAATGGTACACAAAGGAGGCCACACCTTGCACGAGCAATTGGCTAGAGTGTGCCAATAAAAAGAAGTAGGTGGTACATAAATACTCGCTTGAGTGATTGCACATGGTTAACATATAGACTTGCATGTTACAGTAAAATAATAATAATTGCATAGAACCAAGTTGTGCTAGATTGCAAGCATAGAACTGGTAGACATGTCGCGAGTAAATAATGATATAAATGTACGTGGCGATTGTTCGTTATGGCGTCCCCTACAATATTATTATACAGTTGTATATAATATATCATTAGCGTTGATCCGAAACTAACTCGGGCATATAATTTTCCAAATAATCATCGTTTGTGATGAAAAAAAATTATAAATAAATAATGGGGACCCGGCAGATTTTAGGTGCTCACCAGGGGGTGCTAATTTGATGATACCGGAAGTTTACTTGAACTTTTATGATAATATCGTTAAGATTTTCAAAAATCCACTACTTTTATTTTTATTATTTGCTTTAGAAGTTTCTTTTCACTGATATATTGAAATGGCAGGAGCTCCAATGTCTGTTTTAGCTCACTAAATTTTTTTTGGCACAATAAACAGTTATAATCAACTCGAATAATCACTTTTTACGAACGCTAACAATGCTGACTATAGATCGCTATATAAAATATAGAGTGAGCTCGAAGAGTTATCTCCCATTTATTATTACTTATTATTTATTTATTGTGTGTTGTCCTCTGAGATTAACACTATTCATTTTATTTCAGTGTTAAATAATTTTCATTCAAGCACAAATTTGATCCAACTTGTGATTAGGAAATTACAAGTTTCACTCAAAAGCCTTAAGAAGAATGTTATACTTACCTCTTAGATGTTCCTTGTAGCTTAGATCATGAAGGGGGAATGACTGGCCAGTCCTAAGAGGGGGATTGCATCAGATTGTCAGGTTTGATTTCTGATTGTCAGAATCTTGATTGTCCTGCCTCGGCGTTTTCTCGTGATCTCCCGTCGTACGAGAATCGGCGTAGTAATACATAAACATATAACATCCTTTTTCCATAGAAGTTATTGAAGTAGCAAACAGTTAATAACAGTAAGTAGTGTAGAGCGTTATACGAGAGTCTCAGATTATCCTACGAGAGTCGACGTAAATAACAATAAGCATAATATTGAAGTTGTAGGGGTAGCAGATAGCTCTTAGCGATAAGCGGTAAGTAAAGCGTATATGTACAATTGTGTGGCCTACCGAAAACATCGGAAGCCATGTATGTATACAGAGTCAACTAGTCTCTGTCATAGTCGTTGAGCCAGGAGGGCGGCTGACCTTTGTTGGCACGAGAGCTCCTACGAGGTGTGTGCGGTACAGCGTCGACTATCGGTCTGGTGGTAGTGTCAAGATCATCTGTAGCTTGCTGGTGGTCGGTAGACGAGATATCCAGACGAGGTGTGCTGGGTGTAGTATTGTCGGGCCGTAGATGTATCCTATTTCGTCTGACTTCCTGTCCACTTTCTGATTGGGTGACCACGTATGATCTAGGACTATCATGTTCGCTGGCTATTCTCCCTGGCGTCCAAACCTTGTCTGTCCCAATCCTGGTCAACACCGGCTGTCCAGCTGTTAGTTCTGGTAGTGGTTGGCGTAAAGCATGTCTGTCATGGTGTTGCTTGGCGGTTGCCTGTCGGGCGATGAGCTGTTCTCTAACATCATTTCTCACCACAGGCGTGAGGTGTGTCTCAGTCAATGGGAGACGCCCCCGTATACAGCGATTGAACAGCATCTCAGCAGGGCTATACTGACAGCCAGTGACTGGCGTTTCACGGTATGCTAGCAATGAGGCATACACATCCTGATTGGCTTCCTCAGCCTTCTTTAAGAAGCCTTTGATTGTCTGTACATATCTCTCAGCAAGCCCATTGGACCTAGGGTAATGGGGGCTTGATGTGACTATTTCAAAGCCCCATTCGGATGCAAACTGCTCCATCTGTATGCTGTTGAAGGGCATGTTGTCCGCCATGATAGCTTTTGGCACTCCGTGCACAGCGAACATAGACTTGAGGCCCATGATGACGTCAGAGGCGGTCTTCTTCTGCATTAGTCGCAGTTCGGGAAAGTGAGAATACATGTCAACTACTACCAGGTAATTGTTGTTCTTGAACTGGCAAATGTCCATGGCCACCTTATTCCAAGGTAGGGTTGGGAGCGTGTGTGGCATGAGGGGTTCTTTCTGCTGTTGTCTAGAAAACTTGTTGCACACACGACATTCTGCTACTAGCGCCTCTATGTCAGCTGACATACCTGGCCAGTATATCGATCTTCTGGCACGATCTTTACATTTGTCCATGCCCAGATGGCCTTCATGCACTTGTTGGAGTGACTGTTGTCGTTCACTTACAGGTATGAGTAGTCTTTCACCCATGTACAGGAACTGATCAGACTCATATATTTCATCTCTGACATGCCAGTATGGTTGAATAGCCAGGGGTGCCATCTTCTTCTTTGGCCAATTCCACCCTGTCTTGAGTGCCTGTTTGAGTAAAGTCATAGTGGTGTCTGCCTGGTAGGCAATCAAAAGCCTCTCTCTAGCTGCATCAGTGATCTGCACTGTGTGAATGGCTACTACCTCATCCAGGTCACTCTGATCGGGTACTGCTTCAGGTAGGTAGGCCCGAGAGAGCGTGTCAGCTAGGTAAAGGTGTTTTCCTGGTACAAATGTCACTTTGTCAATTTGGTAGCGGTGCAGGCGCATTAGTAGGCGTTGCAGTCTGGGTGAGGCTTTCTGTAGTGGTTTGGCTACAATCGCTACAAGTGGTTGATGATCCGTTTGAACGGCCAGTGGTTTACCATATACATAGTGATTGAATCGTTCACAACCAAACACAATAGCAAGCAGTTCTTTATCTATCTGAGGATAGTTACACTCAGCAGGGGACAATGAGCGTGATGCGTAAGCGACAGGGTGATTGTCCTGAAATATCACAGCACCTAGGCCAGACTCTGAGGCATCTACTTGCAATGTGACATCCTTGTTCATGTCATAGAACTTCAGTACAGGGCCACTGGTGAGCAACTCCTTTATCTTTCTCATGGCTTCCTTCTGTTCGTGACCCCATGACCATGGGACATCATCTTTGAGTAGAGACCTCAGCGGTTCGGTCAGTGTAGACATGTTTGGTAGGTATGGTCTCAGGAAGTTAAGCATGCCAAGCAGCCTCTGTATGCCTAGCTTGTCGGTTGGTTCAGGCATCATTTCTATCGCCTTGACCTTTCCAGGATCTGGCTTAAGACCTTCCTTAGATATGATATGGCCCAGGTAGCTCACCTCAGGCCTGTCAAGCTGAACTTTGTCTTTGTTGAATCTGATGTTAGCTTCCTTGGCCCTCTGTAGTAGCTTACGGAGGTTCTCATCATGTTCTGCTTTGGTACGACCAGCTACAATGATGTCGTCAAAGTATACAGATGCTGGTATACCTTCAAATATCTGTTCCACTCGTTTCTCAAATACTTCGGCTGCCGAGTTGATCCCAAAAGGCAGTCTCAGGTAACGATAGCGACCAAACGGTGTGTTGAAAGTAGTCAGCATGCTGCTCTTTTCTGTGAGAGGTATGTGCCAATAACCAAATTTCATGTCCAGTATGGTGAAATGTTCCATCCCATTGAATCTATGAGCAATGTCGTCTAGTGTGGGTATGTGGTGGTGCTCTCTTTTGATAGCCTTGTTGAGATCACGGGGGTCTAGACAGATTCTAACTGCTCCATTCTTCTTCTCAACGACCACCATAGAGTTAACCCAGTCTGTTGGCTCATCTACTCGAGTGATTATCTCGTTTTGTTCCATTGTGTGAAGTTCCTCCTTGACTCTGTCCATCATGTTGATTGGTATTCGCCTTGCGTGGTGTATAACTGGTCTGACAGAGGGGTCAACTTGGATCTCATGCGCCTTGTTGAGACAACCAAGCCCGGCGAACACTTCAGGGTATTCATCCAGTATTGATGATGAGAGCTCATTTACTTGTTTTACTATCTCGAAGTCCAGACAAGTTGCCAGACCTAGAATGGGTGCAAGGTCATCAGCCACAACTTCGAATGATACATCGGCCTTCTTGTCATTTAGGCTCAATGGTACTGAGATTCGACCTACGTTTTCAATGATCGCGTTGTTGTAACCCCGCAGACGTGTAGGCGAGGGCTTCATTGCTGCTTTGAGGGTTTTGGCAATACGCTGTGGTATTATGTTGGCCTCAGCTCCAGTATCTATTTTAAAGTCTACTGTTACCCTCCCATCTAACTCAGCCGACATTGACCATGAATTTCCTTTAGACTTCTCCCCTGTGCCAACAGCCCCTATGAACAAATCCCTAAGACCTGGTGTTCCTTCTGTTTCACTCTGTTCTGTTCTGATCTCTTGTACAGCTTTTGAAGAACACTTCTTTTGGAAATGGTTTCGTCCTCCACATTTTCTACAGGTTTGGCCATAGGCAGGGCACTTACCCTTCATATGCTGGTAGCCGCAGTACTTGCAGCTGATCCTTGTGTGTGCATTATCAGTTGACGGCTCATCTCTAGCAATATGAGACACCGTTTTATCACCATTAGCCATTGAGGACATTTGGGCTCTTGTCACCTCAGCGGCTCGAATGTCGTCCATGGCACGACCCAAGGTAATATTATTGTCTCTCAGCAGACGTTCCTTGAGCTTGGTGTCTTTGATACCGAAAACTAATCTACAAAGCATCATCATTTCTTTTTTGTCACCAAACTCACACTTCGCGGCCTGTGTCTTCAGTCTTTTTACAAACATGTCTATAGATTCGCCTTCATTCTGAGTCATGGACATGAAAACGTACCACTCGTATAGCAAGTTTCTCCTTGGGTTGCAGTAACCCTCATATTTCTCAAGTACGTCGGGCAATCTATTCTTATCCTGCCCAGCTGTGAACTCAAACTGGTCGTATATTTCCGCTGCTTCCTCGCCGGCTGTATGCAGGAGAATTGCTACCTGCCGTTGCCAGATGGCCGTGTTCCCTGCCGGAAAATTACCATCTTCATCAGCTGGCCCAGCGATCAAGTTTATAGCAATCAAATAATTCCCAAACTGGCGCCGCCATTTTCTCCAGTTCTCCGAGACATTACCCTCAAAACTCAACTCCCCCGGAGGTTGCATACCTAGCGCATCCATAATTGAAGCCTAAAGTTCATCAAGAATTGGTCCAAAATTGTCCAATCAGTCGTGTGAAAACTCGGGGTTTTGGCGTGGAACAAGTCGATCGGTTACGCTGCCACCATGTTATACTTACCTCTTAGATGTTCCTTGTAGCTTAGATCATGAAGGGGGAATGACTGGCCAGTCCTAAGAGGGGGATTGCATCAGATTGTCAGGTTTGATTTCTGATTGTCAGAATCTTGATTGTCCTGCCTCGGCGTTTTCTCGTGATCTCCCGTCGTACGAGAATCGGCGTAGTAATACATAAACATATAACAAAGAAAATTAATTTATTTAGTTTAATTAATAATTATTATTATGATGATGATTATTTATAATAATAATAATAATAATAATATCAAAATAATTATTATTCATTTGCCCTAAAAATTAAAAAATATAAAACAAACTTTTAAAAACAATTGCTATTTATTAGTCACATATCACAGGGTACACCAGATTTTTGGTACACTTGGGATTGTCATAAAGCTGCGTTTACACTGGCCGTTTTGTCTGCGCTTTTGCCAACTCCGACTGTCGGCGACGGGACGTCACAATTTGGGCTTCTTGCTGTTTTGGCTTTTACATTAAACGTCATACTGCCGTCGCCGACTTTTGTATCAGCCAATGAGAGTAGACCTAAGTGCAGAAATCAAAGTGTGGTCAGCCGTTTCCACCGCTATTTTATATAAGGACAACTCCACTGGAGCCAAATTTCACAAATGGTCATATAAGTCATCATTGGCTGAAATAGTTTTTACTCATTTATTCAATATTTGTTGCGTAAAATGAATTTCTTTCTGCAGTAATACCTCTGTGAACATGTTTTGTTTCAATCTAGCAAAAAAAATTATTTTATTCAGTGGAGTTTTGGAGTAAAATTTTGTTTAAAACCTTTAACCGTCACTGGAGCCTGCACTGGAGCCAGGAGTCATCTCCCCTTCGGATGAAGAACTCTATATTTAGCGGTACCGTATATTGATAAGTTTGCCGATACGTTTACTAATGATTATGTGCCCTATAATGAAAAAAAACGTTCGCTTTCATCCCAGTGACTTTACGTGACCTTTTGTAATAGTATGCAGGGCGCACAGTCGCGTTATTTACCATCCATATGAGAGACAACCGAAGTGCCACTTGGTTTTGCGGCAAAAAAACGAAATAATAATAAAACTAGTGCAGTGTTTGTTATTTATTTTAACTAGTATTTATTATTATTATTCATCAATATCTGACTGAATAACAAAAACTCGTTGTAGACTACTCCAAAGTGAACTATAAACAATGTGAAAAAGTAGTATGCTCATTTTGAAAAAAAAATAATTGATTTCATCGGTACCGTAAAAAATGATTATTTTTTTTGGAATATTCAATGTTATTATTATTTAAACTACTTACTTTGAGATTATAATTCTATGAATAAATTATGGCTATTACTTATATCTAAAGTTGTTATTTATTTAAAATTTGATATGAAAGTTGAATGGTATAAGAAAACTAGTTTTTTGATAATACAAGTGCTAATATAAGCACTATATTTCGGCCCTTATTACTTAACTTACATTGAAATGCTTTTGTTTAAAATTCCCATTGGGCTAGGAGACATCCTGAGCTTTCAGATGAGAGGTTGTTTTAAGCTGTACCTTGTCAATTTGCAGAGTTATTAGCTGTTGAAATAGAGCCTTCTCTCTATAAGTTATAGTGTAATCACTCAAGCATTTGGCTCCAGAGGGTCACGTGACAAGGGGAGTTGGCCACACTTTGATTTCTGCACTTAGGAGTAGACCATCAGCATTAGCGACTGTCCTAGCTTGTTTTCAGTAAGTAGTGATTATTATAGCCGTATTGTCAATTATTATTATTTTATTATTATCAATATAATAATATTAGTATTTCTTTTAGCATTATTGTTATTATCATTACCATAACTAAAATTCTTATGATCAGTAATACATAATATTGTCAATGGTGTTAATAATTAACTTAGTATTTTTTTTGTGGTTGCTAGGCTCTCCATGTCTGCTGCACCGGAACTTCTAATGAATGGTGTTACTGATTTTGATTGGCTCTCTTGTATTTATCACGGCCGATTTGTCGGAGCTTTGTGACATTGCCACAGAGCTCCGACATGCACCGATGATGGAATTTGGATGGCGTTTTGCCATTTACACTGGGCGTCAAACAGTCGGAGTTGACAAAAGTGCAGACAAAACGGCCAGTGTAAACGCAGCTTAAGAGTTTGTTATTATTATTGCTAGTCGTTGACTGGAGTTATGAAATCCGCAACAAACGATTCACGAGCAGTTGATGGGGATGGAGCTTGTAATACTGAGGATGCGCCGCGTAAATCAAGCATAATAGTATATCGCTGTTGTTGAGATAAATTGATAGGGCGCACTGTAAGTTATTTACATGGGCAAACTTAGTTAGGCCCGAAATACGATACTTTGGTTCAACTGCATACTATCTATGAGCATCATTATTAAATTAATTTTTTCAAGTGAATAAAGCAAAAAAATTTTCAAAAGAAAAAATTAAAGGTTATATTGATCCCTCAAGCTTCCTCAATCACATCTTTTTTGTCATATTAGCTGCTTAAATGTCTCAAATTAAAATAACAGTCAAGCAAGTCGTAAATTCTAATGATAAGTTATATTAGAAATTGAACTTTTTCCGGTTGCATCTACAAAGAGAAACTGCGTGCCGGATCCCCATTGGAAGGCATAAAAGTTATAAGTTATAATAAATCATATCCCCATGGATGAAATATGTTATATTTCATCCATGCATATCCCTAATCAGGCTTGGGACAAACGAATGCGTAACGTTAATCGTTTTCGCTAGTCGCTGCTATTTCACTAACGATTAGTCTATTTACAATGGTTTTCAGGATGATAAAGGATTAGCTGTAAGTGTTTAATTTAAATGCTTGAAGGATGTAATTGATTTTTTCAAGATGTGAAAGGTCAAAATATTCTGATTTCATCCAATTGGTCACAAAAGAAAACAATGTAACATAGCTTTTTGTTTTTTAAAGTTTCACATCGTGTGACTTTTGCTGTATTTAATCCACAACCGCAGCAATGTCTTGAAAATTTCTCACCAAACAGGATATGAAGTCTCTATAACAATGATATTGCACACTAAAAAAATTGGTTTATGCTTCGTTTTTTTGCATACTATGCTGTTTTTCTAGCTGCTATTTTTTTCAGTCTTTTATTTCAATATAGATTACAGCTTAAGGTCAGGTTAGCCATGATACAAAAACCGAAATTTTTTTTGAGACTATAAATAAGACAATTTATCGAACAAACCGGAACATTTGAGCAGATGATGCAGACGGTAGATTTATTTCAGTTGAGAAGAAAACCTTTGGTGATAAATGTTACATGTACTACCATTATATATCTTTCTTACTGCTGTGATTATTACAACTACGTGACTAGGTTTTCCTTTTTTCAAGGCATAACTCAACTGATGTGATAATGTGCACTCAAATCTCTTAATTAAAGGGAAATCCAATTTACTTTGAAAAAAAAATAATAATAATAACAATTATTATTATAATTATAGTATTTTTTTTCTAAGTAAATTGGATTTCCCTTTAATTATTAATATAATTAATACTTGTTATTATTATTACTTTTCTAATAATAATAAATAATAATTATTATTATTATAATAAATTATAAATAAAATAATAATAATAAATAAGAATAATTATTTTAATATTATAATAATAATAAAAATGTTAAAATTTGATAATTATTATGATTATTATTATTACAACTGTTACTATTTCAATAAATTATTATTATTATTATTGTTATTATTATTATTTGTAATAATTATAAATAATAATAATTATTATAATGTTAGATTTTCCCCCACTTCACTACTATTACTATTTATCATAAATCATTCATATTATTATTTACTAAATATTATAACTTAATAATAACAATTGTTACAATAATTATAAATGTTAATTAATTTGATAATAATTTGAAGCAACCAAATTATATTATTATAATAATAATATAATCTGAATAATTATATTATTATAATTTTTATATTATTATTATTATAATAACAATTTTAATGAGAATATTTACTTTTATTACCATTATTATTATTATTATTATTATAATATCATTATTTATTTATTAGCTAATCATTTCATTTTTTAGTTTTTTTGCAATTTATTAATTATTACTGATAATTATTATTAATTATTATTTATGTATTTTATTATTATTTTGATTATTTATTATTGGTTTTAATTAATATTTATTTATTTATTATAATTATAATTCTCATTAATTAATTGGATTTTTATGTTGTTCAAAAACAGTAGGCTTTTACTCTAGTTATTACTACTACCACTACTACTAATTATTTGTATTGAACATGGTATCATCAGCTTAATTAATATTATATTCTTTTGCATTATTCTAATTATTTATTGATACTATTTGATTTTTTGCTATGTTTATGTTTATTTTATATTAATTACAATGATCAATTTAATTATGGTAATTATACTAGTAATAATGAAAAGTATACGTAATAATTACACCTACATTATTTAATGATAATAATCTTTCATCATTTTTATTATTATTAGTTATTACTTGTTTTTTATGTACCCGACAAATTGATCAACATACCAATCATCCCATCGATGAACACCTATTAGGAATCGCTATTATTATTTATTGATCAAATATTATCAATGCCACAATAATTCGGTTTTATCATTATTATTGTTTAAATGCAATAGTAGTAGTTTTACATACATATATTACATACCATATATATATAGCTCTATTGTTTACACCAATTATGAATATCTATAATAGAAGGGTAGATAATCACTGATGACTTTGAAATATTGATATATATAAATAATAATGAAGGCTATGAAATGTGTGTGTTTTTCTTACCACCGGTGAAAAACTGGGTTCTGATCAAAACAGCTCTTTGATATTATGCTATCAAGTTACATCATTTTCACTAGTAATTACTGAACACATTTATATGTAATATTTGCAGGAAAGACTGATAAATTAGAAGATGACTCTATACCACATAAATTTTGCCAAGATAAACAATCATACAGAGTATAAAATCGATTGTACATTCCTTTATCCTTTCTTTTTCAAAAGAAAAATCGAAATGCTATATTCCTTTCTTTTGAATTCTAAAATCGAAATCGAATTAATCCTTCATCTTCCAAAATCGAGTCCCAAGCCTGTCCCTAATATTAATAACTAGAGCAATAAACAATAAATATATAGATATTATAAAAATAATGAGAAACAGGAAATCACATGTTGCTCATTAAATAATAATACTGCTCTTTGCTTGATCAAATACAACGTCTGTAGTTTCGGTTGCCAATCAAGCTCGTGTGGCATGGTATTCGTACCCAGACTCCGGCTCTGGGTACGAAAGACAGGCTCGTTTGGCAAGGGCCCAAGTCCTGTTTACACTAGTAGATGAAGCTCTATGAAATTGATTACAATAGCAATCGTTTATATTTGTATCATAACACCTTGTGACCTTGACCGCTTAGTTTTTTTTACACGAAGTAATGAGTATTTTGTTGCGAGTTTTGGTGTTTTTAACAAGTTTAGTGTTCAACAGAAACAAGCTGCTAGTAGATGAACAGGGTTGACTGAGTGCATACCAGAAATGACAGCAGTCAACCACAATAATAATAATGACAAAGTCAGCGATATTCTCATCTGGTGGTTGTGGCTATGGTGGGGGTGGGAAGAGAAAGGAATGCAACTTCACATCTGCTGCCATTATTTCAAGTAACTTGATTACGGCTTCACAAAGTCACACTCACGTGATAGCGTTCAGCAAAATAAACATAATATACAAATATATTCTTTAAAAAACTTGCTTTTTAGACAACAAAAACGCTCATTAAGTTTTATTTTTTCTTTAAATAAAATTTTCTTTCCAACCAAATCTACATCTCATAGCAAATGGCTATTTGTCTGTCTATTGTATTAGTGTATAACAGAAATGGAAATGTATGCCAGCCTGCACTAAGTGCAGAAATCAAAGTGTGGTCAGCCGTTTCCAGCGCTATTTTATATAAGGACAACTCCACTGGAGCCAAATTTCACAAATGGTCATATAAGTCATCATTGGCTGAAATAGTTTTTACTGATTTATTCAATATTTGTTTCGTAAAATGAATTTCTTTTTGCAGTAATACCTCTTTAAACATGTTTTGTTTCAATCTAGCAAAAAAATTATTTTATTCAGTGGAATTTTGGAGTAAAACTTTGTTTAAAACCTTTAACCGTCACTGGAGCCAGGAGTCATCTCCCCTTCGGATGAAGAACTCTATATTTAGCGGTACCGTATATTGATAAGTTTGCCGATACGTTTACTAATCATCATGTGCCCTATAATGAAAAAAACGTTCGTTTTCATCCCAGTGACTTCACGTGACCTTTTGTAATGGTATGCAGGGCGCACAGTCGCGTTATTTACCATCCATATGAGAGACAACCGAAGTGCCACTTGGTTTTGCGGCAAAAAAAACCGAAATAATAATAAAACTAGTGGAATGTTTGTTATTTATTTCGACTAGTATTTATTATTATTCATCAATATCTGACTGAATAACAAAAACTCGTTGTAGACTACTCCAAAGTGAACTATAAACAATGTGAAAAAGTAGTATGCTCATTTTGAAAGAAAATAATTGATTTCATCGGTACCGTAAAAAATGATTATTTTTTTTGAATATTTAATGTTATTATTATTTAAACTACTTTGAGATTGTAATTCTATGAATAAATTTTGGCTATTACTTATATCTAAAGGTTGTTATTTATTCATTTAAAATTTGATATGAAAGTTGAATGGTATAAGAAAAGTAGTTTTTTAATAATACAAGTGCTAATATAAGCACTATATTTCGGCCCTTATTACTTAGCTTGTATTGAAATTTTTTTGTTTAAAATTCCCAGTGGGCTAGGAGACATCCTGAGCTTTCAGATGAGTGGTTGTTTTAAGCTGTACCTTGTCAATTTGCAGAGTTATTAGCTGCTGAAATAGAGCCTTTTCTCTATAAGTTATAGTGTAATCACTCAAGCATTTGGCTCCAGAGGATCACGTGACAAGGGGAGTTGGCCACACTTTGATTTCTGCACTTAGAGCCTGCAGTCTCTGGTACACAAAGTTGTAGCTATCAACTGCCAGAAATAGCTTCAAGCGTAAACAACCTTTTATTGCGCTGCTTGTTCGACTCGATTATGTTTGGCACTGAGCCAACCAATCAGTTGAGAGATTGGTCAGGTGTCTCTAGTGTGAAAGAGATTGAATATACATTTAGCTGAGCTGTCGTGGGGTGTTACCAGCGTTGGCTTCGTCTAGAATACTACATTCAGGTAGTTTGTGCTGTAACATTGCATAGCTTGCACAAGATTGGCATCATGTGCAAAGCTCATACCAACAACGTCGCAGCAGCAACATGGCTGGAGTAGTGGATTACATGTACTAAAACATTATTTGGACTTGGATATAATAATAAAGCCTACACACACTGCTTTGTTGTCGACGAATACATTCTGCAAGAAGAAGTGAAACTACTTGATTCGGTTAAATGCCAACCCGTGAGTCATGCATATTATTTTATTGAATAATTATTGAACTATTGGCTCTGTTTCATTGTCAGCTCTCGTCTTCAATCAGTTGAGCTCAGTCAGTAATTGTTGTCGTCTGATTCTGTTACTCTGAAAAAAATTTCTAACTGCCCGAAGTCTACTTGTCTTCCTTTGAGCTCTCCAGTTCGCTTCTCTGTTATTGTTTGATTCTCACCGTAATCATTCCTTATTTTTGAAAATTGGCGTCAATTTAATTTAGTTATAAAGTGCTGACTCTGATATTGTTTGTTATGTAACGGCACGACACTCAGCATATTCATCTCCTCAGTAGTGGGTGAGGGTGTGGGGAAGTGGAGGCAGGTTTTAGTCGGTTGTTGATGTGCATGGAGAGAGAAAATACAGAAATTGTATCCAGTAGTTTTTGAGAAACTCAGCAATTAATTTTTATATCGACTCAAATTGTGATAGTTTCTGTGTTTGCTACTAAAATAGACAGCTCATAATAATTTCTGAGAATCAAGATAATGCTTGGAATTATTTGCGTGACCTTGGCATGCTAAATTGCTGTATTTGTCTTTTGCCTCCTTGGCGGAGTGTAAAACAGGTGAAAACGCTGCTCTCGGAATCAAAAGGTAGAAATTAGTGGAGTTTTAAGTCTACTATTTATTCAGCACTTCTGGTTCCAATCGAGTTTGTAGAAGGAAACAAATGATTATCTCCTCCGTAGAAGTTAGATATGCCGGAGTTGTCTCTCATACATGTGATAATTTGTTTCAATTTTTAAATTGATTTATTTTGAAGAACCAATCTTCTGGTTTCTACAATTTGCTGTTGGAAATGTACATTCAGGAACAGCACTGGTGGTGTATAGTGTTAATGCTCTTTGGTAGTGTTAATACTCTTTGGTAGTGTTAATGCTCTTTGGCAGTGTTAACGCTCTGTGGTAGTGTTAATGCTCTTTGGTAGTGTTAATGCTCTTTGGTAGTGTTAATGCTCTTTGGTAATGTTAATGCTCTTTGGTAGTGTTAATGCTCTTTGGTAGTGTTAATGCTCTTTGGTAGTGTTAATGCTCTTTGGTAGTGTTAATGCTCTTTGGTAGTGTTAATGCTCTTTGGTAGTGTTAATGCACTTTGGGGTTTGAGGTAGACAACTTTTGTTAATTAGATAAAAAAAAAACAAACCGCAGTAATAAAATAGCTAGTTGTGTACCTACCTCTCTCGGCACTTGCTGGCACCTGTACTGTTCACCACGCAAACGCAATTGGATACTCAATGTTATATATTAGATGCTTTAGCATTGAATATTGGCACGTGGTATTTCAAGTTTAACATCCTAATATTCGATGTAGAATATGTTATCCTGGAATTCAATAGACATTTAAATGTTGGTATTTGCTATTGCTTGTTGATTTTAAATATTAAAATCATGTTGTTAGATATTGGTTATTGTAGGCTATATCAGTTTTATATATTGATTGATGCTCTCTATAGATTTCATATTTGAATAAAAATACTGAATATAACGGTTCTTAGCATACAATAAATTCTAGAAGTTTTTTCTATATTGATTTTCACAATATTGCCAATTTTTTTGAGCCAGGCTCGGAGTAGAAGGTCAAGGTTGGTGCAATAGTTTAAGAATTTGTCAGACTTTGTTACAAAATTGAATATTGGTTGGGACCCGGCAGATTTTAGGTGCTCACCAGGGGGTGCTAATTTGATGATACCGGAAGTTTACTTGAAGTTTTATCATAATATCATTAAGATTTTCAAAAATCCACTACTTTTATTTTTATTTTTTGCTTTAGAAGTTTCTTCTCACTGATATATTGAAATGGCAGGAGTTCCAATGTCTGTTTTAGCTCACTAAATTTTTTTTGGCACAATAAACAGTTATAATCAACTCGAATAATCACTTTTTACGAACGCTAACAATACTGACTATAGATCGCTATATAAAATATAGAGTGAGGTCGTAAGAGTTATCTCCCATTTATTATTATTTATTACTTATTATTTATTTATTGTGTTGTCCTCAGGGATTAACACTACTCATTTTATTTCAGTGTTAAATAATTTTCATTCAAGCACAAATTTGATCCAACTTGTGATTAAGAAATTAGAAGTTTCACTCAAAAGCCTTAAGAAGAAAATTAATTTATTTAGTTTAATTAATAATTATTATTATGATGATGATTATTTATAATAATATCAAAAAAATTATTATTCATTTGCCCTAAAAATTAAAAAATATAAAACAAACTTTTAAAAACAACTGCTATTTATTAGTCACATATCACAGGGTACACCAGATTTTTGGTACACTTGGGATTGTCTTAACTCTTTGAACTGCACCCGCCTCGACCAATAAATTACCTTAGGAATCACCCGCTTTTTGCAAAAATTTTCAGTTTTCAAAATTTTATTTAAATTCACCTATGGATGATATGAGAACAACTTTATGATCATATGAATCAGCACTCTCTTTTCTCTTAGGAGAATTAATATCGTATTGATCCCACCAGTCTAAACTATTTTTATTATTTTTTTAGTTCGGAGACCATTTTTTAGTAATGACCTCAACAGATCAACCAGTTTAAAAAGAAATAACACACTAAACAAAAAACTGATAGCACAGCTGAGAAGAGGACAAAATTTTGATTAGACTAGCCAAATTTGAAGCAAAAGTATGCAATAAAAGTGTTAGAACACTGCAACAACAATTGGACACTTGTTGCACAAATGACCGAAAATTTCGGAAATTTTTTTTTCTGAAAATAATTATTATTTTTATTACAGGCAAAAATAAAGCTCTCTTTAGTGCACGAATGAACTAGAAACATTTAGAGCTACATTTTGATGTAAAGAACAACATCAGTCAACAACTTTACAAAAATAATAAAAAAATATTAAAATTAATTATTTATTATCAATGCCGTATCTAAATAATTAATTACTAGCTTACTAACCTTCAATTCCATTAGCAGAGAGCTCAAACAATCTAACATAATAATAAACTAACTAAATCAAAAGAAGAAAACAATGTGCTTGCTCCTTTCCAAAAAATGTTTGCCCATTATTATCAAAAAAAATCCGAAATTTAAAACAGGAAGTGATGGGTTAAGGATATTTAGAACTGTTTCCGTTTAGAACGTCGTACAGTCTTCAAACAAAAACCAGAAAATAGGCAATTGTCTGCTCTACACGATGCTAAAAAAATTATCCCTGTGAGTCTACACAAACGTTTTCAAAACGTTCCGAAAACCGGACAAATTTAATCACGAGCATTGCTCGTGAAGGATGAAGTGGACAGATAACTCCGCAACGAGCATTGCTTGTGATTGATTGACTAAGAGTTAAGGGTTTGTTATTATTATTATTGCTAGTCGTTGACTGGAGTTATGAAATCCGCAACAAACGATTCACGAGCAGTTGATGGGGATGGAGCTTGTAATACTGAGGATGCGCCGCGTAAATCAAGCATAATAGTATATCGCTGTTGTTGAGATAAATTGACAGGGCGCACTGCATGTTATTTACATTGGCAAACTTAGTTAGGCCCGAAATACGATACTTTGGTTCAACTGCACACTATCTATGAGCATCATTGTTAAATTAATTTTTTCAAGTGAATAAAGCAAAATATTTTTCAAAAGAAAAAATTAGAGGTTATATTGATCCCTCAAGCTTCCTCAATCACATCTTTTTTGTCATATTAGCTGCTTAAATGTCTCAAATTAAAATAACAGTCAAGCAAGTCGTGAATTCTAATGATAAGTTATATTAGCAATTGAACTGCTTCCGGTTGCATCTACAAAGAGAAACTGCGTGCCGTATCCCCATTGGGATGAGTGACTCAGTTTCTGCCATTTCTGTTTATTTATTTGCTGGGCACTCAATCAATGGCTGTCCACAAAGCCAGGGTATGCTTCGATCTGCCGTTTCAGTTCACTAGTTTCAGTAAGTCGAATAAGCAATCATTCAAGCGTGACAATGACTAATAGGCTGCCTGTATTACTGGGTGCCTGGTGTTTGGTGGTTGACATGGAATAAGGGCTTCACCGGCAGCAGACAGGCAGCAATGTATTGAGTTATCGAGAGAGGCACTGTTTGGTGGATATTTTAGCGCTACAGTTTTCTATTTTTTGTTGGAACTGAGTTGCTCCGTGAAGCAACCAAGCTGCTATTCCATGAATATTCCATAGGTCTTGTGAAACATCAGTTTTCCCTTCTTTTTATTTCGTTTGCACAATCTGTGGCGATTCTTACTATTCCAATTCGATATTTTCCAAGCAGTTGTAATTTTCACCATCTCAAAAGCTAGCATGCTCATAATATTCAATATTCAATGGGACTGCGCCGATCTTTTTCAAAAATCATTTAGTCCTTGAAACAGCGAGCAAAACATGGTAGCTCTATTAAATATATATGATTGTTGATTTGGTTTTATTGAAATAAATAGTAATATTTCTTAACAGCTCATTTTGATAAAATATTTAAGCTAAAGTTAAATTATTCATCTCAAAATGCTGATACCGAAAAAATTGTTCTAGTAAAAAAACAACTTGTACTGCATTGGAAATCCTAACTAATATTGTACCAGAACTAGCTCTATGTTATTTATGGCAGTATTCAATATTTTGACTGAAAATCTGATGTAAAATTGAAGTGGTCTGTTTTTGAGGAAACGGCTGCGTTAGTTCTATCATTTGGTCGTGGAAACACGAGCGACTCCTAATGAGTCCCCATTGTTTCAAGTTCTTTTTCGTCTAATTTGTTTTTGTTGTGAAATCGAAAACTTGTACATACTCTCCTGTTTTTGTAATAATGGCCAAAACTAAAAACTTGGCCATTCTGAGTTTTGTTTGCCAATAACTGGAGTTTATTAGTGAATCTGTCTCCCTGAGCGGGCGCGGAAGGAGCGATCTGTCTCATGCGTCCATCTTTGAAGAGTTGCTACATTGGTCCATTCATCTATACTACATTGTTTCTGTTGTTTCTGCTGTGCCGTGAAAATTTTACAGTCTTGTTATCGTGAAAATTCTTTCAACCTTGATCATCAACGCTAACTAAAATTGCTTTTGCAACATCTACACAAGACAATAAAAAAGATAATATATAAAAAATGATAATTATTATTTTACTTTTATCATTCATTTAGTAATAGCAGCAGACATTATCCAGAAATTGTGCTAATACTCATTGCTATCACTTAGTAGCTTCAGTTCAATGATATACATGTAACAATAAATAAAAATAATTATAATTATTATTATTTTTCCTTCAGTAGAGCTTAAATAAATCAGACAAGTCCCTCAATGATAGCGGAAGGGTTGACGGATGACAATGGCTGATATATCAATATTTTATCAAATATTGCGACAAAGCGTTCCTCTTTGGATCAACACTGATTGAGGCGTTGTCGTCCCATAGCTCTGACAGATCGACAAGATTCCAAAGATCGATAAAATTGGCATCATGAAAATGGCTCACTAAAGTCATTTTTCCGAGCTACTGTATACTTCTACAAAATGTTCATTCGTCCAATTTGATTAAAGAATATGGAAAGTTGTAATATTTATTTAGTACAAGCCTAGTTTTATCAGCGGAAATCTTCTGGAAGCATTTTTACATAATTATTTATCTGAATAAACTGTGAAAATTTAAAATTTGGTAAACCAAGAATTTTTTCAACAGTTCAATCTCATTTGCCATCACCCAGTGCCACAAGCTGTAACAATTCAATTTTGAGTTGAAAAATTAACTGAATTTTTTTGATCCAGTTAGTTGAAGGAATCTTTTGCGGAATGTTGAACTTTGCACCGATCTGTAGATTTTTTATATATTCCATCGGATTTGTCGTTTAGCAGGGTTTTCCTAGCTAAATTTCCCACATTTTTCTTGAGCTCGGAAAAGTAAATGATATCTGGGTCACTCACAGCCAACCAATCATAACCATTAGCTGCATTGGCGTATTGCTGACCTTGTTATTATTATTATTGTGGTTGACTGCTGACATTCAGGGTATAACTGCGCATTCAATCAATCGCTGTTTGTGCCTTTCTAGTCAGTTACTTCACAAAACCAATGAAAGGGGTTACAATCTATACTTCATTGGTTGCATTCATAAAAATGTTATGTAACAAATTATTTTGTTGTGTAAACAGGTTATTCAAACATGATTTTTACAGGTACAATTGTACCCCAACTAATACTGAAATGCGACTTGCCTTTCTCAAGGTATTATAATTTATATAAAAAAAACGTGATGCTGCGAAAACATGTGACGTAAAACATGGCTGCATGTAGCTTATAACCATAGAGGTATAGACAGAAGCGTAGGTCAACAAAATGTCATTAATATTGTTTCCATTCGTTAGGTTAGAGGTTGAGTATATATTACACCCAACAGCAGTCTACTGAACATCAGGTTCGGTGCTGTTATATCTGTTAAGCCCCGCCCCTCTTTTTACGAAGAGTTGTTTTTGTACTTGACTAGCGTTCAGTCATGACAATGAAAAGAATGACTTTTGCTAATAAGCAGTTTTTGGTAAACTTGGATTGGTGAAAATCGTAGTAGTATACTATTACTGAGTTATTAAATTGTAAATAAAAAAATATAGTTACAAAAAATAATTGCTAAAATAACAAAATTGTTTTACACGCCCTATTATCATATTTTTTTTTGTTTTGCCGAGTAATTAAAATAGCCAGAAAAATTGTTCAGTTTCATTACTAGACATGTTGTTAGTATCAGTGGAGCGGCCATGCTGTTAGTATCAGTAGAGTGGACATGCTGTCATTTCTGTATTACAAACATTTGATTATTATGATATTGTGGAGTGTTGCCATTTCTATTTCTTAAACTCTAGCTAACAATAAAGAGTTGTCTTCTCTAATAGTTGAAGAAAAGACAACACTGTTTAAAAAATCATTTGCTAGTACTAATCGGAGTTGTCTTACCATGGTACCAATATGAGAGGATAACTCGATATTGGCAAACTGCATTTAATAATTGACGACAAAGAAAGTGATAAACAGGATACAAGTTCTAGTTTTCATTTTTTTTTACATGATAGGGTTGTCATGTGTGGATATGGGCAATTACTAAGAATTTCAAAGCAATCTTTGGTATAATATTTCGGTTTTTTTTGCCACCTGTTGTCAACAAATAATTTTTGTAAATATAAAAATGAAAAAATATGGAACGCTTCACGAATTTGCGTGTCATCCTTGCGCAGGGGCCATGCTAATCTTCTCTGTATCGTTCCAATTTTAGTATATGTACCTCCTAAGAGAGTACATGAAGGGCTAATTATTAAGTATTAATATAGTTATTTAAGGACCTAATAACCTAAAAAGTGTAGATTGTGTATTTTCTCAACTGCTGATGCTATACTATCTGGAACCTTGCAGCAGACAGTGTGTTATTGTTACGGAATTGGATGGAAGGAAAGATAATTTTCTAATTTAAATAAAAGGTTGAATACTGAATAGTTTGAATATTGTAACGTCGGACGAAAAATATGCTAGAGCGAGCGCATTGTTAAACACTTAGCGCGGCACTAGTAGTCAAGTTCAGTCAAGCATGACTAATGCAATAGCTAGTAAAAACTTCTATTCAACTACTAGGAATGTGTTGATTGCTTGTTGATACTGACTGATAAAAAATTGGAACGCTATGTAGAAGAATAGCATGGCCCCCCTCTACTGACAGACTGATCTAAAAATGGAACATTATGGAGAAGAATAGCATGGCCTCTCTACTGTACTAGTGTTAATTCCTTTCCTATGCCCTTCACTCAATCAATGCCATTATTTATCTCTGATTTTCCCAACAAAATCTCTCATTCATTGCTCTGAGTAGACTCATGAATGAAAATGGCTCATCGTTCCAGCAATAACTTTATGAATGGCATATTTTGTAATTGATATCATGAAATAGTAGGAAAAAATATTAAATATTGTCAATTTATAGACTATGTGGCAGTAAGTTTTCTTCCAGTTTGACATTTGCAAGTTGTAGTTTAGTTAATGTGTTTGTTTATCTTGGCACTCGGCCAGAGTGGTTGCGTAATATATATATATTAACTGGTGGTTGGTGTAGCCAAGGAGTTGGATTGGAAGAAGGTTGACCGTGCGATCAATACCATTATTTGATTTATGATTTATTTGAAGTTGGACTTACGATAAAAATGGCTGACAATTCAGAAGACTTTTGATTTTTACAAACGATGTCTAGGTATACAGTAATGCTGTTAAGCTGCCAAATTGTTATTTTAATCAGGTTAAAACACTCTTAACTTCATTACACCACTCAAAAGATATTTTGAAGTCGCCATTGTTCTGAGATAAACGTTGCCGTACTTATAATAAGCTATCAAATAACGCTATGTTTTATTACTGAATTGTTGTAAGGTCCAAAAATAAAAACTCTAGTAGCAAGTTTTTGGGTACAATTTCCAGAACATGCTTTCATTGTGCACCAAGGGATATACAGTAATGTTAGTGTAAACAGGAATTAGAGAAATTAATTATTTTGAAAGAAAAAATTGGTCTATTACCTGATAAAAATGGTCAACTTGTTGACAGGTAAACGGCTTTATTTGGCACCCAAGCCTCTCGAAACTGATTTTCCCATAAATTTAGTGAAAACATGTTTCTGTTTCACTTATTTCTGCAGCTTTCTGTATAAATTGATCTATTTCACTGACAAAATTAACAAAAAGCTGTGAGTTTTTTGTTGCCTTTGATCCTGCCAGCCGCATATTCTATTGACTAACCTAATTGATGATTGCAGGTAAATATATTGCCTACAGCGGGCTTCAAGCAAGTTTCTCTATATAGAGAGTGGATTGTTTGTGTAATGATTCGTTGCGCTAGAACAGTATGTCTGTTGATTGGCTAATCAAATAGATATCGGAGAAATTACTGATTAACGATCATTGCGTACATAGATGTACTTGCTTGAAGTTATCAAAATTAAAAGTTGACACCTGACACCAGAAGTAATATGTTGATTCTCAAACTATAAAGTGGCCAAAAATAATTTTTTACTAAACTTGAAAATTATTGTTTGCTTTTACTCTACACTGTTTCAAATTACTTTCTGTCAAACAACTTGTAATTTATTTTGTTTGTTATCTTTGTTAAACAAAACAAAAACGACAATAAGTAAGTTTTTCGCAATCAATTTTTTAATAAATTTATCTCAATCTTTTACCAACTTGGAACCTGAAATGATTTTTCAGTTGAGAATTTGGCTTAGTTTGAGATATTGGCCATGTAACATATTAGGTTGACGGCAAAGTGTTCATAATAACATATTTAACTAACAGCAAATAGAAATGCTGACTCCGTTAACACCTTTAAAATATCTGAAAAAAATTACATTTTTAATTTTCAATGCAATTGAAGTTGTTTAATGATCGTTTTGCAAGAGCTTTGTAGTAATTTTTGAGGTTTCCACACGCGCGTTTTTCCCTATTATGAAAAACAAAATATTTATTTATGAACAATAAAAAAATGAACACAAAAAGTGTTCTATTAGGTATATTCGCAGGCTGGATTGATGAACATCTGCTATTAGTCATATTTGGGATCCGCATCACTGGACGGCGAACGCATCGATCCAGGCGTTTAAATTGTATTATATAATAATAAGAAATAATATCCGTCAATCCACATCAAATGTAGAGTTACAAAATTCCAACGTGCATCGTAGCGAGCATAATTATTTTCATATGTGTAAACAATTCATCAGCGACAGTTATCGGGTCGTTGATTCCTTACTGGTACTATTAGCATGATGCATCGGTAAGTAGCAGATAATGGTAGCGAGTCAAAGAATAAACAGCTTTACACTCGTCCAGTTGACAACGTTTATTTCAAAACAATTCGTTCTTGATTAAGTATAACTTGTTTTAACAAAATAATTCTGTTTTTCATTATTAAGTTTAATCTATTTCCAGCATATCAATATTGTAAATGACAATCATAATAATTGTTATATATTAATTTTTATGTTATGTATCGGTAGTGTTCGCGACCTATGGGTATGCCTTGCAAATTAATATGTTTTTTGCCTGTTGATGGTATTTTGCGATCTACTAGAAATATTGCTATCGACCCACTCGCATTAAATAAATTGCGAAAAATAATATTTATTAAATTTATTTGTAAGGATCGATCCAGCCAGCGAATATACCCCCATTAAATTTGTTACTTGAAATATTGTTTAGCAGCACTGGCTCCTTGGTTGTTGATAAATAATCTTGTAATGATAAAATGTTTCAAATATCGTTTATTTAGAACAAAAACAAAAGTGAAAAACCCAATATTGAATTTGCTACACTTTTGCAATTAGTCAATGGAAAAATTGACCTTAAAACCGCATGTGCATATAGTGATCACTAGGCAATTAGCTAAGCGATTGCAGCATTTTGCAACTTTCATTTCCAGAGAAACGTCGAGCATTTTATTTGAGGTTACAGCCAGACGGTTTTTTGATCAGTTGTCAGACGGTTGTCACACCAGCGTTTCTGAAAATATAATTCCAGCTGAATCGCCCCAATCTACAACAGCCATATCATAATTTGTAGAAAAAGTTGGCGACAGCGAGTTTGACTTGACTCGGTGAAAAATGAACTGTAATAAATTATATGGATGTAAGACTTTACTAATCGTATTCTTGTACAGACTGTGCTTTCTCCAAAAGTCGTTCTTGACGGAGATTTTCACTATATGCAAATCTTCCAAAGACATCAAAAAAATTGCTTTAAATACAATTTGCTATGTATGTGTACATTATAACTCTATGGAAAGTCAGTAAGAAAAGAGAGCAGCGTGTGAAATTACACACTTGAGTAGGGTATTTTTCAATGAAATGCAAGCACAAAAAATAAATGGTTTAACGAACAGCTACACACCAGGTAGTAAATATTCTCTGGCCGAGTGCCAACATAAACAAACACATTAACTAAACTACCACTGCTAATGTCAAATTGAAAGAAAACTTACTGCCACAAAGTCTATGAATTGATGATATGTAATATTTTTCCTATTATTTCATGGTACCAATTATAAAATATACCATGCTTATTGCTGAAATGGTGAGCCATTTTCATTCATGAGTCTAATCAGAACAGTGAATGAATGAAAGATTTTGTGGGGAAAGTCGGAGATAAATAATGACATTGATTGAGTGGAGGGCATAGGACAGGAATCAATACTAGACCAAGCTATTCTTCTCCATAACGTTCCAATTTTTGTATCAGTAGAGGAGCCTGCCTATTCTTCTCCATAGCGTTCCAATTTTTGTATTAGTAGAGGAGCCTGCCTATTCTTCTCCATAGCGTTCCAATTTTTGTATCAGTAGAGGAGCCTGCCTATTCTTCTCCACAACGTTCCAATTTTTGTATCAGTAGAGGAGCCTGCCTATTCTTCTCCATAGTGTTCCAATTTTTGTATCAGTAGAGGAGCCTGCCTATTCTTCTCCATAACGTTCCAATTTTTGTATCAGTAGAGGAGCCTGCCTATTCTTCTCCATAACGTTCCAATTTTTGTATCAGTAGAGGAGCCTGCCTATTCTTCTCCATAGCGTTCCAATTTTTGTATTAGTAGAGGAGCCTGCCTATTCTTCTCTATAGCGTTCCAATTTTTGTATCAGTAGAGGAGCCTGCCTATTCTTCTCCATAACGTTCCAATTTTTAGTAGAGGAGCCTGCCTATTCTTCTCCATAACGTTCCAATTTTAGTAGAGGAGCCTGCCTATTCTTCTCCATAACGTTCCAATTTTTGTATCAATAGAGGAGCCTGCCTATTCTTCTCCATAACGTTCCAATTTTTGTATTAGTAGAGGAGCCTGCCTATTCTTCTCCATAACATTCCAATTTTTGTATCAGTAGAGGAGCCTGCCTATTCTTCTCCATAACGTTCCAATTTTTGTATCAGTAGAGGAGCCTGCCTATTCTTCTCCATAACGTTCCAATTTTTGTATCAGTAGAGGAGCCTGCCTATTCTTCTCCATAGCGTTCCAATTTTTGTATTAATAGAGGAGCCTGCCTATTCTTCTCCATAACGTTCCAATTTTTGTATTAATAGAGGAGCCTGCCTATTCTTCTCCATAACGTTCCAATTTTTGTATTAATAGAGAAGCCTGCCTATTCTTCTCCATAACGTTCCAATTTTTGTATCAGTAGAGGAGCCTGCCTATTCTTCTCCATAACGTTCCAATTTTTGTATCAGTAGAGGAGCCTGCCTATTCTTCTCCATAACGTTCCAATTTTTAGTAGAGGAGCCTGCCTATTCTTCTCCATAACGTTCCAATTTTTGTATTAGTAGAGGAGCCTGCCTATTCTTCTCCATAATGTTCCAATTTTTGTATCAATAGAGGAGCCTGCCTATTCTTCTCCATAACGTTCCAATTTTTGTATTAGTAGAGGAGCCTGCCTATTCTTCTCCATAACGTTCCAATTTTTGTATCAGTAGAGGAGCCTGCCTATTCTTCTCCATAACGTTCCAATTTTTGTATCAGTAGAGGAGCCTGCCTATTCTTCTCCATAACGTTCCAATTTTTGTATTAGTAGAGGAGCCTGCCTATTCTTCTCCATAACGTTCCAATTTTTGTATCAATAGAGGAGCCTGCCTATTCTTCTCCATAACGTTCCAATTTTTGTATCAGTAGAGGAGCCTGCCTATTCTTCTCCATAACGTTCCAATTTTTGTATCAGTAGAGGAGCCTGCCTATTCTTCTCCATAACGTTCCAATTTTTGTATCAGTAGAGGAGCCTGCCTATTCTTCTCCATAGCGTTCCAATTTTTGTATTAATAGAGGAGCCTGCCTATTCTTCTCCATAACGTTCCAATTTTTGTATTAATAGAGGAGCCTGCCTATTCTTCTCCATAACGTTCCAATTTTTGTATTAATAGAGAAGCCTGCCCATTCTTCTCCATAACGTTCCAATTTTTGTATCAGTAGAGGAGCCTGCCTATTCTTCTCCATAACGTTCCAATTTTTGTATCAGTAGAGGAGCCTGCCTATTCTTCTCCATAACGTTCCAATTTTTGTATTAGTAGAGGAGCCTGCCTATTCTTCTCCATAATGTTCCAATTTTTGTATCAATAGAGGAGCCTGCCTATTCTTCTCCATAACGTTCCAATTTTTGTATTAGTAGAGGAGCCTGCCTATTCTTCTCCATAACGTTCCAATTTTTGTATCAGTAGAAGAGCCTGCCTATTCTTCTCCATAACGTTCCAATTTTTGTATCAGGAGAGGAGCCTGCCTATTCTTCTCCATAACGTTCCAATTTTTAGTAGAGGAGCCTGCCTATTCTTCTCCATAACGTTCCAATTTTTGTATCAGTAGAGGAGCCTGCCTATTCTTCTCCATAACGTTCCAATTTTTGTATTAGTAGAGGAGCCTGCCTATTCTTCTCCATAACGTTCCAATTGTTGTATCAATAGAGGAGCCTGCCTATTCTTCTCCATAACGTTCCAATTTTTGTATTAGTAGAGGAGCCTGCCTATTCTTCTCCATAATGTTCCAATTTTTGTATCAATAGAGGAGCCTGCCTATTCTTCTCCATAACGTTCCAATTTTTGTATTAGTAGAGGAGCCTGCCTATTCTTCTCCATAACGTTCCAATTTTTGTATCAATAGAGGAGCCTGCCTATTCTTCTCCATAACGTTCCAATTTTTGTATTAGTAGAGGAGCCTGCCTATTCTTCTCCATAACGTTCCAATTTTTGTATCAGTAGAGGAGCCTGCCTATTCTTCTCCATAACGTTCCAATTTTTGTATCAGTAGAGGAGCCTGCCTATTCTTCTCCATAACGTTCCAATTTTTGTATCAGTAGAGGAGCCTGCCTATTCTTCTCCATAACGTTCCAATTTTTGTATTAGTAGAGGAGCCTGCCTATTCTTCTCCATAGCGTTCCAATTTTTGTATCAGTAGGGGAGCCTGCCTATTCTTCTCCATAACGTTCCAATTTTTGTATTAATAGAGGAGCCTGCCTATTCTTCTCCATAACGTTCCAATTTTTGTATCAGTAGGGGAGCCTGCCTATTCTTCTCCATAACGTTCCAATTTTTGTATCAGTAGAGGAGCCTGCCTATTCTTCTCCATAACATTCCAATTTTTGTATCAATAGAGGAGCCTGCCTATTCTTCTCCATAACGTTCCAATTTTTGTATTAGTAGAGGAGCCTGCCTATTCTTCTCCATAACGTTCCAATTTTTGTATCAATAGAGGAGCCTGCCTATTCTTCTCCATAACGTTCCAATTTTTGTATTAGTAGAGGAGCCTGCCTATTCTTCTCCATAACGTTCCAATTTTTGTATTAGTAGAGGAGCCTGCCTATTCTTCTCCATAACGTTCCAATTTTTGTATTAGCAGAGGAGCCTGCCTATTCTTCTCCGTAGCGTTCCAATTTTTGTATCAGTAGAGGAGCCTGCCTATTCTTCTCCATAGCGTTCCAATTTTTGTATTAATAGAAGAGCCTGCCTATTCTTCTCCATAACGTTCCAATTTTTGTATCAGTAGAGGAGCCTGCCTATTCTTCTCCATAGCGTTCCAATTTTTGTATCAGTAGAGGAGCCTGCCTATTCTTCTCCATAACGTTCCAATTTTTGTATTAGTAGAGGAGCCTGCCTATTCTTCTCCATAACGTTCCAATTTTTGTATCAGTAGAGGAGCCTGCCTATTCTTCTCCATAACGTTCCAATTTTTGTATCAGTAGAGGAGCCAGCCTAGTCTTCTCCATAGCGTTCCAATTTTTGTATCAGTAGAGGAGCCTGCCTATTCTTCTCCATAGCGTTCCAATTTTTGTATCAGTAGAGGAGCCTGCCTATTCTTCTCCATAACGTTCCAATTTTTGTATTAGCAGAGGAGCCTGCCTATTCTTCTCCATAACGTTCCAATTTTTGTATTAATAGAGGAGCCTGCCTATTCTTCTCCATAGCGTTCCAATAGGCAGGCTCCTCTACTGATACAAAAATTGGAACGTTATGGAGAAGAATAGGCAGGCTCCTCTACTGATACAAAAATTGGAACGTTATGGAGAAGAATAGGCAGGCTCCTCTACTGATACAAAAATTGGAACGTTATGGAGAAGAATAGGCAGGCCTACTAATACAAAAATTGGAACGCTATGGAGAAGAATAGGCAGGCTCCTCTACTAATACAAAAATTGGAACGCTATGGAGAAGAATAGGCAGGCTCCTCTACTGATACAAAAATTGGAACGTTATGGAGAAGAATAGGCAGGCTCCTCTACTGATACAAAAATTGGAACGCTATGGAGAAGAATAGGCTGGCTCCTCTACTGATACAAAAGTTGGAACGTTATGGAGAAGAATAGGCAGGCTCCTCTACTGATACAAAAATTGGAACGTTATGGAGAAGAATAGGCAGGCTCCTCTACTGAGGAGCCTGCCTATTCTTCTCCATAGCGTTCCAATTTTTGTATTAGTAGAGGAGCCTGCCTATTCGTCTACATAACGTTAGTAGTAATATATGAGCAGATCTCCCTACCAAGTGTTTTTTTGTGGGGTTTAGGCCCGGGGTTTATGCAATGGGTTACGGCGTTGATTAGAGCAGCGGGTTAATACTTCATGGCATTCATTTTTTGATTTTTGTTTTACATAATTTCATCTCTTATGGCATCTTGAGTATAAATAAGTTACATTCATGTCTATATGTATAACTATGTACATATTTATGACTATTTTTATTTACATTGAATAAAAATGAATCGTTGTATGATTATGTACATTTATTATCTAACAACTATATTGAATGCTAATACTATAAATTATCTTGGAAACTTCCAACATGATCTCAAATGATAAAAATAGATGAAGCTAGGTATTCATATATTTGTATATATCTACATACATCGGGTTATGTTTGGTAAATGTTCTTTCACTCCATTCAACCTTCATTAATTTTTGAGTGAGAGTTTTATCCCACACCTTCCTTTTGATTTTTTTTAGGGGGAATCTCCCCATATAACGCAACTAGTCTCAGTAAATTTTGCGTAATACAAAGTACTATAGCTTGTAATGTCAGTTGATACATTGCTTTCTCCTGGACAATATCATCTTCTTTGATGTGCTGATGATATATCTCAGGGAGAAAGTCCTTTATTCTGTGTACTTTTTGATTCTGTAATGAACTAAAATACAAAAATTACTTAGTTTATAAATAATTTTATCGAATTTGAATTATACTCTTAGTTACATTGGATAGTTTACATTATAGAAAAGGAAAATAACTGACCAAGTTACATTGTTCAGCTTGTTCTTTTTTGAGCATAATGTTCACCAAGTACTTTTGATTCTCTCTCATGTATCTAAAACAACCAAAAAGTTACTAGCTATATAAATAATTTTATGTAATTGAAAGTATTAGTTACATTAGTTAGTTTACATTGAATAGAAAAGAAAAAAAATCAATCACCAAGTTGTATTGTCCGACTTGCTCTTTTTGAGTGTAGTTTTCACCTTGAACTTGTGGTTCTCTCAAAGTCGTAGAAGATACATTTTCTATTGAAAGCAATAAGACCTTGTTTTCGACAACCTCATTTGTAGTAAAGTATTTCATCTGGTTGGAATCATCAAGTTTGTCGGATAGGTTTTGAGCTGTTTCTATCGCTTGCAATGCTGTGAATGTGATTATATCATGTCGATGATGGCCGAATCTACTGACTTCTCGATCTCGTAAAAGCATGACTCCTGTTCCAATCCGTTTGACCTCGTTAGCATATTTTTCAGGTATATATAGAACTCCCATCATCAAACCATCGTATTGCAAACATCTGTAGTTCACCAGTAGCGCATTCAACACCACCTCTCCATTAGGTAATGTTAACTGAGTTGATATTTTAGGAGATTCAAAGCTGATTACGCTTCCAACAGAAAATTGAGAGAGCGTTGCAATACGAACCATGCTGATCAACTGACTAGCTGTTTTCTTTTTTATTAATCTGGTTAGCTGTTTAGCTTGCTCAATGGAAATATTAGATGGGAAACTGATTGGGTGAAAGATTGGTTGTTTTTCTGAATCGAATCCCATAAAAACCACCAGTTTTGGAACATCCAGCTTTGTTGGAGCTAATTTGTTGTAATCTTCATTTCTCACCATAGACCTGACTTGTCGTCTGTTGCCAAATGTTTCGACATTGTAGTGGATAATGCATAAGTTTATTTATAGACATCCTCAGCTGGTCTTTCGATGGAGATTATCTAGAGAAGCGATGGTGTTGGGTTTAAGTGGAGTGGTTGAAACCTTCCAATCATTACTCTTTCATTGATATGGCAAGAGTTGAGCATACTAGCAGCGTTTTTAGACAAGCAGGAAAGATTTGAATCAGATGGTTCTCTCAGAGTCCAAGCATAGTCAATCGTTTTATTTCTATCTAAATCCCATGGTTTTGGTCGAATTGTTCTCAGTTTCCTCCTCATTATAGGTGAATCAAGAGGGATATTTTCTTTATCGTCAGAGCATGGTTCGAATGTTGAGAGGTATGAGGTTTTGTGGTCTTCATCCATATTCAAAGTATTCAGTAAGAAGTTGAACTGGAAACAAAATAAAAAACTAGGTAACAGATGGTTAAATTTTAAAAAAATTATTTGAAAAGAAAAAAACTAACTAGATATTTATAAAAAAAAACACATAATTAAAACCTAAAATTAACTTTCTGATGCATTATAGCAAAACTAGTTGATCTTTTTGCCAATACACATTGAATAATTATTTGGTAATTCTCACCTTATTGACTGGAAGTCTTTCTATCGTTTCAAGTAGATGTAGTAGTTGGTATGTAGATGTAGTAGATGTTGCTACTTCGCTCTCTGTTGTTGAACTGGATGCTTTCTGTATGAAACCCTCACCTCTTAAATAGTTGAAACTGCACTGATTGACATCTTCTAATCCCGTATTTTTTATGAGAAATATTGCTCTATTCACGCGGAAAACAATTTTGCAATGCTTTCGCGGGAATAAAATAATTATTTTCACTCAAATGAAACATGAAAAATAAACCGGATTTTCCCGCAAATAATGATGAATAAAAGTCTTTTATTTCACGCGAAGACAAATGAAAGTCTCCGCGTGGAATAAACATTTCTTTTCACGTGAAGAAAACCAATGCTTTCGTGGGAATAAAATAATTATTTTCATGCGGATAAAACATGAAAATAAACAAAAATTTCCTGCGAATGAGGATGAATAAAAGTCCTTTTTTTTCCGCGAAGAAAAATAAAAGTCTCCGCGTGAAGAAAACCAATGTCTTTTCGGGAATGTTCACGCGGATAAAACATGAAAAATCCCGCGAATAATGATGAATAAAAGTCTTTTATTTCACGTGAAAAAAAATGAAAGTCTCCGCGTGAAATAAACAATTTTTTCACGCAAAGAAAACCAATGTTTTGCGGGAATAGAAATAATTATTTTCACGCGGATAAAACATGAAAAATAAACCAAACTTTCCCGCGAATAATGCTGAATAAAAGTCTTTTATTTCACACGAAGAAAAAGTGAAAGTCTCCCCGTGAAATAAACAATTTTTCACGCGAAGAAAACCGATGCTTTCGCGGGAATAAAATAATTATTTTCACGCGGGTAAAACATGAAAATTAAACCAAAATTTCCCATGAATAATGATGAACAAAAGTCATTTTTTCCCCGTGAAGAACAATAAAAGTCTCCGCGTGGAATAAACAATTTTTTCACGTGGACAAAACCAATGCTTTCGCGGGAATAAAATAGTTATTTTCACGCGGATGAAACATGAAAATAAAGCAAATTTTCCCGCTAATAATGATGAATAAAAGTCTTCTATTTCACGAGAAGAAAAATAAAAGTCTCTGCTTGAAATAAACAATTTTTTCACGCGAAAAAAAACCAATGCTTTCGCGGGAATAAAATAATTATTTTCACGCTGATAAAACATGAAAATAAAGCAAATTTTCCCGCGAATAATGATGAATAAAAGTCTTTTTTTCACGCGAAGAACAATGAAAGTCTCCGCGTGAAATAAACAGTTTTTTCACGCGAATAAATCAGTTTATTCAGTTTGCTATATGAAAGCTTTTCGCGTGAGAATTTTTATCAGTTTCATAACAGGTTAATCGGTGCAACTTTTACTATTTAAGAACCAATGCTCTTACACAGAGACCATCCATTTCAACATCAGCGTCTGAAGAAAGAGCATCTACTACAGTATTTACTACAACATCCACTAGAACTACTACTAGCGCTCTCTGTAAAAAGGTAAGAAATATTAAAAAAATATCTAGTGTTTCTGAAAAACTTGATTGTGTACTATTTATGCCATCAAAAATGTTGAATGTAAATTTTAGTTATATATTTTGTTATTATTATTATTTCAGGATTTTAAAATGGAAAAATACTCCTTCATCCGAATTCTATAGGATTCAGCTTAAGTTCAAACAACTATGCATATCATTCATCTAATTCAAAGAAAAAACAAGTCTTCATTTGTAATGTAAGTATTTACATTTTGTTTCAATAAGTCTTATAATAGGCGTTATCTCCCCAGGGCTCACTGCGCATGTGTTAACATTTTGGACATTTCCGGTGGCATAATAAAAGTGATTTATCTCGGTATTAGTATTGTGAATCATCGCTTGTCGGTACATTTTAAACATAAACTCTATCATTGTATGGTTGTCAGAAAGCTCTGATGTCTTTGAAGGTAAGCTGTATGCTATTTCTTTGTTCTATCAAAGTTATTGTCACCAGATTATTTGATTTATGTATAAAATCCCACTTGAAACACCGACTGAAACATAGAAGATCATTATTATGATTATTTAATTATTATTATTTATTTATTATTATTGTAATTATTATCATCATCATGCTGTTCCCATCGATGATGAAACTAATAAGTCATGGCAAATATCCTGAACTTCTACCAGCTAAGCTATGACCATCGCAGCCAATCCTCTCAGTTTACTATTATCTCGTTCATGGCTAGCCAAACTACTTCTGTGGTTTATTTTTTTATTATAATAATTATAATAATAATAATGTATTAATTATTATTTTGTTGTGGTCGTTGTTATTTTTACTGTTATAATTGTTATGCAATAGTAGTAGTTATTATTTTGATAAGTAATAATAACTAACTAGTGGTTGGTCAAATAATAAATGATTGCTAGTTGAATATAATTAAAAATAATACGTTTCCAACTCGGCATATGGGGTATATGACTTGGTATGAGATGCTGATGGCAACAAAACTGTTACCATCAAGGCTTAGATTATTTATGGCCCTAAAGTAATAACAACAACAATCAATTATTATTACTGTTGGTTTTTGCCACGGATGATTCAAATAACTCACAACTTTTGCTTCTTCTGCTTGTAAATATCAAGTAACAATAAGTTATTGAATAACTATATATATTATAAATAAATATTACTGTAATTTGTTAATACGGTATTTGATAATAATAATTAGTAAACTTAACATTATTATCGTTACTATTAATATTAAATAACAATTAGTTACTAGTTAACAACAACAATGATTCTTATTTTCAGTTTAAAAAGTTTATTAATGTAGAATTATTTGATTAGTATTAATTATGTTAATTAATGACCAGCAATGTATTACCAACATTTCTGACAACAAGCCATCAAACTCACTGCAAATGAATGCAATTTGGTACCTGATGTAGTTGTGCAAAATAAACTCCTAGTATTAGCTGCATTTAAATGCTAACATTTCTGTAATGGTTTCAAACGCTGATCAATAGAACGTTAGTTACAGCCAACCAGCAGCATAACCTAATTTGTCGTAGTGGCATTCAAATAATGCAATTGGTGAGAGAAAATATTTTTTCTGTCTAGTTCTTAGTCTTCCACAGATGCTTGAACTATATATAAAATAATGGCTATCCAAAATATTATCTTGAGTGTCCTCTGTATGTAAAAACCTACCAATACCTAACCAACAATTTATCAACTCACTCCATCCATCTATTTTAGTCCATCTATCTAAATATAGTCTGCTACTAATAACATGTATCACATTCATGATTGTGGCACTGCTTGCGTATAATTTTTCCACTTTCTATTTGACAGATATATACATATATGAAGTGTGCTTGGTCGCTACAACCGATCAGATGACTAGCCCTTGCGCTTCTATCAGTTACCTGAAGATAAAAAGCTACGCCATCAGTAGTTAGTAGCAGTGGACCACAAAGCTGAAAATAGCTACAAACTTTCTACGCCAAAAGCTGTCACGCCGACTTTGCACACCTTGTCAATAATATAAAGAAACCAGGTTCTGTTCCATCGGTATTTCCCAACAGACAATATACTAGAAGGACTACAACTCCTCGTCAATTCAGGGCCATATAAAAAAGGAACTATTTCGGCTATACTCAAGCACCGAAAAATTAAGCTGTATATTTATATATTTATTCATATTATACGTAGATTTATTTCATTTAATAAATGTCTCAAATATCCCTCAACTCGTCTAGTTTAAAAAATATACATGAGGTCAGCCTGATTGTCAATGCTTTAGACTCTAAACAAAAAATTAAGTAAAAACTACAATGTGATGATACTTTAGACAATTGCCATTTGAGGATTTAAATAGCTTGTAAGCAGTATAGTATCAAAAGTTACATCATGTAGAGGTCATGAAAGTCTTTGGCCTTAGCAGTGAGCTTGTAGATGACAGTCTCATCTTAGTTAATTACGTCACAGTGGCAGTCAGTAAAACATCCAGTGCTGTCACATAGGTAGACACAAAACACACAGCTGTCTAGGTTTAGTCATTCCATTGGAATCTGGCATTGATAAAATTAATCATCAGTACGGTTTAGCTTTAACTTATCGTTCTTTGCTACTAGAAACCAGTATACTGTAGCTGCCGGTCTTTCCATAAAGATTATGTGACTGCAGCATCTAGGTGAGCTGGATCATAACAGACTGTTCTTGGAACCAAATCTAAAAAAAATTGAAGTATTATCAGTAGCAACTGGTATGGCACTTACACGGCCCCATTGCGTGGGTTGAGAAATGCATGCCAGATGTTCAGTTATCTGTTTTCTCTAACATAATATGGTTTACAAATGCATACACTAAAGCTGTGGCATGCTTGCACTTTCCTTTACCGGCTAGGCAATTAGTCGCTCTATATGGCATGTCTACCAACAACTTGAGGGAGTAAAATATTTTTTTCTTCATTGATGTGATTACAGTATTAGGAGCCCCAAGATAACCAACTAGCATACTTTCTACTTAGTTTTTTTTTTAAACAAACCATAGCCCACCTTGTTATATTGTTCAGATGCTTTGAAGGCAACAATGCAAGAAACATCATGTTCAGACTAGCCACTGAGTCCTATCAACGTTTGCTAATCCTCTCATTAAAACCACTTGGTTCATCATTAGTAGCTTGATGAGCAACAGATGGCTATGTGCTAATCCCACACGTGCACCTAGTTGCATGTTGCTCACATCTTTTCACAAATCATTCTTTCCCTCTGAAGAAGCTTATGTCATTTGGTGTATTGTTTCAATAATTTCACAGACTTCTTCCTCCAATCTGTATCCATATCTACATCCTGAAATCTAAGAGAAAAATCAATGTTAATCAGCAGGACAAGTTGCACACTACAGCTCACCAGCTAACTAAACACTGATAAAGACAATCAAGTTCAGTTTGCAGGTGAATCAGCAACAATAATAAATCACAAACCACTGAGTGAGCAGATGTTAATGAGAGGTCATAACAAGTGGTAGTCACGTATACTGTCATGACATTTATAAACATATATATTACTTTCATCATCAAGGTGATATTTGCTGAACATAAGTAAGGCCGGTTTTAAAGCCACTGTACATAAATATTCATGAAGTTTTGGATTTAGCCCTTTTAACGCTATCAAAATTTGTGGCAAACAATCAACGATAATAATAATCACATCATAGGGAAAGGCAATAATAATTTTTAGTAATATCATTGTTGTTGTGGTAGTTTTGGAGTAATAATAAAAGTATTAATGATGATAACAAGTTTTTGTCATCATCTGATAATATAAATAGCCCATGTGCCGAGTTTTATATGTATTATTATCGATAATTATTTTACTAGCTACTTTTAATTATTTATTAATTATTTAGTAAAAACCCTTAGATTATTTATAATAATGATAATTAAATAATAAGTTATGTTTGGTTAACCATGAACAATATAACAGTTAACTGAGAGGAGAGGCTTGGCTGTGATGGTCCTAGCTTAGCCAGTAGAAGTTCAGTATATTTGCCATGACATATTATTTTCATCATCGAGGAGAACGCCATAATAATCATGATGACAATAATAATAATCTTCTTCTATCCTATGATTATTATGCTTCAGTCAGTGTTTCAAGTGGGATTTTATACATAAATAAAATAATCTGGTGACAATAGCTTTGATAGAACAAAGAAATAGCATACAGCTTACCTTCAAGGACATCTGAGCTTTCTGACAACCATACAATGATAGAGTTTATGTTTAAAATGTACCAACAAGCGATGATTCACAATACTAATAATAATACCGAGATAAATCACTTCTATTATGCCACCGGAAATGTTCAAAATGTTAACACATGCGCAGTGAGCCCTGGGGAGATAACGCCTATTATAAGGCTTATTGTAATCAATTCAAATGCAAATGCATATTGAAAAAAATTGAAGTCAAAGTCTTTTTTTTTTAATTTTCAAGTTTTGCTACGAAGCATTATTATTTTTATTTTAGAATAACAACGAGCTAGGTCAAAGGGGAAGAAATTTTCAGCAAAAGCTTCAACTCGAGTAATAACTGAAGCTACTACTTATATTGTATATAAATAATGTGTCGTGGATCAAACAACAGATATGTAGCGAATACTATTTGTAATGAAAAAAGAAGAGATGAAAAAAAACCGGAATTGTTTTGAAAATACTGAAGACTCTATCGGATGGATAGAAGATAGTTTACTCGTTACTACCCCGTTGTTTTTACAACGAACTTTTTCTGATACTACTGCAATAACTTATGTCGTCGCAACTTATCCGGTTAATCACTGTAGTCTTTTGTCATTAAAATTACAAAAGTCTATTGCGGAACTTTCCCCAACGGACTTTTTCAAGTTCATTTACAATGAACTCTCTTTTTAAGAAAGAGAGACTTTCATGCTTGATGAAAGTTATCGAAGAAAATCATTTCTTACAAACTGGAGACGAGTGGGTAGACATAGTGGTGAAAACATGGCTGGAGCTGGTTTTTACAACCTTGAAAAAGACAACGCTGTCCTATGTGTTTTTTGCCAAGGTGTATTACTAAACTGGAAAAATGAACATGAACATCCAACAAAAGAACACGCTAAAAGTTTTCCATTTTGTCGATTTGTTAGAGGATTTAACACTCACAACCGTGTGTATAGACCCAGGAAACTACTTGCAGAAGAAATGAAAAACATCTCCATTGTCAAAGGTTATACGATGGAAGAACAAAAAACTAGAAGAGGAGATTCAACTGCAGAAGTGTTACCTCTAGGTATCTCGATTGATCATGCTGTTACACCCCGTTTCGCTACTGAAACAGCAAGAGAAGACAGTTTCAAACAATGGAAGGGTAAAGTTTCCATGAAACTCATTTCCACCGCAGGTTTTTACTATACTAAATTCAGAGATAGAGTAAAATGCTTCTTTTGCTCGGGTGAACTTAAAGAATGGAAAGAGGGTGATCTACCATGGAAGGAACACTGTCGATGGTTTCCAGTCTGTTCTTTTTTACTCGGGAGTAAAGGTGAAGAATATGTTGAGGATGTTTACGCACGAACGGGAAAAGACAAAAGGTGTGAGCGCCGGATTGAAAAATATCGAGAGAAAAAATGAAACGAATAACACAGAGTGATGAAACTGAAGAAATGAAACTTATCTGCAAAAAACTAGGATACAGTCAAAACGATATCGAACAAGTCTTAGTGTTAAATGCAAAACCTTTTGAGCAAATAGGTTTTATGATTGAAGCCTTACACACTTTCGAAAATAATTCTACCTCTGTTGAGAATTCGAAAACAGAGTTAAAAACAATAATGCTAAATCAATTGAATCGTTAAAAAAAGATAAAGATCAGACGAAGCAAAGCAAAC
This sequence comes from Cryptosula pallasiana, assembly GCA_945261195.1. Lineage (NCBI taxonomy): Eukaryota > Metazoa > Bryozoa > Gymnolaemata > Cheilostomatida > Cryptosulidae > Cryptosula > Cryptosula pallasiana. The sequence goes on from OX183136.1 coordinate 15,602,525, forward strand.
TCGCTCAATGTGTGTCTGAGTCACATGAAAAAAAAGTGTTTGCAAATCATATCTCTCTTCCATGTGGTGTTTTCATTTACTGTAGTGAGTGTAAGGAAAAAGCGCTTACTGAATGCTCATCAGAATTAAAACATTGTCCGATTGATGGTTGTTGGGTTGAGATTAAAGGGTTTATGAAGATCTACATGGGTTAGCACAATAATTGACCTCAAAAAAAAGAAAAAAAATGATAATGATTAAAATGCTTAAGGATTAAATAGGTATTTCAATTCGAAAACGAATCATTCACGTTTTGTAATTCAACGGAATAACAACAAATATGATACGTGTTGAAGACTTTGCTCACCAAGAAGCTTCCAATGCTATAGGGCCTAAGACCTTTTTGGCTGAGGTCTCTGATGAAATGTTGAGGATTTATTTTACGGAAGAATGTGTATACTGTGCACTAGGAGGAAGTTTTTACAAGCAAGCAACCAATCTATCACTACTAAACTGTCACTGCTCACACACTGATCGCCAATGTAGCACTTGTGACAGATATGCTGAAATGGTTGGAGGTGCTGCACCTACCAAACAAGAACTGGCTGATGCTATCGACTGGATTGATAGAAGACAAGTTTTGAAAAACGCTAAAATGGGTTTTTTGGTGCATGATGAATGGATTGACGCTTTTTTGAATCTTTACTCCAAGGATTTGAAGTCTCCCTTTATGTTAACAAGTTTGCGAGCACGATTAAATCCCTACCTATTACCTGTTAAACAGAGGAAACTGTCTTATCAACGTCTAAAAGGTATATTGCTCGCAATAGCAGAAGGGTATCCATATGCTCATACTCCCGATGAAGAAGAAAACTCAGTCGACTCGATAAGAACTATTGATTCGACAAATACATCCGAAGACTCATAAAAAAGCGCTACAAAAAATTCTGCTTCATTTATCTCTGAACTACAGGAGAAACATGAGTGGAAAAACTCAAGTATTCAAGTCGATTGCTACATTGGCTGATTTTGTTCCTAAGTTTATAAGGAGTCACTTGGAACACATTCCTTTAGAGCGTTTGAATCCTCTTTTTGTTCAACACATTACCGAAGAAGTATTTTATTTCGTGTTAGGATTCCATCTAGCTTTTAAATCGATACAAAGCATGTTTTTGAGCTGTAATTGTATTTCAAGAGCGAATCCTCTCGAATGCTTAACTTGTTCTAGGAGCTTTGATCCAAAAGTCTGCTGTCCACAAGACAAGTTGATAGATTTTGAGGATCTCAAAAGAGCGATCGAACTGATTGATGTGAAGCAATGTTTGGAAGATGCTGAACTAGGTGATTTGATAGATATTTCAATTTTAAAAGGATTGTCTTTCATTTCGCTGGACAGGATCACATGTTCTTTTGTCTCAGTCTCGATTGGAGCCGTACTTACATTTCGGCAATCACTTTGATTGAATTGTTTCACATCTCCAAAAGCAGCTGAGAGAGCTGAATAAGCCACTAGTTGCTTACGTATAAATGGCAAGAACATCAACAAAAAAGGTATTTAGCTCCCAACATTGAAAGCAAAAACATTTTGAAAAAATGGGCTGCGCATTTATCTTGTTATTGACACTAACATTTTTCAATGTTAGTGGAGTATTTTATACCAACAATAATGATGAATGTATAACCGGAGCTATGGAAAAAAATGATGTCTTATTTTTTTCACCTTTTGAAAGGAGTATACGATATAAAGATGAAAATGGAAAAAACTGTGTGAGACTCTACCGTTCCGACTATTTATATTGCGGTTTTTTCATCCCTCGAAACGCTTTTTGGATCTGCAAGAGCAAAACTTCTAAAGATATCCTGTCTTGTAATACTCCAACAAAATACACTCTGAATGAGGAGGAATGTGTAATAGGAGTTAAAAATAATACGAAAGGACTTACTCAAAATACAAAACCATTTTGGAATGGAGAATTATGCGCATTTGAATACAACACCTCACGTTTGATCTGTCCACTAACAGAAGAATTTGAGACATTCAACTTTGCATGCACGCGATGCAATCGTTCGATCAACAACGAACCAAAACCAGCTACTATCATCACTAACGTCGATGGTATCAAAGGTGTAAATTTGTCGTTTTCGAGTTTTGAAAGTCTGAAGTATGTTAAAAACAAGATTATCATCAATATCACATGTCAAGGGGATATCAAAGACAGATGTGATCCCAAGATTATATATACTGAGCTTTAGTTGAAGCATATTAACCAAAGACCACTGAAATTCAAGACAGTTAACTCTAGATGATAAAAGCATAAACTAGGTTAAAAAGTCTCTCTGAATAAAAATGGGATACCGAATCTATCTTCTATTATTCCCTATCCTGATCAGTTATTGTCTTGCGACAGAGACACATCCATTCACTTTATCTCCTCGAGTTTCCGGATGTCATCACGGGATTCTTAATATGGAAGAAGTTCATTCAGCAACTCGTATTTTAAGACAAAACTTAAAATATCGTTTGTATAGACTCACATGTCTCATGGAAACTGCCAACCAACGCAGAAGCTGTGACAGACGCGATATGTGGCCTCAACACTACTTTATTTGCAAAGCCGTGAAGCTTTAAATTACATCCGTTTATACGATGAGGGATTATTAACTACAACTCGGAGAACAATTCAAACGACGACAACCACGCCCCCAACGACAACCACCACAACTCCACAGACAACAACAACAACAACTCCAACAACAACTCCAACGACAACCACCACAACTCCAACGACAACAACAACTCCAGCAACTACGACAACAGCAGCTTCAACAACGACAAAAATTACAAACAATTTAGTAGTTCCATTAGGTCGAGTTCCATTAGAGCGACGAGCACTTGTTGATTTCGATTTGAATTCACAAATGACAACAATAGCTATACCAACTTCATCACCATCAATTCCATCTGTTATACAACCTCTGGCTTACGTTGATTTAATTTTGGAACGTCCAAGTCCTACAGACTCTACTATACACTATTATGAAGAAACCGAAACTACTACTGATTGCGTGTGTGATAGACACATCATATGCGAAAACAAGTCAGTAGCAATTACAACTCCACCACCACCAGTTTATAGAGTTTTTAGTTATAATGATTCGGAGGATTTTTCAGGACTTTCTCTGTCTGTATCGGAAGATAGTAAACCTAAACTTGAAAAAAATCTTCTCATCATCATTGAACCTGAATGTGAAGATATTTCTTGTAAAGTCATTAAATACTTTACAAATTAAAAGGTTTTTTTTATAGACTAACACTATATGTTCAACCTATTAAACTTTATTATATACTTTATTACATCTACCATTAACCAAATAATGTAATGCTTATTATGTAATAATAAAACTATAACAACAACTATAGCAATGTAGATAGTACTGATTGGAACTGTGATAGACACAACATATACGAAAACAATTCAGTAGCAAGTACAACTCCATCACCATCAGAATAATACAAAGAGAGAGAGAAATTTACACTCAAGATGCCATAAGAGATAAAATTATGTAAAACAAAAATAAAAAACTAAATGCCATAAAATATTAACCCGCTGCTCTAATCAACGCTGTAAATCATTGAATAAATCCCGGACCCAAACACCACAAAAAAAACACTTGGTAGGGAGATCTGCTCATATATTACTACTTACGTTCCAATTTTTGTATTAGTAAAGGAGCCTGCCTATTCTTCTCCATAGCGTTCCAATTTTTGTATTAGTAGAGGAACCTGCCTATTCTTCTCCATAGCGTTCCAATTTTTGTATTAGTAGAGGAGCCTGCCTATTCTTCTCCATAACGTTCCAATTTTTGTATCAGTAGAGGAGCCTGCCTATTCTTCTCCATAACGTTCCAATTTTTAGTAGAGGAGCCTGCCTATTCTTCTCCATAGCGTTCCAATTTTTGTATCAGTAGAGGAGCCAGCCTATTCTTCTATATAGCGTTCCAATTTTTGTATCAGTAGAGGAGCCAGCCTATTCGTCTACATAACGTTCCAATTTTTGTATCAGTAGAGGAGCCTGCCTATTCTTCTCCATAGCGTTCCAATTTTTGTATCAGTAGAGGAGCCAGCCTATTCTTCTCCATAGCGTTCCAATTTTTGTATCAGTAGAGGAGCCAGCCTATTCTTCTCCATAACGTTCCAATTTTTGTATTAGCAGAGGAGCCTGCCTATTCTTCTCCATAACGTTCCAATTTTTGTATCAGTAGAGGAGCCTGCCTATTCTTCTCCATAACGTTCCAATTTTTGTATTAGCAGAGGAGCCTGTCTATTCTTCTCCATAGCGTTCCAATTTTTGTATTCAGTAGAGAGGCCTGCCTATTCTTCTCCATAACGTTCCAATTTTTGTATCAGTAGAGGAGCCTGCCTCTTCTTCTCCATAGCGTTCCAATTTTTGTATCAGTAGAGGAGCCTGCCTATTCTTCTCCATAGCGTTCCAATTTTTGTATCAATAGAGGAGCCTGCCTATTCTTCTCCATAGCGTTCCAATTTTTCTATCAGTAGAGGAGCCTGCCTATTCTTCTCCATAGCGTTCCAATTTTTGTATTAGTAGAGGAGCCTGCCTATTCTTCTCCATAGCGTTCCAATTTTTGTATCAGTAGAGGAGCCTGCCTATTCTTCTACATGAAAAAATGATAAATAAAAATAGAAATCGCTAGCATTTGTCAGGCATCCAAAACTTCCCACAAAAAACTGCACTCACTTTCAAGGACTCTACCACAAATGTTTTTATTATTTTTCTACCGTCACATAGCAGTTGGGTACCACACTGGAATGTTCAATTGGTGCTTTAGAAATGTGCGGAAGGCAAATATGTAATTATCTAGTTCGCAGGTTCTGTGTATGGCCATTTATATGTTGAAAAATGCAGTTTTTTATCACAAACTTTGACAAAAGTAATGCTGTCTTTTAAAAGCAATCATGTTAAAATTAATAGTTGAGAAGGAACATAAACCTATCATGTCAAAAAAATGACTTTATTGAAACGGAGGGTGGGCAACCTGGAAATAGGTTATCCTGGATCAGAATTTCGTCACAAATCCAAAAATCACGTTTCTACACCTCTCAGTACAGACCTTGACCTTGTTTTTGGACAAAATGTATCCGTTTTTGATGATTTTGTGATTTTCGCTGTAACACATCTATATTGGCTAAAATTTGATAATAAAGTTGAATAAAAGAATGATTCATGTCATAAACTGACCTGGTTGATGAAAAACAAACCCACAAGAACTGTCTTTGAATAACAATCGACAAAAATTAGTAAAAAACGAGGTAGAAAACGAGACTTACATGTATAAATTGTAATTCTTTCAGAGGCATGTCACCCATATAGAAGGGTTACTTCAGAACACTGTGATGATTACGCAGATGAAAAGGGTGTTTGATAAACTGCATTCTGAATTAAATTTTATACATGATATAAATGATATTATATATTGACGATGTATAAATGGTGTGATTATTATTAGATGAAACCAAATGTTTATATCGCGTTCTGAATTGGTCTACCTGTCTCTTTGCCCACTCGTAGCCTCCTCAATTCTTTTCTTCTGTTCACTCGTTTGTGGGAAGAAGCAAATAACAAATGGTTAGATATAACACAACATTAAACATCAACATGAACAGCACACGTAAATGCAGGATAGTCTTGCTGACAGCCGTGCACTTTATCTTGTTCAGTCGGTTTAGCATCCACCATCCTGTCTTGGTTAAACAATGCAAAAAAAATTCATCCAGCAAAATGCTCACCTTCAAAGTCTGTGTCCTCAGATGAATCGTCTGACTCCTCATCAGCTTCCTCATCTCCATGCAGTTGAGCCTCTTGCCTCCGATTCTTGCAGCCTTGGCATTGACAAAGATCAGTGCACTTAAGCCCAGATTTCCTGCAGCTGCAGTGATTTGAGGCACAACCACTCCTGCACTTACAATACATGCTCTGCAGAACATCAGGTGGTGCTGGATCCTGTAGCATCATCTGCACCTTGAGCGAGTCATCTTCCACTCTCCAACCATGAGAACTGGGACAGGGAACGTTTGGCTTGTTCTCTAACGATCTACGCCAGATTGCAGCTTGGTACGCTGCTCTTGAAGTATGCTGTCTCAGCTCATCTTTAGTAGGTGGTAGATTCTGCTGTGTGACCCTGGAAGGGGAGCAGTAAACAGCATATCTGGTCTCATTGACATCCCTAGTGTCTATTTTATAAAGCTTGCAGACAAATTGCTCCATCTGTTTATGAAGGCTAGAAGGCACCAGAAAATCTTTCCCGAGTTTAGCGAAAGCAAAGTGGCTCTCCTCATCTGCTTTGAACATTGAGTACACAGTTTTCTTCCCTTTGCCGTAGAAGGAGCTTGTGCTGTCACAGCCACTAAATGCATGCAATCCTAACAGTGCTTCACATAATGTAGATGTGAGCTCTGTCTGTACTTGCTCCATAATGATGTGCCTCATCCTAGCTCCTTTCCCAGTGAAGTATATCAGCTTTGGGCTGGGAAGTTTAGAAACTAGGGCGAGTGCTATCATGAATACATCAGTGTCTTGGGACTTGATCACAACTCGCTCCCCTACAACCTCCATCACATGCCTCGCATGCAGAAACATTCTAGTGTCCGCCTCCTCATGGTTGCTAGAGAGGTTGAACACCTGGTTACACTCCGGCAGAAGATTTTTCTTGTATTTGATGATGTGGCAGACTGTGGAGAAGGCTATGACGACATCTACGTATTGGTCCAGCTGAGTTTTGGTCCATTCTGCATGAAGGAACTGAGCAAGAGCCTCCTTGTTTGATCTCCCCGCCAGAAACTCATCATATTTTACTGGCACACGTTGTGATGGGCCAAAAATAGTCACTCTCTGAGTTTCCTTCTGACTCCCTCTTCTCTCTCGCTCACCACCTTTGATACTCAGAGCTGGATATGTGTCGCACACAAAATCCACTCGCTGGCTCTTGTAGCTGAAAGCAATTGCTGTGATTCGCTTGAGTAGAGCAGCAGCTAGCTGACCAAATGTTGCCAGAGGTTTCAGAGATTGGATCTCAGCCATGCCATCCAGAATAACTGATGAAACATGTGTCAGCTGCCTTGCCTCCACATAGCAAGCTGCACTCAGGTCTTTTTCCACAGCTTCGACTAAGTCTGCCTTCTTGGTTTTCATGAGCCCTCCATCTGGCTTCGTGAGAGTCCAGCTAATTTCACCCAGCAAATAACTCAGAACTGCTTTCATGTCAACGTTGCGTTGTTGACTGACAATCAAAAGTCTCTCAAACAGCCGTCCTGAGCACTGGAGTCTCTTGGTTGCAGATGGCTTTGTCTTGGCTTTCATGGAAGAGAATGTCATAGATTTTGATGCTGTGATGGGAGAATGAAAGCTAGTCTTTTGCGTCTTTAGTCTTGCAGTTTGGTCTCACCATCGTGATAAGCTTTTTCGAAAACATTTTTCACACCTGGCGAAGCCTCCATACCACTAACAATGTTCACAAGGTTTATACCGTCATAGCTGAATGGGTTGATCCGGGTTTGGATGACTTCTTTCATTGCGACTCTGATATCTTCATCAGCCTTCCACGAGGTCTCTGTTAGACCATGGTGGTCATAGAGAGCAGCGTCCAAGTCTGTCAGCTTGCGAAGCTCTTCATGGATGGCTGTGCGCTCGGGATGTGTGGTTGTCCATCGCTGTGCTGCCGAGGGTTTCAGAGTAAAACCTATTACTCCACCTTGTGACTTTGTGTGACGATTTACCGTTTGTTCTATTGCTTGATCACACGCTATGCTGGTAAATGGACGATGATGCCCCGTCTGGTAGGTGTAACCACCTCGTTGGGAGAACAGTTCTGCGACAGGTTGGTGTGTTCTCTCAAGCTCCGACATTTCCATGAAGTACAGTGTTCCATAACGAGCATAATTCTGGTGATCATACACAAAGAACCAGGGCAGCATTCGGCGAAGGGATACTTTATGCAGATCCCAATCAGACTCTCGGGTGCCCCTGATAAAGCTCAACAGCATACACATCATTTCGATATAGCTCACCCAGAATTTGAAGGTCGAACTGCTTGCAGACTTCTCATCAACAAACCTTTGAAAATCTTCGTAGAGACCATCTTCAATCTCCTGATTGCCAGTGGCAAAGACCTGTTCCCTATCTAGTAGAGAAGGAGCCCAACTCTATCTTTCACTTTATTGAAACGGAGGGTGGGCAACCTAATTTCCTTATAGAAACTTAGATATACTCTTTGTGAACACACATGCAAAATTTTTAACCAAGAGAGGATGGTGGATGCTAAGCCGACTGAACGAGATAAATTGCATGGCTGTCAGCAAGACTATCCTGCATTTACGTGTGCTGCTCATGTTGACGTTTAATGTTGTGTTATATCTAACCATTTGTTATTTGCTTCTTCCCACAGACGTGTGAACAGAAGAAAAGAATTGAGGAGGCTACGAGTGGGCAAAGAGACAGGTAGACCGATTCAGAACGCGATATAAGCATTTAGTTTCATCTAACAATAATCATACCATTTATCTAATACATCGTCAATATATAATATCATTTATATCATGTATAAAATTTAATTCAGAATGCAGTTTATCAAACACCCTTTTCATCTGCGTAATCATCACAGTGTTCTGAAGTAACCCTTTTACATGGGTGACATGCCTCTGAAAGAATTACAATTTATACATGTAAGTCTCGTTTTCTACCTCATTTTTTACTAATTTTTGTCGATTGTTATTCAAAGACAGTTCTTGTGGGTTTGTTTTTCATCAACCAGGTCAGTTTATGACATGAATCATTATTTTATTCAACTTTATTATCAAATTTTAGCCAATATAGATGTGTTACAGCGAAAATCACAAAATCATCAAAAACGGATACATTTTGTCAAAAAACAAGGTCAAGGTCTGTACTGAGAGGTGTAGAAACGTGATTTTTGGATTCGTGACGAAATTCTGATCCAGGAAAACCTATTTCCAGGTTGCCCACCTTCCGTTTCAATAAAGTGAAAGATAGAGTTGGGCTCCTTCTCTACTATAATACTAGTTGACAAAAACTTTTTTGTAAAATTTATCTTTAAAAAAAATTGGTTTTATATATTGTTTCAGATTTTTAGACTTTGTTTCATAGCGCGATTTTTTGCAGAAGATTGCTGTACCAGAAAACAAGTCAGCTACCTTTTTAATCAAGTTTTTTTTATAGATAAAGAGATGATGCTATTTGATTGTTTACAATAGCTTCAAATACTATCATGGTCTGACAAATCCTCGCTATCATTCAATTTTCAACTCGCATTGCAAGCGAGCTTACAAACTGAATGTATTAAAACAGTTAAACGGCTCATTTATAGACATGGATAAACCAAAGAATAATGATGCTGTTAATTGAAGATTAACTAAGTTCAAAGCAGCAGAGAAGATTAATTTGATTAAAAGCTGTCAGTTATATGAACACAAAGAAAAAGCTTGTTCATGTTATTCCCACAGCCTTTGGTAATTTGAGGCCTTAGCTTTGGTTTCTAAAAGTATGTGTTCACATGCTTGCAATTTTTCTTAACGACAAGGGAAATCCCTCCCCAAAATTGCAAAACTTCTTCACTCTTATCCATTCTTCAGCCAATTCCGGTCAAATTTGCTGTTACAAAGTATAGCGTTCAAATTATCATATGATCGTTGATAGATCGGTGCTCTGCAGATGTCGATCCACCATTGGAAATGAAGATTAAGCATTTGTGCGCTGTGATTGGTTGATCAATGAATCGGCTGGCGATTTTTTGATTTGAATCAAACCTGGCCGTAAGCTCAAATAAAGCTAGTGGTTAGCGATTTTTCTGGAAACAGAAGTTGCAAAATTGCTTAGCAATCACCACATGTACATGCGGTTTAGACTGATGTTAGAGTTCAAGCTGATGCTTTTGGTCTACCACCCCTCTATCTATAGGAAACTGTCAAGTTTTAACCCTGTGACCTTTGTGATCTGTGGCTTTAGTCACGGATGGCAGATGCCAGGATTGCCCGCTGTTTCTCACTCATCAACTTTTACCGTGGTTCTCAACTTGCTGTTTGCAAAAAATATAGACATAGACTTGACCACAAAAATGATCATTGTCCTTGCGGGGATAACAAAATTTATATTGATAATCGTTTGTGCTTGAAATTTGGGGCCATCAAAGGTTGTTTTTTGTATTTTGACTTCATTGATTATTAGTCTATGTCGATGAAATATCATAATGGTGAATTTTGGCTTCATCCAGTTGGCATAGATGGTGATTCTGGTATGTTTTATCCTTGGCTGCAACCAATTCCTCCGAACTATTAAAATTATTTCTTATAAATATCAACACTGAAGTACTTATACACTGGTTGAAATGACTGTATCACCTGTCTAGGTCCGCCTATCACAGGTTACAAAAGAAGTGATTGTTTTGATTTTTAATAATTTTATTTTGACTTTTCCTTATTGAAATTTTAAAATCATACGGATATCTTTGATTAACTGCACGCCGGTAAAAATAGACAGAAAAACTGCAGTCTTCTGTCCATTAACCTACAGTTTGTGATTTATTTTATCAGCTGTTGTTCACGGGCACAAAATTCAACCAATGAGCAGGGTTTAATTATTATCGGAAAGGTTTGATAAATAAATAAACTTTGCACTGACTGTGGTCAGCTCTGGCTGGTGAGACATTCCCACTGCTGCTATTGTTTATCCGTTTATGTCTGCAGGCAGCACTGGATAGGCTGACTCAGTGGTTTAGTCCTGACACCAGGAGACTTCTATTTATTCCTTTCACACGCTCACCTGCGGCTGGCGGCTCTGCAGCTGCAGTTGAGGTATTCAATACAACATTATGTACGCATAGAACGAATAAATAGTACATTCAAATATGTATTGTAGCTGGTGTACGCTGACACTGGTGTTTGTAGGATGAAGCTGGCAGCAGTGACAAGCCAGGCAGCGGCTCAGCTGATACAGAAGTAGAGATTTCCCCTCCACATGTACAAACTGTGTGCACCCAGCAGAGAGGTATTGTGTACCAGAGGGTGCTCAAATGGTAAGTTGTCTGCTATTGTCTATCCTTGATCTCTCCTGTATTTGCTTTGTATTTGTTATTGTCTACTTTGTATGTCCGTGTGTCAAACCTGTCAGTATTACAGTAACCTTGTACATTGTATATTATATATCTTTCTCACCCACAGCTATGGCCAACTTATGTCGGCTTTACCTGAACAGATCAACTTCAAGGACGAGCTAGGTGCCATTGTGAAAACCTTGAGGTGAGACAACTCCACAAACTTGGGTGTTATATTGCTGGCTCATTGCCAATTATTGTGCATCATTATATAATATTTGCTTGCAGGTTGGACAAAGATAATATAGCATGTAAACCTCTTGAGTGGAATATAATATCTTTGACTCTCAGCATCTGGTGAGTTATATAGTCACAAAATACACACCTTTTTATCAATTCTTTTGGTTTGGTTTGTAACCGGCACGGTGATTTTGCAAGATCTCAATTTGATTCTCAAGTTTTTGACATTTGGAGTTCATATTTCCTTAAAGGGCTTAAGACGGGCTTTTCAAGACGCACTTTGTGTGTAGAGTTGTTCTCTCGTCAAGCACTGTATAACTAGTGAGAAAACTCACTTGCGACAACAAAAGTGCAATAGGTTTGTAGAGGGTCTATGGAGGTCTATGACATTGTTGTCGACAGAAGGGGGTATCTGCGAGTGGTAGTTTCATTATGATATCATTTAATACATTCCAACAAGTAATTGTACCATCTTTATCAAGTTTTCAGTTTAAAATTAGCTTCTGAAAATATTCATTATTACTCTAGCGCCTTTTAATTTTTTTTCTTAGAAAGATAGTTAGTATTTCAGATTTAATTATTATCACTTTGTGAAAAAACGACGTCGGAAATATTATTTTGGCAATGTTTTGTTTTCATCTAATATTATTATAAAGTTATAATAATATTATTGTTTGATTAATTTTTCACTTGAAAATTATTATTTTGATAAAAATCTTCCATTAATTTTTTTGATTTAAATCACAAACAAACTCATTTGAAGGCCAGTGTGTCCGTAGCAGTGAGGGTACCAAAGATTAAAAAATTGCTGACGAAAAAACAGCTCCAAAAAATTTGAACTTTGCTGTAGTCTCATTTTTTTACAATCACAAAAATCTCTGCACAATTCCAATAAATAAGAGGCCTGACTTCTATGCGGCAAGCCAAAATTTTGAAAACTCTCTTTATTGCTCTATATAACTTGTTGCGTCTTCTGGGGAAACATTGCGTCTTATTGAGTGCTGACTGCGTCTATAGGAATTGCCTTACTGGTGAGAGGGCAACTCCAAATAATTTTTCTGAACACATTTCATCCTCCAAAATTTTAATTTAAATCAAATCTTCTCCAAATTAGGCGTCCTAGGCCACTTAAAGGCATAAAAAATATTTTTGATCTAAAACATTGCGACTCGATCTCCATATTTACTTGTATGCTTTTTCCAGAACTCTGCTAGATTCATAGCAAGTTCAGAGAGTAAGCTCCTAGTAATGGGGTCTTCGGTTTATTGTACCAACTCCACAGTCTAAATGGCTAACTAACTGTCTAAAAATAGGAATCATTGAAGTATGACATATACGTTTAAATATGAATGTTTATGTAACATTTATCCAAAAATCTTAAACATCATCTTAAAATGCATAGCTGAACGAAATAGCAGAAAAACACAATTAATAAAATGCCAATTTTTTGGCATTCTCTGGCTTGCTCGGGTAAAATTTAGATGCATGAATAAAGAAAGATGCCTAAAATTTTGCTCCTTGAATAAGTGTTTTTGATTGGACTGTTCAAGCGAATTGGCGAGGGTTTAAAAAATTTGAATTGAAAAGAACGTTTTTCAAAAATTTGTACCCAAAAGACGGTTCTAATTGTTAATGATAAATTTTGTTTTGGTCGAAACATAAAATTGTGTTTAAGTGGTTTTATGTTTTTTACCTGTTATTATTATTTCCTTCAAGGAATAAATAATTTTTAAATTCTCGTTTACCAAGTAGAATACATTCTATCATTTATCAACAACCAAGAAGTCAGCGCTGTTAATATTTAGGTAACTAATTCCACAGCAAGCATTTTTTTCAACTCGTAATAAATATTATGTTTTTATCATTTTTGCGACTAATGTTTGATTGAATATATTTGATGAATTATGGACACAGTTTTTCAGAAAGTGCACAGGTAAATATACCAAACACAAACTATTTTAAGAAACTCTTCGTTTTCAAATTAGACGTCTTTGAAAGCGCTCATTTTTGCAATGTCATTTTTAAACACCCACCCTTTGCTGATGAAGCCTTCTTTTCACCAGACGAAAACATGAAATCTAAAATTGAGAACTTTGATTTTATTTGGACTTATTAGTCTGACCAACCACACCTGACCAACCGCACCTGATCAATCTCAGGGTGGCAGCCCCATCAAGCCTGAAGAGGTCAAAATAACAATCTCAGGCAACACGAGGCATTGTTAGATTCTTGTGTTGTTTACATTGGCTGTATGTACAGCTGTTGATGGCAAAAACATTGGGTATGGTAATTAAAATTGTCATCAATAGACCATTGCGACATATTGTACCTAGTAAGGTGTATTGCTACACCCCCCTCACCAAGTGTGTATATGAACCTCAGGCAATGTTGTATGTATGCATGTAGCGTGTGTGAGGGCCACGCTGACTCTACAAAAGGTGCTGCCAATGAACTAGTGAGACTAACAAAAGATGATGGCTGCCTGCACTCTGTTCAAGACTTCATACGGCACCAGAAACAGTTACTTACCCGCTGTAAGTACAGTTACTTACCCGCTGTAAGTACAGTTACTTACCTGCTGTAAGTACAGTTACTTACCTGCTGTAAGTACAGTTACTTACCTGCTGTAAGTACAGTTACTTACCTGCTGTAAGTACAGTGTATCCAGTTGGGTTGGCCTTTTGGATGAACAATAATAATCTTTCCATTTTGGATATGGACACAACCACCTGTAAATGAACGTTCTGGTCACTAAATATTGCAGATGCCCTCTTGCGTCCCACCTACTTGCATACATACCTGCTTACATAATTACTTTTCTATCTATCTATCCACCTACCTATCCACCTACCTACCCACCTACCTATCTAGCCACCTACCCACCTAGCTACCTACCTACCCAACTAACTGTCAGTTGACTTATTTATTTCTCTGCTTTTTTGTTTTTTTCATCTATTTGTCTATCAACTAAAATTATTTGTAAACTATGCAACTGTAAATGGGAGTTGTCTGTCCAACACTCCTCTTGCCTAGTTATGTATATCCACCATCTAATACAGGTTTTTGATTTTAAGGTTTTTTTTAGGGACTGGAAAGTTTTTATCAAAATCCAGAGAAGTCCAGAAATGTTTATATCATATTTGCAGCATTAAAAACTTTTTATTTTGAAATAATAAAATTTTGTCTCTCAATTGTTTGATGAAGCATCTTGCCAAAAATGAAAAAATATTCCTCATAGGGAAATAGTACACTACAATCTAGCTTTTATACGTTCAAAATATTTAATTATTAAGAGTATTCTCGACCTGTTTGTCAAAAAATTATAGGCGTTCGTAATTCAATCCGTCGTGTATCGAACGGAACATTAGATTAGAACATCATAGCTATTCAATGAATTCTTATAGATTACTCAACAAATCCTAAAGAAGGTAACTCCCAATTTTCGAGAAAAACATAAAAATTGAATCGATATAAACTGGATGCCACTTTAATTCAGTAAATTTTGATCGAGTACAATGATTATGAATTATTTTTTAGGGATGTAAAACCAGTCTATGAAAATGAAAAAAGTCAACTTGCTCGTTATAATTTATTTATTGTTCATTTTCATTCGAGACCTACAAACAATATAAATAAATGCTCGTTGATTATTTTTTTTTATTCAATGAGCTACTTTTTGTTGACCCCTGAGTTACGAGCAAAATGATTATTTGTTGATTGAATTTATTGCTGGTCTGATTATTTTTATTGCAAATTGTTCGGCGAACAGAGGTCGCGAATACTCTAATATCTTCACACTTCATCTACTATTTCAATAAATACATAACAAATTGGGAGTTGTCTTCTTTTAAAGCAATTTTGTTCACTAACCACCACATGTGTGACCCCTGACAGGTATACTTTTATCAGTGCAGTCTATTTTGTGGTGTCTGATAGTTTGTGTCCGTCTAGTGTTGTACACTGCTTGTGTCCGTCTAGTGTTGTACACTGTTTGTGTCCGTCTAGTGTTGTACACTGTTTGTGTCCGTCTAGTGTTGTACGCTGTTTGTGTCCGTCTAGTGTTGTACACTGTTTGTGTCCGTCTAGTGTTGTACACTGTTTGTGTCCGTCTAGTGTTGTACACTGTTTGTGTCCTGCATGGTTGTTTTATCTTACAGGACTAGATGTTAGCGGGAAGGCAGGATGTGTGCTGGAAGACAGGCTGGGACAGGAGCTATGGAAAGACGGCAGATTATGATTTGGATATAATGTAGAACTTAGGCCACATATGCTGTGTTCTGTCTCACTGAAATATATATCTACCTTGTACACCAATGTGTACTAATATTTCATAAAGGAAATTGCTGCATTGATTTGGTTCTCTGATGCTTCGCATTGTTATTGGTTTTCTCTGCGTTTTATCTGCTGGATTGTTTGAGTCGGCAAACTGGTCTTTAATCAATTTTCTCTAGCTCTAAGTTCATTTTCGGGTAATAAGTTTGATATTATATTTTAAATATGGAAAGTTATTATTTTATTGCAGCTGTGCAAATCACTCAACTATAGCATTGAAATAAAAAAAGTCAAGTTTCATGTTGTTGAAATGTTTAGCTTGAAAAAGTTTTAAAAATCACTCACTTGATGTGCTAATAGCTTTTTACATATATAAAAATGTTCCAGTGTTTTTCATGAAGCTACAGATAGTTGTGAAAAGTTGATGCCTTATCAATGCGTGCTGTTTTATGGAAGTTTTTTTTAGCCAATTTCAACTCTAGACAAAGTACTTTATAGCAGCCGTAGCAATTGGTACAGCTAGCTAGCGCAATTAAACATTTTTACAAAAAGAAATTAATTATGAAGATATTGCTGTTTTGTTATATCAGTCATGTACGACACAGTGTATTGCATCGATATAAAACTAGACGAGTCAAATTTTAATAGTTTGACTCATTAAAATTGCGCTCCATCGCTGCGTGTTAAGGTCACCTGAGTTAAGGTCACCTCCATTTTCAACGACCCTACTGATGTTACGTCATTTTGTATTGTTAACCCCAAAAGGCCCACTTCTAAAAGCATTTTTTGCACTCAAGAATGGGCTTACAATGCGTTCATTAGAATATTCCTTACACATGGTGGATCTAAAGTCACCCTTAAAGCTATGTGTACATATGTGGTTTAGCTACCGATTGGAAATTACGCCAAGATGTTTCCCCTATTTCTCTCTACTCGCTATGCTCATGCAATACTGGTTTGTATTTTGTGTCATATTTAAACATAAAATGACTTTTTTTACATAAATGCTTGAGAAACCTTTTAACTGGAAACATTAAAACCGCGAGCTGTGATATGATTGGTCAAATCACAAATTGTCTAACGATGTTTTGATGTGGATTAAAACCTGAAGATAACCTCAAATAAAATGCTACCGATTGCTTAGCGATTTATCCGGAAACAGAGGCTTGCAAAATTACGCAATCGGTAAGGCAAATCGGGAGGTAATCGGTAGATGTACATGGGGCCGAAGTCTTGGCTACTAACACCAACAATGTGCTGGTGTGTGGAAGCCGATGTTTGTTATAATATATCAAGTTGAATGCTATTACTACTTAATTTTTTCGTATGTTTATCTACAAACATGTTGGACTGCGTTTTGTAGCAGGAAAAAGACGTTTTGATGATTCGTTAATTTTTTTCCAATAATTTATTATTGGACGAGGATATTTTGGCGCGTCGATATTTTAATATTTCAACCAATATACATTTTTTAGTGTTTTTATTTGGATCAACTTCTGTGGTTAGCAATCGTCGGTAGTAACACTTACAATTTAACCTTTTATAAACCAACTAAAAACTTGGTACTAATTCAGTGATACAATTTGAACCAGAAGCACACAACTCCCTACACGTGTTGTCTCGTCTCATCGACGTCTGATCTGCAGGCAATACATTTAGCAAACATAGACATCAAATATAAGTGTAATTTATGTATAAATAGCATTAGGTAATATAGCCTTTCAAAGTCGTTGGAAGTAGTTTGAAGAATGTTTATTGCTGCTATTACATCGGCAATGTTTTAAAAAGGAACTTGTAGACAAGCCTTCTAACTCAACATTTTATCTAACATCAAATTTAAATGAGACGAAATCGATAGCAGTTATACTCTGAAAGGCATAGGGCAGCCTGTAGTAATGATAGCTGTGTGACACGGCCCATTGTTTGCTTAGCTAACAAGCTATGTATGAAAGCACATGGCTTGTTGCTAAGCAACGACTAAACTAACATGGTCAGTATTTAGAGTTGGCTGGTTAGTGTAGTCGAAATGTAGTGAAATCAGCTGAGAGCACTTCTATGTAGGCTGCAAACAGTTCTGCACACCAGCCAAAACTTTGGTAAGTGAGTTATGTGTTAAGTAGACAGTCAAAGGTCAAAAATACTGTGTGCTAGGAATCAATACATGTAAAGATGGAATGAAACGGACGTGTTGATTGGCCATCAGTTATCATAGAGCATTGTCAATGTAAAAGTTGTCGTAATCGTCCTAACAACAATGTATGATTGTTTTATGCATCGACTGTTTCTTGGTAATGAAGTGATCAATGGTTGATAATAGCCAACACTTGCATGTATCGAGTTTCTTTTCATGCGGAGATAATGAAGTTGTGAGATGGGCTCGTTGCTATGCAAGCAGCCAAACAGACAACTTTTCAGTGATCATTCGGCAATGCATCGTTGTCGAAGCATTACACATCATTTTTTTACCTGTCGCGCACCCAACCTTTACTAAGTTTTTAATCAGTGAAACAGGAAGTATGACTGTAACACCATTGCCGCCTTTGGCAAAGTCACAGACGGCGTCAAGAGCGCCGTCTGTAGCTGCATCAACAGCGGGTTAGTAGCAATGCATGGAACGAGTGAATACAGTCAATATTATCTGTTTTTCATGGCATTTCTTGTTTTTCAGGGAGAAAAGCTGCAAGCGCAGCCAGCATGCCGTCTGCGAGGGGTAAAAAAGAAGACCCGCCGCCCCCTATGGGGCCAGGCAGTCGTCTGGTCTCTCTGCCAAAGTTTATGAAAAAGTTTGTCTTCTTTAATGGAGTGAGACTTGATCCAGAGTTGAAGAAAATTGAAGGAAAAAAACTGGTGTTTAATTTTACTACAGCCTCATTCAAGGTAGGTTGGAGCCTCGGCAGCAGCTGACGCTGATTACTCCACCAAATGAGCAATCCTCACCCGCTTAATTGCCTCCTCCAGTTTTCTTTTCACTTTTGTTCAATTGAGGAAACCCGGTCAGATTTCATGCAAAGTTCGCTACGATCACACGCGTTGCTAAATTGGATTTAATTGTTTGCGACCTTGCAGGTTATCCCGGAGCATGTGGTCAAGAATGAAGAGCTGCGAGATAAAATCATAGAGCTCATATGTGACAACAATTTTATTAAAAAGATTCCACCAGAAATCTCGGGATGCGAACAAATGGTGCGGATAAATGTGAGCGGAAACTTGTTGAAAAAAGTGCCCCCAGGTGTCTGTAAACTAAAACTTCTGGAAGATTTGGATATTTCTGAAAACCAGCTGAAGGTGAGTGTTGTAGACAATCTTTTAAAAACGTAGTCTGCGCTTTGCTTGCAGCTTTTCAAAGCCTCAGAAGTACAGTAATGGTTACCAAATTGGGAGATACCACAAAGTTTTCAATCTCAGAACAAAAGTCTCAGAAGGAAAGGTTTTTTTCTAGATCACAAAATCCTCCGCTCGATATTTCCATCCATTGCTCATTTTATTGTATGTTTGCTCAACGTGCTTTGTCTGTGCACTGCTGGTCAATAGCTGAGTCTCTCAGTTCACGCTTTGTGGAGACCTTTTGTGTACACTATGAGACAGTAACAACTAACTAAACGCTGGTTACAATATTGGATCAATGAACCTAACTTTGTGAATAGAACTACTGCAGCCTAGCTCATGTGTTAAGGGAAGATAACTTCTATAACAACAGGCTCTCCCTAAGACTCTGCACAAGGCTGCGTCGTTGAGGACATTTAGAGCTTCTAGTAACAAAGTACGTAAGCTTCCTCCTAAGATCGGCGAATCAAAGACTCTGCGCTATGTCTACGTACAAAACAACCTGCTGAAGACGTTACCAAAGACTATCTATAAGATCCCTGTGGAAGTGGACGCTAGTGACAACGCCATAAAAGAGTTGCCTAAAGTTGCTCTAACTAAAAAGGTTAGTGACCCTTGTTACTTCTCGCAAAATATCTACTCTTCTACACATACTACTACTTATACTACTGCTTGTCCTACTACTTATACTACTACTAGTGCTACCATGTCTGCCACAGGTCAAGGAGGTGCATTTAAACAAACTTTGGCTCTCTAAGAATCAACTACAGACTCTTCCGGAAGGTTTTGAGTTCCTGCAGTGCCTCACCCACCTAGACTTATCCCACAATCAATTTCAAGAGTTGCCCAACTCTGTCGGCTATCTCAAATTCTTGGAGTATCTCAACATATCCCACAATGACATCGGCATCATTCCAGAGGATTTCTGCAAGCTTAGTGAGTGACAATGTTTAATGTTTTGTGTCAGTGTTACTCTATATTGTGTCGCTCTTTGCTGTATCACTCTATGCTGTTTCACTCTATGTTGGTGTCACTCTATATCGGAGTCATCTATGTTATTGTCACTCAATGTCGGTGTCGTTCTATGTAATGACACTCCACAATATGTCACTGCACGTGGCGTTACTCTATGTTGTGTCACTTTATGTCACAGTCTCATTCTATATTGTGCCACTAACCGTCACACATCACCATACATACCTACAATGGAAATTCGTATGTCCGCAGGTAAATGTTTGGTAGAGTTTTACGCCCAGCAGAACAACATAGAGGAACTGCCAGAGAAGTTTTCTACTCTCAGAATGCTTAAGATGCTCAACTTGTCAGAAAATAGGCTGTGCTCTTTGCCCCCCAACTTTAGTGATATGAGATCACTTGAAGACCTGAGGCTAGGCAGTAATCAACTCACCTCTA
Source organism: Cryptosula pallasiana (assembly GCA_945261195.1). NCBI lineage: Eukaryota > Metazoa > Bryozoa > Gymnolaemata > Cheilostomatida > Cryptosulidae > Cryptosula > Cryptosula pallasiana. The sequence continues at coordinate 15,622,874 of OX183136.1, forward strand.
TCCAGGGTAATATATGTTTGTTTTTAGCTTTTCCATTTGACGTATTTTTCATTCTCTAAGTACGAGGATGAGATACTAGTTTGGTGTCTGTAGCTCTGTAGACTGTTACAGGAGTTGAATCACTAAAGCGGTGCGAGTATTTGGATGTGTCAGGGAACCACCTGACTATTCTACCAGAAGACATCCATAGAATGGTTTCCCTCAAAACCGTGAAAGCCGGTCAGAATGAGATTGAACTAATCCCGCCACTACTTGGTTTGTTTTATCTTTACTCGCTTTTCTTTCACTTCCCCTCGCAAGTTTGCAGCTCTATTGAATATGTATGATCTTATGATTCTTTTTTTGCAATAAAGAGTAACCACGGCATTTTTTTCTCTGCACGCTTAGCAAGGCGTCAAACTGAAAAAATATTAACAAGTATTTTATTACTGTTTTTTTTTATATCTACCAATTGAAAAAGTATATGGATTCATTTGTGTAGTGAATTTATTTAAACAAATAATTTGATTACTGCTGCACTACAACAATTCACATTTGTGGTGTTTTAAAAACTTTTTAATACAAGGGGAGACAAATGTGTAGTCTAATGGTTAAATTGTTTTACTCCAACCAAAGACCTGGAGTTCCATTTCCAGCAGAGTTACCCTTGAGCGAGATGTTTGACTTTTTATTGTCTACTCCACTGAGTTAGATACGGAAGTAAAATATATATGATATGTGCGTAGGTTGATTGTGAATAACATATTACGCACGGAGTCGTGTTCATAAGAGATACTCCTCTGCTCTTTGGAGGTTTTAGGATGCTCAGTCTAAAACTTAAGCTGCCTGTTACACAGGGTGGTCCTAGAGGGTAGAGCAGAACAAAATAAAACATGGCCCAATATTCGCATTTATTAGAACCATTCTTGTAAATTTTGAAACCGTTTTTTTGATAAATAATATTTTTTTCTTTCCAACTTTGGTATCTATGGTTATTAACTCTATGAACTACGTCAATGTTTATTTATCACCTTCAGTTTCTGTTGGTAGGTGAGCTGGCAACCCTCAAGCACATAGACTTATCACACAATCAACTAGTCATTATACCAGACAATATAGGGATAGGACAACTCCTCACCCATTTCATCATCAGCCACAACAAGCTCACCGAACTCCCTCTTGACTTGAGAAAGTTTAGGACTGTAGAACACTTTGACATCTCTCACAACCAGATCGCTGCCATAGCCAAAACATTCGCTACCGTGCTGACTCAGCTCAAGGTATGTCTGATAATAACATAACCATCTTACATTAATCTTGAATTTCAAAGCGCTCTAGCAATTGTTCATTTTTATTATGAAAAGCCATTTGCTACAAAGCTTACTGGGTTAAAAAAAACTTGGTACCACAGTCCATAATTTTTTTTATAATTTTTATCATACCAAACTGACATGTTTTGATAAAAATTGGATTTCATTCAAAATTAAAGAAGTTTGGTTACAAATTGCATACATTTGTAATTCTTTAAATACCTGATTTAAATTTTTTAGTTTACTTTAATTTAGCTACTTCAATTGATTTTCTTTACTTTCTAAAGCATTGATTAATATTTTTGCAGTTGACTGATGGAAAAGCTTATATTTCTGTCTGCAACTAATTTTTATCCTGGCGTGTCAGTTTTTTTACAATTTTTGACGCAAAAGAGAAGACCATTCTACAAAAACAAGAGTTTTCAATGTCATTTGATTTTAATATTAGGAGTTATTTACTCCCTTGAATAAAAAAGTTGATTGCATTATTGTTGCAAAAGAGAACACAACTCAATAATGTATTATCATATTTTGTTCAGGTGTTTAAGCTAGGAAGCAACCCAGTGAGTGATTTGACAGTGCCGAAGGAAGTGAGAGAGCTAGACGTTTCCGGCAACCAATTCTACAAACTCCACAAAGTCATAACTGAAGATTTATTTAGGATAGAGGTGCTTAACATGTCTGCTATGCAACTGACCGAGGTAAAAGATCCTGTCACATGACTTCCTGTTTGTGCTGCCATTCGCTTTCTTACCTCCACTTGTTTATCTCATCTTATTCCTCGACAGCTTCCTACAACAATGCTGAAGTTGAAGTTGCTAAATGACCTTGACATTTCTCGCAATTCTCTGACATCACTTCCTCCCGGTCTCACAAAGTTGAGAGCAATCAGACGGTTGAACCTTTCGGAAAATCAGTTGAGTGAGCTGCCAGCTGACATCGGTGACTTCCGGAACCTTCAGTATCTTAATGCATCCCACAATTCCCTGCTAGCTCTACCAGAGGTTGGTTACTCCATGGATCTATCATTGTGTGTTTATTCTTTTTTTTAATTATATGTCACGTATAACTCTATGCTTGCGACATGGTATAACTCTATGGATTTTGCCTTTGTTATAGAGTCTATTCACATGCAAAGACTTAGAAGAGCTGTTGGTGTCAAACAATCAGCTGCAAGGATTGCCTGCCAACTTTGGTAGATGTAACAAGTTAGTAACTGTAGACATTACTAGTAACAACATCACAACCATACCCAACGATCAGATAGACGTTCTGGCCTCTGTCAGAAACCTGCACATCGCTGACAACGTAATGATGAAACTACCAGATGACATCACAGTCCTCTACAGGTAGTATTCTTATTGGCTGTTCTCGGTTGCACTAGAGCTGTCAAGTCGTGATATTCTTGAATACATCTATTGGTGTTAGTTTTAATTTTTAAAATGACTTTTACCTGCATTATGAAACATCGAAAAAGTTAATACAATGATGTTGACAATTACAATTTTTTTATTACTGGGGTCAAAAACAGTTGTTTTAGTCTGGCTGTACATAATTTGTCAATATAGTATTGCCTTTTCTAAAAGAGCGATAAATTTGCGAGAAAGTTGGAGTTGTCTTATTTTTACAAAATAGTTGAGGTTTTTGGCAAACTCTGTGAATGACTGCTTTTTAAACCGCTCTAATTGTGTACAGACCTAGATCACTGCATGACCCTTTGCCTGCTCAGGAGATGTCATGCCTTAAACTATGAAAGGTCGCGGGAAATTGCCTGCGGATTTTGATAGTTCAAGGTGTGACACTCCTGAGCAGGCAAAAGGGTCACTGGTTGACCTATTACAGACCCCATTTCTTTGAGTGCGGATTAGTCAATCACTAGTGTGGAGACAACTCTCAATTGTTGTTGCTGTTATAGAATAGAGAATCTGGATGCGAAGGGCAATGACCTGGTTGAACTACCCAAAGACATCTGGAAAATGTCTGGACTCCACAAAATAGATGTCAGTGACAATCTAATGACAGGTAAGTGTGGGCTTACCTGGCGACAGCTTTTGAAGTACCCCATCGGTATTAAAGAGCATTTTTTAAAGGCAACTCTCTATGTTTGTAGGTCTGCCCGAACAGATATTCAAACTTCCTGCTATCGAGGATGTAGATGCGTCAGACAACAAGATCTTTACTTGGCCGAAGAAACTTGATAAACTACAGAAGAAAGCTTCAGTGAACACCACAGGTCAGGGACTTCAGCATTACCCAATAGGGTTACTTAAACATGGAAAAGTGCTGTTGTTGCAGCAATCGTAAACGTTCTGTTTTTTTTTTAGGTCAGCTAACGACAAAGAGGGAGCCAAGAGCACCTCCTGAGCCTGAACCTACACCAGAGCCCAAAAAAGGAAAGAGATCTGCTGGCTCATCCAGGAAACAGTCCCCCAAGTCGAGCCCGTCGACCCCTCCCAGGAGTGGAGCTAAGGCTCCTGCCAAGAAGAAGACATAATACTGCCAGATGTTATGTCGATCATCTTGTGTACAGAGTCCGCCACTGCAATCTGCTGGCTACAGGCGCTGGGGATAGCGTTGAGTCCCGAGATTGTTGTTGATGTTCAGTGCAGGAACAAAGTGCAAGAGTGCTGCTTCCATAAACTCTTTCTTAGACTTTTCACTCCATCTTTCTCTAGCTCATATCTATGTTTTTGTAGACAATCATATGCATACACAATATATGCAAATAATTTTTTCTCTTTTGCTATGCTTCATTTCTTTTGTGCCTATAAAGTGAGTTTTGTTAAGTCAGCATTGCTAGAGAGTCAGCGTTGTTTGAGACTTGCTGCACAAGTCTGTTGTACAAAACTATGTTGATACTCCTTCCATTTCTTGATATTCTATTTATAATCCTTAGTAACAAATGCAAATGTGAAACTCATCCAATATGGCTACTGATATCATATCGGTACATTATGGTTGTCTTCACCGGGGCTTTTTAGTAAATAACCATCAACGTGAAAAGAAATCTTTTACTACCTATATGTTGATTGCTAGATCTTACATCTGTAATATCTTTTAGTTTGTGTCAATAGAACACCTGCCAGCAGTTGTCTGATACCTGTGGCACCCACAGCCAATGTCAACAACCGTTGCTACATGACAAAACTAAAATAGTTTTTCCTCCAGTAGGATGTGCGCTTCTATTTGTCAATTATTTTACTAGTTTTCATGCTTGAAAGTTGCATATTTTAGCCCACTTTATCAGTTTTCTTTGACATAAAAGCTAAAATAAAACATATATCCCGTTATAATCATGTTTAGCTACATATTTGTTTGTGTACGCTTTCGTAATCTACTTCAGAGCTCAGTTCTAAAAAAAATCGTTTGAGGGTGTTCATAAAAATGGAAAGGTAGCGTTTAGCTGACAGCCCTGAAATTACCGTGGTGAGACAACTTCATTTAAACAATTTAATTTATATGTAATAAAATTGATAGGAAAACGACAATGCATAATTCAATACTTGATTTTTTTTCTTATCGATAGATGAATTAATTTTAAAACAGTTGAAACAAATTTGGAGACTTCAAAAGCTTTCCTATCCTAGAACTTCGTTAATAAACTATAAAATTTGCAAATTGTTTCACTTATTTTTTTCTTCAATACGAGTTTGCAGCTTAATTCCATGTTCACATCTCACTTTACTAGTTCTAATGTGTGTCTCTCTGCTCCATGCACAGAGATTATTGAAAAATAAAACTTTTGCATTGAAAACGATAATTCTTTCAGGAGTTATCTGCACTACAGTAATTTCAGGGCAGTAAGATAAATGTCACCTTTTCAAACACCCTGGCCGACCATCGACTTCTAGAGCTTTTGTCAATACAAATGATATCGTATATTCAATACCATTTATAAATTTATTCAATTGACCAATATGAGACTATGAGACCAATGTACATAAGGTATACAGAGTACACAACACTGCACACACACAGGATCATTACAAACCAAACGATTACACCACAGATGTTATCACTCATTACGTTGTTGGTCCTTAAGTATGAGCCGTTCTACATCCGGGTTCTCATCCGCCGGGATAACCTTCGAGTTACAGTACTGTTCTAGAAACTGGGGGTCTTCCTTCAGGTGAGGATATCTCTTGAGAAGCGCACGCTGCAGCTTTTTACTTTTACGAAAGAAATGCAACATTTTCTCTCGCTGCTTCTCGTTCCATAAAAGCTTGAAATCACGAGTCCAGTCGCCCAGGTTGTCATACTTCTTCCTGCAGAGTAAGATATTACCTTCAGTGCACAAGAGCCTTGAGACAAACAGGCGTAACAGGCGTAAATTAATAAGAAATTGATCTATCTATACCTATCTATCTATTCTATCTATGCCTATCTATAGATTCCACTTATACCTATCTATAGATTCTACTTATACCTATCTATATATTCTATCTATACCTATCTATCGTTTCTATCTATACCTATCTATCAATTCTATCTATGCCTATCTATCGATTCTATCTATACCTATCTATCGATTCTATCTATACCTATCTATCGATTCTATCTACACCTATCTATCGATTCTATCTACACCTATCTATCGATTATATCTATACCTATCTATATATTCTATCTATACCTATCTATATATTCTACTTATACTTATCTATCGATTCAATCTATACCTATTTATAGATTCCACTTATACCTATCTATAGATTTTATCTATACCTATCTATCGTTTCTATCTATACCTATCTATCAATTCTATCTATGCCTATCTATCGATTCCATCTATACCTATCTATAGATTCTATCTATAGATTCTATCTATACCTATCTATCGTTTCTATCTATACCTATCTATCAATTCTATCTATATCTATCTAAATATAACATGTCAGATATTTTCTGTTTTATAGTTCGCTACCTGGACTGCAAGAGAACACCCCTTGCAGCGATTTGCTAGATGAGTTGAAGTTGCGCCCCCTTTCTTTTTTAAATTACAACAGAAGACAACTTAGAAATGAGTAATAAAATGTTATTCTGACTACTTATGTATAAACAATGAAGAGTATATTTCAAAATGTAAAAACACAGTCTTCATCCAACATAATAATTCATAAGATGAGCTTTCACTGAGTTTTTCTGATGAACGGTGGAACATAGCAATAGCAACGGCAAAATTGCAGGGTGCTCACTGTAGCACAAGTTTGCAGGGTGCTTACTGTAGCACAAGTTTGCAGGGTGCTTACTGTAGCACAAGTTTGCAGGGTGCTTACTGTAGCACAAGTTTGCGGGGTGCTCACTGTAGCACAAGATTGCGGGGTGCTCACTGCAGCACAAGATTGCAGGGTGCTTACTGTAGCACAAAACCAATCACATTTATAGACAACAAGGCCTAATTTCTAATTACTGGATGTACTAAGTACACCCCCCCCCCCCCCCTACTACAGTCAATGTTACACTGTACCCCCTACTACAACAACCAATATGTACAACTACACTGTACCCCCTACTACAACAACCAATATGTACAACTACACTGTACCCCCTACTGCAACAGCCAATGTGTACAACTACACTCTACCCCACACTACACAACTCACATGAACTCCTCATTGTGCTCCTTAGGCACAAGATGTTCCTGTTCCAAGCGTCTGATTGGTCTATCTAACTCATCAGTATCATCTATCCATTGGGGGTGGGGGGACTCCCCCGTCTCTAACATAGAGAGAGCCCGGTTTCTCTCCTCTACTATATCCTGCAGGTTGTCCATACTCACCTCCACCTGCATCAATGTAAAAATTTAACTTTGAAGTCTTTTTGTGAATAGAAAACTTTCTATCAATAATACTATAAATAATATTGAATCGTATAATGAAAACGAGAACAGTTGCCAAATTGTTCATCAAAAAATTATAAACGTTCGTAGTTTAATAGGTCAACTATAGAAATAAGTCAACAATAGAAATAGGTCAACTATAGAAATAGGTCAACTATAGAAATAGGTCAACTATAGAAATATATCAACTATAGAAATAGGTCAACTATAGAAATAGGGCAACTATAGAAATAGGTCAACTATAGAAATAGGGCAACTATAGAAATAGGTCAACTATAGAAATAGGGCAACTATAGAAATAGGTCAATTATAGAAATAGGTCAACTATAGAAAAGAACGCCAATTTTAATCATTCAATTAATAATAGTAAATTAGAAAACTCAGTTTTCTATCGCTCACAGATGGTAAATAACGAAAATGTGTCATCGTAAGCAAACATAATCGTTAAAAAGTGCCTCTTAGATATGACATCAGGTGCCGCGATACAAGTAGTAATTGGCAATGCATATCTAGAGTACAGAAATAAATGAATTGGACTCCCTGATCATATTTTTCAAGGTCTAGCTGCATTCGTGACCAGCAAACAATAAATGGTAAACGCTTGCTGATTATTATTTTATTCTAGGAGCTAATTGTAATTGTCTCGTTTCAAAAAAAATTATTATTTTATAAATAAATTTCAATATACAACTGAGTGTTTCAACTGCATTTTTGATAAAAAAAAAACAAAACATGGATATTGATAAAAATATTAATAAAAATATAATAATTATGATTTGAAATAATGACAGGTAATAAATATCCATAGAATGAACCTACTCACCTTTTCCAGGCGCTCAGGTGAAGGCATAGATCTGTACAACCTGTCATACTCTGCCTTCATTGTAAGCAGCATGTTCATCTCTTTCAGCAGCACATACCTAAGTAATCACAAATGGACCCCATAATATCACTGTGTGCGTTGACGTTTAGTTCACACCAACTATTACACAATTAGTGAAATAATACAAAATAAAGACAAAATCGTGACAGATTTTACAAAAAATATTTCTACCAAAACGAATCCTAAATGCCATGTCTATCATCTGATGGTAAATATAAGATTTTGTTCGAAAACTAATGCTTCATGTACATATAGCGATCGTGCTAGCGATTTCGCTTAGCGATTGGGAAGTCCTTCCCCCAAGTTGCGCAACTTTTCAATACTACCCATTCTTCAGCAATTCCGGTCAAACTCGCTGTTACAAAGCATAGCCATCAATTTATTATAGGATCGTTGATAGATCGGAGCGCTGAATATGACGAGACACTATTGGAAATAAGGATAAAGCTTTTTCAAGTTGTGATTGGCTAATCAAGGAATCCGCTAGCGATTTTTTGATTTTGATCAAAGCCTGGCGATAACCTCAAATAAAATGCTAGCGATTGCTAGCGATTTTGCAGGAAACAGAAGTTGCAAAATCTCGCAATCGCTAAGGAAATCGCTTAGTAATCGCCATATGTACATGCGGTTTTAGGTTTCAAATGAGTAATCTACATTCTATATAAAAGGTGTCTTGTATTACTCGTTAACAAAAACAGGCACAATCTAACAGACTTGACCTTTTAGCATGAAGTCATGATTGGCGATCTATCGAAAGTGAAGACAACCAAATAGTAAAATGTACTTGGGTAGTCACATGATCTAGTAATAGCATACCAAATTTTATGTAATTCTTGATTGCTTCTGGTCCTCAGCTCACTCTTGGACCAGCTCCTACCAACGGACACCGTCGATGCCGTCCAGTGTTTCTCATCATCAAAGAACTCGGGCAGACCATGATGACGCGATGTCGTGTGAATATTTGAGCAGTGGCTGCAATAATTTCACAAAAATGGACATTACTTGATGCATGAAATGTTAAAAAATAGTAAGTGTAGATGCTGATTTAGTAACTTGCGGTTTATTCCAACAGGGCACAATATTTCAAAACTTCAATTCAACAAGATTTATTTATTTCTCTTAAAATTGTTTATTACCATGAAATTGTAATATTACTTCGACTTTATTTCCGTGGTCAAGGAACAAATAATTCGATTCACTGGAGATTTCCGTGAGTTTAAAACTTCAGAAAGCAAGAAAAATTGTACTAAAATTTGAGGTGTGACCCTAAAGAATCAAGAGACATGACAGTTGTCACAGTTCTACACACTGCTCACCCTAAAACTCTTTCATTGGCTCCAGCATTTTTTTTCATTCAAGATCACCGAAGAGTTGGGCGGGGCTCAATTGCAATATTTTATGATCAACGAAAAAGATTGTTAACAGTACTTAGTTAACTTTAAAGAAGGTGAGACCGGACAAGCATATTTATCCTGCTATGGGGCACACTGGATAAAGAGTGTTGGTGCCAATATTTGTATCTCTGATCTCTCTTTATAGAAAACTGGAAAGGCATCAGTTAAGGCCTACCCACACACAACCATTTTGTAACGGAAATGGGAAAACGGATGTTTATTTCACCGTCAACGAACTAATGTTCCTCCATTTGCCGCGATCGTTCTGAATCGAGATTGATTATTGCCGGCCGGTCTCACAATTTGTTATTATTTTCTGACGCCGATTGATCAATGTAGATCGCTCGTATCCACTTTTTCTTGTTTCAATTTTCTCAGCCGTGACAACCCAAGCGTTATTATAAACTGTTGCTGAGCACCGTCTTGCGCATAATCGTTGTGTGTGGAGTGCATCAACGGACTACGGGAGGAGAACTTTTCTCAAAGTGCCAAATTCGTTCGTGGTCGTAAAACGCTGTGTGTGGAGAGGCCTTTAGACTTGCTGCCAGCAGACATCAAGTAGCCTAATACCTGTGAATACTTTAAGACGTATTTATGTATGCAGCGTGATATTCTTCTTTGGTGTAAATTTTCATCAATAGGTTTAACAAATTAGAAACGGCTGTAAACTGAGTCCCTATCTTGTTTACTGCCCTGCTTTTAGTTGACAGATAAAGCTGCTTGAAGTTTTAACTGTTTATCTCAATTATTTTATTGTTTGCAGACTCACGGGTGGCACAAACACATCTGGTATAAAAAAGTGACGTGGACCAAATCAACCACACTTACTTAATTGCTAAGAAAGCGGCTTCCTTGATTAAAGCTAGTCATTTCTAACTTTTGGAATGTGGAAGCTGGACAGCAAGCTACTGATTTTTACCAGCTCCTCAAAAACAGCACATTAACACAAGATGCGCCAACTGATACAGTCAGCACAAGATCTCCGTGTACTGGATCATATGGCAGGAAACTTCAGCTAAAACCTAAGGGCACCGGCTTGTGCGTTACCAGCTTGGTAAGCTATAAAAAAATCAGCAAATATGTTGAAAGAGCAATCAATTAGTTTTGATGGGTCACTGATAAAAAACTTAGAATGAACAACTTGAATTTTTAAAAAAAATTTAATGGCAAGCAAGTATTATGATTGGCCTGCTGTCTGACAACAATTTCAAAGACCCATGTCGCCATTAATTAACAAATACATAATAAAAACTAATCATTATACAGCAATTACTTTTTCACATAGTAATAATATTAATTCATTATCATTACAATAATTAGCCAATGTGTAAATATGACAAATATCAATAATATATAATAAATTGATCAATAATAAATATTATCTGCAAAATAATACGAGATGATGTATTATGTATAATAATAATAATGATATTATTATTATAATTATTATCAGAATAATAAATAATTATTATTTATTTGTTTATACATACAATTAATAATAATACTGTACAGGATTTTGTAGTCGGTTGGTGAATGACTAGTAGCATGCACCTGTACAAGACCCCAGGCTGTTCACTGCTGCTTACGTACGACTGCTGTCGGTGCACGACTTGCTGACTGCCCCTACCACTGCCTGCCCAGCATAGTCAGACTAGCTGGGTAGGAGACTAATAAGAGTATTGGGCCTTTACAGGCCGGCACTCCTTAGTCGTGCTGTGTGATGGTAGGGCAGCTGCTCTGTAGGAGAATGAATGAAGGCTTTGTAGTTGAGAGATAAATAGCTGTATTGGATAACACGCCTGGCTGAGCTCTTGTCCTGTTCTGAATAACAGAGAGCTCCAGCCAGCTTATATATAAAAAAATACATAACATTCAGCCTTAGGTGCTGTCAAGAAATTACTGATTGCATAACATAAGGGTATATGAGTAAATAGATATAAATGAGTGCTGCCTGAATTAAGGCCAAGTCACATGAGCTGCTCTTTGTTCTCATGTGACTGCATAGAGATATTGTCAATTGAGTGTACACTTCCTTCGTTGTAGGAGAAGCACCAGTCAATTCTACCACAATACTTACATCACATAGATAATAGTACAATTATTAATAACCATCATCATCAGCCATTCATTCAGTCAACATCATTGATTCAACTAAAGCTACTTGGTTGTACAGTAGTTGTTGTTGTGGTGCAATCACCACATCGACAATCAATTATTATTACAAAAGAAAAGAATAATTATAATAATACATACATACAACATACACACACACACTGACTGACAAAATAATAATAAATCAAAATAGTGAAGTAATAACAAACCTTGTAGCTACTGTGAGTGGGGACAACAACGATGACGGTGAATTATGGTTTATGTTGCCAAAGAGTGACTTATTATTTTTATTACTGCTTATGCAACTAAGTCTATTGCTGGTAATAGTTGTTAGAGTAGTAGTGCTAGTAGTAGTAGGCCTTGTCGTACCGGTACTGCATTTACAGCAGGTTGATGATCGCAAATAACAAAAAATTTGTGCAAAATCTTTTGATATTGTGCGGCTATTCAACAGAGGGACTAAAAATCGTCGACTAGTAGGGAGCATAATGCAAATATTTTGAAACAAATGAAGCAAAAAATTTGTCTTCTTCTTCTTGGTGTTGATCAAAAAACTAGCTTTCTCTCAATGCAGCAACACAAAGACATATAGTGTATTTAAGACGACCAAAGTGGGATTTATAATCGTTATTCCGAGGTCTAAGTAACCTTTAACTCTCTCAAGGTCATAGACTATGATCAATCATTTTGTTGATTGTTTTTTTGCTACTTTCAATATCATGAAGTGTTATATGAGAATTGCAGACTAACACCATGCACCACGCGAGTTATAAGTGGTTTTAGTTAGATACGTATTTTTTATCATTATTATTATTATGAATGAAAGTTATCACTTATTTACTGCTGCGTCAGATTTATTTTCCTAAGCGAGCTCTTTTGGTCATGAAGTAAATTATCTTACTTCACATTGTATGCATCGCAATTTTTAATGTTGAATGACATCTTGAGATAATTGCTCTGAAAACAGCTACTACTACTAACAACAACAACAACTACTACTAATAAATTTAATTTTAATAATAATTAATAATAAGTAACTAGAAACTGCTACTACTACTCTACTACTACTCACTCACTGTGTATTATTATTATATTATTGTTATTTGATATTATTATTATTATAGTTGTTATGATTAGGTGTTATAATAATTACTAGTTATTGAATTATTATTGTTGCCTTGTAACCAAACACTGACAGACCAACAACAGACAACCACAATTCATTCACAACACCAATGATTGTTGTTGTTGTGAATGGGCTGTTGATTTTGGAGGTCGTCCTCTTCGGGCCCCCTTCATGTTAGGTCTCATCGCCGGTTCTCTGCAAGGTGGGGCCCTGCCCACCTGTTCTTCGCAAGTGTGATATTGACGTAGTCTTTGTCCATTCTGTATCGACCATTGTCCATTTCTTGCCACCTTGTAGGTATGGTTGGGGAAGGCCTCGACAATCTGGTAAGGTTGTGGATTATTGTTGTCTGTTTTTCAATTGGATTATTAAATTTATTTAATGATGCAGATGATGAACAACTTACTTATAGCTATCTCTCACCTCACCTCTAAAAACCGCTGGTGACTTGCTTGTAGCCTCTGCTGTAGAAGTAGGGCGCAATCCATCCACAGGCGGCTCCAATCTACTGGCCTGGCGGTGGGTGGGTAAGTGGATTTTAGTGTATAGAGATGAAAGAGAGAAGGTAAGACACTCCAAAAGAAAAATAAGGTAAAAAAAAACCACCCCTCTTAGCTGACTTTTCTACTCAGTTGTGACCAGACTTGAGCATTATAAAATAGTAGAAAGTTGCCAGATGGTCTCACTAACGAAATAAATGCTATCAGCAACAATATGACAGTCTATTTGCTCACCTACCAGTGATATGAAAAACCAAATTTTCAAAAGCCTGAAAAAAAGTTTTCTAGAACGGCCCTCCTTGAGGCACACTATCAGCTGAATAAATATTAGTAGACATGCTCGCTGTAGAGAAAAAATTGCAATTCAAATGGAGATAAAAATTTAAGGGATTTCATATCACGCCCCCGATTAATTTTGGCTAACATTTGAAAAAAAGACTAAAATACTGGAAATATGCCAATCGTATTGTGATTTCTGTTTTTTAACAGCTCCATTACCGTATATTTTGGAGAAACATTTTGTGCCTTATGGAAGGACGTATCTTAGTAATTTTCACATTGTTTTGACCAGCAAGTTTAACCTACAGGTAACACATCTACAGCTTTTCATGCAGTCCACAAAGTGAAACAAACCTAAATCAACGCACAGAAACGTTTAAGAAATTGTAAATGCTGGTTTATGCGTAACACAAAACACCTCATTTTCTCGGATTTTGGAGTGTCTTACATTCCACTCATTCTTCTCATATACTCTCTTTAACTATCCTCCCCCACCGCCAGACCAGTGGATTGGAGCTGCCTGTGAATCCATCGTGTATTCTAGGTTCATGTCAACACAAAAAGAAGATTAATGTCCATTATCATAATACTGGACATGATGATTATGTTAGTTCTCTGCAACCACACAGGCAATTGTGGAGGTCCCTGCACATGAGGCTGTCTTCAGAATCTTTGGACTTATCAACGCAATCTTCAAATCTTCAATCTTTAGCAATGCAAAATTCTTTAGTCTTATAGTTGAAAAAAAACTTACGCTAAAGACTGGTATATTTTGGTGTTATATGACAGTTCAAAACTAAAATCGAAAAAATAACAGAGAAGTAACGGTAAAAGTTGGACAATGTTGAAGCGAAGGCTAGTGTTATAGTGATATTGATGTTATTGTTATATTGATATGCCAAGTTGGTTCGTCAGGAAATGTGGGAGAAGTTAGTTCAAGAGCTTTTCACTGCGGTGTGCTCAGATTTTGTGCACCGCAGTGAGAAGCTCTTGAACTAGGAGGGGAGGATATAATGGGAACAGATCAGATGTTGCAAAACCCTTTTGAGTTTAAAAATACTTTTTAGTACGTTTTTAGTGTTTTAGGTTCAAACCTGAGAATTTTTCCTAATTGTGGACCATACCTGTCATGTCTCTTGATTTTTCCGGGACCCACACAATTTTCAAATACTAATTTTCTCTGCTCCTGAAAACTACTGGACTCCCTGAAAACTCTGAAATTTGAATCTCCTTCTTGAAACCTCCTGCAAACATTACTAATATGTTTATATTGAGCAAATAGTAGACTTTCAGATGGCTCAGGGTGGACATGTTTTTACATTATTCTTCTACACTTAGCTTTAGTTTTTTCGACAAAGTACTTTTTGTTCTGCATGCATAGAAAATTTAAGTTGCATTCACCTCAGCAGTAACTGCTGGCTTTTTTAACTAATAAACGAACTAAATTATTGACTTTTGGTTTTTACAATCACCCTATCTTTCTATACCCTCAAACACAGTAGTTACGATCTAAAGCAACAATTTCAATATAATATCTCCGTTTTTTCTCAACAAGCCAGCATTACGGGTATGTTGTGATTTTGTAGAAGCTACAACTATGTGACATACAATGGAGAACCAATCACCTACACCCAGACTTCAAGAGAATAAAATAGTTATCATTTATTTCAATTTGTGATTATTTTTATTAATTATTATTATAGCAGGAGTTGTTGATGTTGATGGATAAAAAAAAACTAAATCAAAAAAATGAATGCACAAATTACATGCATTTTCCAATATATGTACATATGCTTGCTGTCATTCATGAGCCATACTTTTGTAAAAGAAAAATAAAACTTGAAATGGTATATTCAATTGATAATAAATAATAATAATTAATTTAATAATAATAATTATTATTATTTATCAAACTGGATAATTGGAAGGGTACTGATGAAAAAATTTCAGTTGGTGATCTACAAAGAAATGAAAAATTCATATCCATGTCGCAAACAACAATTCCGATTTGTATTGTACGGCTAATTAATAAATAATATCAATATTATACCACCGTGATAATAAAATTTACCATAGCATCATTTTTCATAGAGTTGCTATTGCCTGCACCTACTATGGCCTTGACGCCCAAAATAACCCAAGTTTTAGTAAATGGTTCGAGCTTTAGCAGTTATCAGTCAATCAGATTTGATTATTTCATTAGCCAGCCAATGATATCAATCAAACAACTGCACACTCTTTCTGACTACTGGATAATCATGTTATGTGGCCATAGCATTTGTAGTGAAAGTAATTTGTAAACAGATTAATCTAACACTTGCTTTCAACTCACTGACCCTTAATTATGGTCAATTATAGACACACTACTCAATGCAACTATGAACCAAGTCTTCATCGTCAACAATAAACACTAGTCTTCATTTCTTCAGTCTTAACAATTAGATCCCTATTAGGGTGAATCGTCACGTCACACTTAAGAAACTGCAACCGTCAGTCTTCAGAAAAATACGCAAGGAGCCCCAATTGTTAGTAGTTGTATAGTAGTTTCGTTTGCACACAATAATTTAGCCAGTACAAGTGGTGTTTTTAAAATTTACAAAGATTTATGAAAATACTATCAGCAATATCAGTTTTGTTTTAACAAATTTCCTCAAGTATAAAAAGTTACCTTAAAAAATACCCTTCAAGTTTAATACTTTCTATTTTATCACAAACGCACCGCACATACCAGGATCAGGGAAGCCTTACAGTGTAATAATAGATTTTCAATAACATAAAGAAAAGAAGAAAGATACTAAAGTTTGTGCGAAAAATTTGTAATAAACGACCATAGTCCGTCTTCACCACATACAAAATAAAAAAGCACGCATTTGAATTCCGCACACCTAGTACTGCAAAAGAGTCATTTGAATGGTCCCAGAAGACCGTATGCAGCTCTTACCAAGTAATTCTCCTCAGAGAAACTACATTTACAGAAGACACCTCTCGTTTGAACCGCGGATGTGACATCAAAGCGCTGGATTAGGACACATTATGGTCAAGGGCAAATAACTCTTACGAGAGATGTCCAGCAAATGTAGTTTTTCTGAGGAGAATTACCTGGTCAGAGTTGCATATGCTCTCTGGGCTCTCCCTAGGAATTTTTATGGTGAGGTGGAAAATCGATTTTTATACACAGGTAGTGGTCACCCTGGGGTGGCTATTACTGAGGTCAAAAATCGTGTGCATTTGGTCTCTAACAGCTCCTCATATAGTTGTGGCTAGTCCAACATGGGAAAGGCAAAGACTGTGTGCACCACATAAGCACACCACATATGCGCCCCACAAGCAACCATGCCCATATCTGTAATGTAATCGTTTTAACTTTTGTATAGTTCTAAATCATCAATTATCTTATTAATAGACCTAATTAATACGTAACATATAGATATTTCTGTATACTCAATGAACAGCACATGACATATCTAAAGTTTTGAGTAACCCACACATGTTGTGCTAACTGACCCTAATGCTCATAAGCTTAGGTAATTTTTTGCTTAGATTGAGGGTTTCTTTTTAACTGTCTAACTGCCTCATCTAAGAGAAAAAAGTCCAGCGATAGACCCTTTATAAAAAAATCAAATGTATGTCCCAAATTGCAATAATACCAAAAGAAACTAACGGGTAATAATGCTAAACATGTAAAGAGATAGATAAAACAAACAGATAAGCAAACTAGAAGAAATTATAATGATATAATATTTAGTTTTAATTATTATTGAATTATCTATTGAATTATCAAAATACTGTTTAATTATTAAATAACTGATTGAATTATTTTACATATTATCCCATTATTATACGATAAAATAAATAAATTTATCTATTAATTTATTATTATTTGTCTCAATTACAATATTGCTTTTTGCTACACACTCTTTTTAATTGTTAATAAATATATTATGGTCTACAATTGAGTGTAACAATTTTTATAACGAAAACTGTGATTACTAAAACTATTTTTGCTCTATTATTACAGCAAATGAATCGACACAGATCCTTTTAAAGATTGCATCAGACTGAGTAACTACACACATATTGTTAACTATTTTGCAATTTGAAAGTTTTGCTACTAGCAAAAGACGCACCAAGTGTATTAATCCTTTCAGTTATGAAATTTTAACAGGCTTTATTAACAAGAAATACCAATAACAACTCGATGGAAAATATTTTATTTTTATTTAGTATATTATATATGAGAGCTGAATGCTGCCTTGCAAACTCAAAAAATGAAGAAAAAAAAACAGTAACTGTCTAATTATAATATTAATAATAACAATTAAACATGTATGAAGTTGCATAAACAGCCAGATGGTATTGTGTGATTGATTCCTGTATCTAATAAGATCATAATATTGGATTTGTAGTGAATATAATATAATTATTTTTTGTTTCATTTATTATTTATTAGTTACTAGTGCCACAGCTGGCTCTGGTCTGTCATCATTGATAATAATATCACATTTATTGCCCAATAAGCAGTAAGAGTTGGAGTCATTCGGCATCCAAAGAATGTACAGTCAGTGCACAACTCATTCTTTTTTGACTGAGACTTCCTTTTCTCAGCCATGGAAACAAAAAACTGACATATGGTGAATAGCCCGAAAATACTCGCAACACCCATAAACTTGGCATACATTGAAATATTAGCAGCTTCTGTTGCCTGCCAGTGTTAATAGGCTATATGAAGTTTAATTTCATCAAGTTCAGTCCCTGCAGCGCTATTGGCTGAAAGTCAGTTTTGTTCGTGATTAGTTGGTATCTGATGAACAATGAGTATTCCATGTGCACATGGCTAGTGGGAAAGAAATGTCACTGGTGAGCAACTTTTATTTGGAAATGAATAGTAACACTGTTCAACTTTCAAAGTTTCTAATACTGCTGGTGATAAGTTTACCATTTTTTGACAAAAGGTAAAGCCTGCCTAACAGTAAAGAAGTAAAACTGAAAAAATTCTTTGAACTTGAAGTAATAACCCTGTACAATTTGACATTTTTATTAATACTTTGGTCGGGGTGCCATATAATGACACTGGGGCAAATCGTCCCTGCCGCCCCTCTATGGGGAGTCCTGGGTCTACTGAGACCATACGAATGTCGAACAAGTGCCAAACTCAAATGAAATGTTTTTTATTATGTATGTAGTGAAAACCTACCGTCTTTGATTATTTAGAAAGTCACTTTTTTTTATTATAACTTCTTCACACAAAGCTTTTGTATATTCTCCTTTTTTTCACGTTATTGAAAATATATTATTATATGCAAACGAAACTACTATACAACTAACAACTGTCTGTGTATAACCACTAATCGTTTAATCCTTTGGTTCCAACTGTCATACAGATGTGTGTTTCTGAATCTTCACTAAAAACCTTGACTTAGACTTTCTTGTCTGTTTACATGTTTGCTGTTGACATTTAAGTTGATGATGGTGAGTTGGGTATACAATAGACCTGGATGATAGTTCAAGTTTTGAGTCGATATTCGAGAGTTGTCCTCTCCAAAACATCGAGAATGTTGAATTTCAACATATCGAAATATCGTGTTTTTTGGTGGTTAATAATTGTCTCTGGAAACAATCAAAGCTCAACAGGAAAGTGCTCACTAAACTTTCTGGGGGCTGTTAGTTATATTATTCAACTACAAAGTACAAAATGTAGAGCAAAAAGTATCATGATAATATTGTAATGACTAAGTATAATTATTGATCATTAAAAGAATAATAACAATGGCAATAATAAGGTAATGAAAGCAATAAATAGCACACTAATTATTATAACGAAAACGACATTGGTGGCAAATGATAACAATAATAACTTGATTGAATAATAATTATAATGATAATAATATTAGCAAAACTAATTAGTTAATTATTATTTTTTGAAATGAACAGTTTGATACTAAAATAGTTAATCATTCAGAATAATTGTAATAAAGAATCATAAACCATAATAATAGCAGCAACAACAATAATATAAATAATAATTCATAGATAATATTTATTTATGAACATAATAAAATGATACGTAATAATAAATAACCAACTTGGCTCACTGTTTACAGGTAAAAAAAACAATGTTGCTGCAAATTGGAGTTGTCATCAACCTGATTTTGAGCAGACAACTCCTAAGAATGAGTAAACAATCGACTTAGTGCCAAATTTCCAGATTTGGAAATCTCTTGAGGGGAGATCTCTCGATGTATCAAACTTCTAACTTAAAACGCACTCATCTGTTCTCTTGTGCATATTGTCCAGGCTTCGTATAGAATAATTAAAATTGTTGTTCCTACCCAGTCCATCATACCACTCTGTGAAATTGGTGCACACCAAAATCAGTGTTGTGGAGTGATGTACTCTGTGTGGGTGGTGCAATGAGCCGGTCCAATGTGTACACATGTGGAGGTGGGTTAGAGTGAAAGGGAAATGGAGTGGAGGTGGGGAAAAACATAAATAAAACTATTATAAGCAACACGAGGGTGAGAAGTAAAGCTAGGCTGGGTTTGAGTGAGGCAGGAGCAAAGCAGTTGGGTGTATTTGAATGCTACGGATTATACTGCCGGTGAATTGATATAATGCTGGTTAGTATTATCTCATTTTTACAAGTAAATGCACACGTTGCATAACTTCAGTCTAGATGAGTTCTGTTCAAGAGGCTATTATTACAACCCCTCACAAATAATAACGCAGATCAAAACTTCTCTGGGCCAAATTGATAATGGCTTGATGTCATTATAGGTTCCATGTAGTCGCTAAAGCCGGCTTAAGAGCATGTTTCGAACACATAAAAATTGAATGACTTGTTTCTCATAAAATAATCTAGTTAATTATTATTTTGGTTGTTGTATTTTGACCATGTTTTGTGTTGTCACATCCAATCAGTAAGTGTTGGGCATGAACAAATAATAATGACCTGTATTATGTCTTCAGCTGTAATCATGGCAGTGAGTAAACCTGCGAAAACTTCAGCTAAAGCAAAAAAAGTTTCTGGATTGAAAAAACCAACCAATGCTGCGAAGAAATTAACTGGTATCAGAAAGAAACCAGATGGTGCTGCAAAAAAACTAACTGGTGTCAGAAATAAACCAGATGGTGCCACGAAAAAGCGCTCTAAAACTGTTGTTGGCCGTGCTAGGACAAAAACTAAAGGTATATTAAAGAAGAACATCGGTGTGGAAGAGCCCAAGGGACAAATCAGTGATGACGATGCATCTGGAGAGAATTTTGTAAGTATTATTGAATCCAATCCTTACTCATTCACCTGTCCAACGTTTGGTTACATTGTTGGAATAGAAATTGTACTACATGAATGAAACTTATTTGATTAAAATCGCATCTGGTACAGTTTGAGATGTTTCAATTATTTTTAATGAATTTGTTACTGTTAATATTAAAACAGTCGGTAGAAAGTTAATATAAAATTTTAAGGCTATATCGCTATTTTTATATTTTTAAATTGAAAAAAGTTTTTTGTTTCTAGCTGTATTTCTCTTTAATCAGAATAAATTGTTTGCTGATATTATTTTTTAACATTAAATAGACGCAGCTTGAAAGTAATTTTAATTTTTGATAAGTCATTAACATATAATAGAATGACACTGAATGATCCAAGTGCTATTGTATTTCCACATTTGTGTATTCTAGAATGCACAACACTCCTCTTTGCTCAAAGGAATTCAGAGCCTCGATGGCAAGAAGTTACCCATCAATCAGAGGAATGAGGATGCTAAACAGTCAGAATATCACACAAAAGGTCAGCTTCATATGTATTACAACAGCTGCAGGTGTCAGCAGGTGTTAGCATCGAAGGAATTGTCTGAATAT
The DNA here is from genome assembly GCA_945261195.1 of Cryptosula pallasiana. NCBI lineage: Eukaryota > Metazoa > Bryozoa > Gymnolaemata > Cheilostomatida > Cryptosulidae > Cryptosula > Cryptosula pallasiana. The sequence continues at coordinate 15,644,156 of OX183136.1, forward strand.
TTAACAACGTCTTTTATTGTAAAAATTTGGTGGAATTGATTAATTCATTTCATCGATTAAAGGTTTCGAGAAATGTCTTCAGGGTTGAAAAATCATAAGTTCTTATTAATTCATCAGCGCAAAAATTTACTAGTCTGTGATTCCAAGTAAATTGTTTTAAGCGGCAAATTAATTTTTTATAACCTCCTATTCATTAATAACTAAAGCTGTGTGAAGTCGAAATCCTACTGTAGTGATCAAAGTCATGTCTGCTATCTAAAGGCACCAAGAAAGTAAACTTTGGAGATTTGCTGAAGCCGTTGGGCTCAACCGATGATGGAGTCAAAAAGCATCTCAAAAAACAAGATGGGTCTAAGAAGCTTCCGGAACCAATCGAGAAGATACATATGAAAAAGGTTTGTTTCCTGGCTAATTCGGGGAAGACAGGGAAGGGGTAATGACGACCTTACAATTAGCAGAATCCGAATGACCAGTTTGCGTAAAAAATTAAAAACCTGTAGGTATTTTTTAGGTTGATATTAAACTTTTACATGATTCGCAAGCTTTGCTCAGTTTTGTGAGGATATATTGAAGGAGTTTAATGTCAAAAAACGGTTCTCAACCGACCCGTGCTTTGTGATTAATACTTATTTAGCAGCAATGTTGGAGTATTTGCGACTTATTTGTCTCCCAAAACAAAAATAAGGGTTTTGGAACATCCTCATGATTTGATAATTCTCATAGACATAATAGTGTGCAAAGCATGCCACACAGAGGCTAATTCTGCACCACGCCTGTTTAAAAGGAATGTAAAAGCATCCTTTGTTACACAGTATTTTTATAACCAGCCTCTGATTATGACAGATGGAATTGCATTTTTATTGAATCTTTTGTAAGCTGTGAAGTTGACTGCCAGCTGGTACTTTCTCGTTTCCATACAAAGTGTTTGTCTTCCTGTTTGAGTTGGTTATGATTGTCTTGGTGTTATTGCAGGCAGAAAGAGTTGTGAAGTATGAGGTAGCTAAGGAAGAACTACAGAAATGGGAGGGTGTTGTAGAAGAGAGCCGTGTTACGCCTCAGCAACAGTTTCCTCTCCAAAGATCTCATATATCCATTCCATCCGCGTAAGTTGCGCTGTGGTGCTTAATAACCTGGGTGTCCTGCAGGCATCTGGAGGCATGATCTAGGCACCTGAAAGTGTTCTAGGCATCTGCAAGTGTCATTTAAGCACCTGAGGGGTCATGCAGACACCTGAAGTGCCATGCATGCTCCTGGGGATGTCATTTAAACATCTTGTAGTGTCGTGCAGACAACAGATGGTGTCATCTAAGCAGCTGCAGATGTCAAATAGGCATTTGGGGTCTCTTGTAGTCACTTGGAAATTCATTTTAGGTATGTGGACCTGGGGATCACCTGGGGATGTGATGTTTGCACTTGGGAACAAAGTTAAGGTGCCTGGGAATGACCTAATTATTTGGGGATTTGTATGCTGGGTCGTTTACTTTACTTACTGAGAAGAAACTCAGGTACCAAGAGACCACCTACGGGTATAATTAAAGTCTATGGGATTGTAGAAGAAAGGAGGCTGCTCTCCAACAGCCACGTACTGTGATGGAGTTAGAGATCCAGGCCCTGCTGAAGGGAGAGGAGTTTGTACCCAACGAGTCGATGAACAGTGGCACTGCTGTACTTACCAGGGCAGAGCAACAGACAGAGAAGTATATATATAATGTACCTCATCTATCACTTGCTATGCCAGAGTTGTTAGCATGTGATCCCTGAGAAATGTTGTTCGGTTGCTTTAGGTTCATGAGGTTGGCTGCTGCAAGGGAGGAGCTTGCTGTAAGACGTAAACATCGCAAGATGGTGGCTGACAAAGCCTCTAAGAATCGCAGACAAGGAAAAATCAAAAGTAGAAAGTTCGTTTTTATGTTTTATACATAGCCTCATGTCCTGTACATAGCCTCATGTCCTGTATGTAGCCTCATGTCCTGTATGTAGCCTCAAGTCCTGTATGTAGCCTCATGTCCTGTACATAGCCTCATGTCCTGTAGGTAGCCTCATGTCCTGTACGTAGCCTCATGTCCTGTACGTAGCCTCATGTCCTGTACGTAGCCTCAAGTCTTGTACGTAGCCTCATGTCCTGTACATAGCCTCATGTCCTGTATGTAGCCTCATGTCTTGTACGTAGCCTCATGTCCTGTATGTAGCCTCATGTCCTGTACGTAGCCTCATGTCCTGTACATAGCCTCATGTCCTGTATGTAGCCTCATGTCCTGTACGTAGCCTCAGGTCCTGTATGTAGCCTCATGTCCTGTACATAGCCTCATGTCCTGTACATAGCCTCATGTCTTGTACGTAGCCTCATGTCCTGTACGTAGCCTCAAGTCTTGTACGTAGCCTCATGTCCTGTACATAGCCTCATGTCCTGTAGGTAGCCTCATGTCCTGTACGTAGCCTCATGTCCTGTACGTAGCCTCATGTCCTGTACGTAGCCTCAAGTCTTGTACGTAGCCTCATGTCCTGTACATAGCCTCATGTCCTGTATGTAGCCTCATGTCTTGTACGTAGCCTCATGTCCTGTATGTAGCCTCATGTCCTGTACGTAGCCTCATGTCCTGTACATAGCCTCATGTCCTGTATGTAGCCTCATGTCCTGTACGTAGCCTCAGGTCCTGTATGTAGCCTCATGTCCTGTACATAGCCTCATGTCCTGTACATAGCCTCATGTCTTGTACGTAGCCTCATGTCCTGTACGTAGCCTCAAGTCTTGTACGTAGCCTCATGTCCTGTACATAGCCTCATGTCCTGTATGTAGCCTCATGTCCTGTACGTAGCCTCATGTCCTGTATGTAGCCTCATGTCCTGTACGTAGCCTCATGTCCAGTACATAGCCTCATGTCCTGTATGTAGCCTCATGTCCTGTACGTAGCCTCAGGTCCTGTATGTAGCCTCATGTCCTGTACATAGCCTCATGTCCTGTACATAGCCTCATGTCTTGTACGTAGCCTCATGTCCTGTACGTAGCCTCATGTCCTGTACGTAGCCTCAAGTCCTGTACGTAGCCTCATGTCCTGTACGTAGCCTCAAGTCCTGTACGTAGCCTCAAGTCTTGTACGTAGCCTCAAGTCCTGTACGTAGCCTCATGTCCTGTTCGTAGCCTCATGTCCTGTACGTAGCCTCATGTCCTGTACGTAGCCTCAAGTCCTGTACGTAGCCTCATGTCCTGTACGTAGCCTCATGTCCTGTACGTAGCCTCATGTCCTGTACGTAGCCTCAAGTCCTGTACGTAGCCTCATGTCCTGTACGTAGCCTCAAGTCCTGTACGTAGCCTCAAGTCTTGTACGTAGCCTCAAGTCCTGTACGTAGCCTCATGTCCTGTTCGTAGCCTCATGTCCTGTACGTAGCCTCATGTCCTGTACGTAGCCTCAAGTCCTGTACGTAGCCTCATGTCCTGTACGTAGCCTCATGTCCTGTACGTAGCCTCATGTCCTGTACGTAGCCTCATGTCCTGTACGTAGCCTCATGTCCTGTACATAGCCTCATGTCCTGTACGTAGCCTCATGTCCTGTACGTAGCCTCATGTCCTGTACGTAGCCTCATGTCCTGTACGTAGCCTCATGTCCTGTACGTAGCCTCATGTCCTGTACGTAGCCTCATGTCCTGTACGTAGCCTCTTTCTCTCTGTATATGGAGGGGGATATAAGAGCACACTCCAGGATTCGCTATGGTTTTCCAACCCTGCAATTTACTAAGTTTGTGCAGTCTTTTCATTAAAAATAGCCAACTCTAGTATCACATGAGAGTTATCTTCTCATTCAAAAAAACGTTAACGTAACCACATTTATAACGTTAGCTGTTTCTGGGGAAAATATTATTACACTCATAAGGACTTCTAGTGCTGTAAAAGTATATTTTTTCCAGAAACAAAAGTCTTGGTATTTTGATATGAATGTTTTAATTTTGGCTTAAATAGATTATCAATTTGGTTTATTGATAAATGTTAATGTTTTTTATAATAAAACCAGCTCTACAATCTATATATATTTAACAGCGCTGTAGCTGTTTGCTTGTATTTCCAAGACCAAATGACTTTTGAGAAAGACGGTCACAGACTCCATTACTATTTGCCATTTTTGCCTGTAGTTACCATAGACATCTAAAGAATGAGCGAAGAAAGAATGCATATAAAGAGTTAGAGAAGTTGAAGTCAGAGGACCCAGCTCTATGGAGAGAGAAAGCGGAGGAAGTGGAGAGAGCGCGAGTGGAGGAGAGAGCTACGCTACGTCACAAAGGCAAGAGCAAGTTTGTTAAACTAGCCAAGAGATACGGCAAGTTTAATGAGAAGATAAAGGACTCTCTGGATGAGATGAGGTCAAAGGTGAGTTGATTGTTAGTAGAACTAACTGGTTTATTTTGTGTGTAGTTGTGTCTGTCTCAGCACTTGGGCTATAGTTTTGTGTGTAGTTGTGTCTGTCTCAGGACTTGGGCTATAGTTTTGTGTGTAGTTGTGTCTGTCTCAGGACTTGGGCTATAGTTTTGTGTGTAGTTGTGTCTGTCTCAGGACTTGGGCTATAGTTTTGAAATACAGTTCGAAATAATGATACTGTGATTGTTTTGCAACATAAAGGCTCATTTAATTCATCTCGCTACCAAGTTTTTAGAGCCTTCATTAAAGGATGGTATACAATAGAGTTGGGGGGCGGGACGAAAAGCTTTTGACAAAATGGAAGAAAATATAACAAAATGGGAGGGGCTTAAACCAACAGTGAAAATTGCTATTCCAAAATTGGAGGATGTTATAACAAAATAGGTGGAGTCTATAACAAAGTGGGAGGGGTTTGTGACAAAGTGGGAGGATCTAGCTCACACAATGGATGAAATCTACCAGAATTGCCAGATAATTGATCCAGGCGTGTCCAAATTTAACATTGTTAAACTGCAATGTACTGATATCGGGACTTCCACAAGTTAATCGTGGTAAACGCTTTAGTAAGTCCAGCAGTCATGTATGAATATTTGCAGCAGGCACTGCAATTTTAAAATTTACACAATATTATGATAATATTGCTGTTGCCATCTAAGTAAATTGAAAAATTTTATCTGTGTGTATATGCTCTCTTGGTTGTTGTCTTTTCTAATGAGAAGACAACTCATTGCTGTGTTGACGATTTGCAATATTTGTACCAGAAACTGCGTAAAATTAGATCACCATGGCTAGTGACCTTTTAGGGGTCACTAATCATGGCGACTCCCATAAACGCCACATTACAATTTGATGAAAGTTATATTACGAAGCCGCAGTTCGCAATCCTGTTATATTTCGTCCATGATTAGCACAAACTTATCTAACACTCGGCATTGTGCATTCACAGGGGGTGGAGCTAATGAAGAAACAGGTGGAAAGTGACTCCAGCAGTGAAGGGGAGAGTGAGGGAGAGGAACGAGCAGATGTGGACATGAATGACTCAGAAGAGAGCGAAGGTGACGAGGAGATGGAACTTGATCCTCGGAATCCTTGGTCCAATCAGAGTAAGCGTAACATGTGTACTTGGTGCAATCAGAGAAAGTGTAACATGTGTTGTGTATGTAATACAACCATTGTAAAGAGAATTTTTATCTCGGTGATGGTTTAGATATAAATAATTTTTAGTGCTGCCTCAACTTTACTACTAGTATTAGCTTTTGTGAGACCGAAACCACTTGACATATTCACCTTACTCTAATTATTGGTGAATTTATCGATTGACTTACAGAAAAACAAATCCTATTTTTAGTAATGTATATTTGGCTGAAATCTCCATGTTTAGCAGAAATTCAGAATGGGCTTTTTGGTAATATCAGCTGCCAGACTGAAAGCAGAAAAAAGCTGATTAGTTATTAAAGTCTTGGTGGTGTTATGTAATTGATATATGTGTACAGAGTTGTGTTATATAATTGATATGTGTGTACAGAGTTGTGTTATATAATTGATATGTATGTACAGAGTTGTGTTATATAATTGATATGTGTGTACAGAGTTGTGTTATATAATTGATATGTGTGTACAGAGTTGTGTTATATAATTGATATGTGTGTACAGAGTTGTGTTATATAATTGATATGTGTGTACAGAGTTGTGTTATATAATTGATATGTGTGTACAGAGTTGTGTTATATAATTGATATGTGTGTACAGAGTTGTGTTATATAATTGATATGTGTGTACAGAGTTGTGTTATATAATTGATATGTCTGTACACAGTTGTGTTATATAATTGATATGTATGTACAGAGTTGTGTTATATAATTGATATGTGTGTACAGAGTTGTGTTATATAATTGATATATGTGTACAGAGTTGTGTTATATAATTGATATGTATGTACAGAGTTGTGTTATATAATTGATATGTGTGTACAGGGTTGTGTTATATAATTGATATGTGTGTACAGGGTTGTGTTATATAATTGATATGTATGTACAGAGTTGTGTTATATAATTGATATGTATGTACAGAGTTGTGTTATATAATTGATATGTGTGTACAGAGTTGTGTTATATAATTGATATGTGTGTACAGAGTTGTGTTATATAATTGATATATGTGTACAGAGTTGTGTTATATAATTGATATGTGTGTACAGGGTTGTGTTATATAATTGATATGTGTGTACAGGGTTGTGTTATATAATTGATATGTATGTACAGAGTTGTGTTATATAATTGATATGTATGTACAGAGTTGTGTTATATAATTGATATGTGTACAGGGTTGTGTTATATAATTGATATGTATGTACAGAGTTGTGTTATATAATTGATATGTATGTACAGAGTTGTGTTATATAATTGATATGTGTGTACAGAGTTGTGTTATATAATTGATATATGTGTGTACAGAGTTGTGTTATATAATTGGTATGTGTGTACAGAGTTGTGTTATATAATTGATATGTGTGTACAGAGTTGTGTTATATAATTGATATGTGTGTACAGGGTTGTGTTATATAATTGGTATGTGTGTACAGAGTTGTGTTATATAATTGATATGTGTGTACAGAGTTGTGTTATATAATTGATATGTGTGTACAGAGTTGTGTTATATAATTGATATGTGTGTACAGAGTTGTGTTATATAATTGATGTGTGTGTACATAGTTGTGTTATATAATTGATATTTATGTACAGAGTTGTGTTATATAATTGATATGTGTGTACAGAGTTGTGTTATATAATTGATATGTGTGTACAGAGTTGTGTTATATAATTGATGTGTGTGTACATAGTTGTGTTATATAATTGATATTTATGTACAGAGTTGTGTTATATAATTGATATGTGTGTACATAGTTGTGTTATATAATTGATATGTATGTACAGAGTTGTGTTATATAATTGATATGTGTGTGCAGAGTTGAAGACAACTCATTCTCCTGCTGCTGAAAAGGCTGAAGAGTTTGAAACTTCAAGTGATGATGAAGAAGAAGATCTGACTGAGACAGTCACAGACTTTAGCCAGAGTGACAAAGTGGTTGTTATAGAGCCAGATATGAGTGGTACACAGGCTACAAGTGTAGAGGTAACTTAGCCACATCTTGTTTCTCAGCATGTTCTGAAATGCCTATGTGATGTTTTGCAATTCAATTTCGTTGGTTCGCACAGGCTTCTGGGATTGAGGAAGCTATAGAAGCAGCAGATGAGATCAGCAGGGAGGCAGGTTAGTCATGTTCATTTGTTGCCTCTACTTGCGCTCCTTCGCGTCATTTGAATATCCTTGAAGGGTCAAGGGCATCGTGACTCATCATCGTCAAACTACGTCGTGATTCGGGCAAAATCATCATAAATTTATGATATTGTTTAGTAGTTTTGCTTAAAATTATCTTTATTTTCTGTAATTTTTTGTTTTTAGTCAAATAAAGCATGCTTGCTGCACCCAAAGACCACGCCAGTTATGCAGCCTTAAGAAATAATTTTTTGCTTGCTGATATAAATGAAAGTTTGCTAATCTTAACTTTGATGCAATCACGAAAGTCTCTCTACCGTGGAAAAAATTTGACTCGCCAAATTTTCAGGATGCTAATTAAACATTCTGGTTTTGATTCACTCTTGAAACAATTTGTTACTGGTTCAGCACTAGAATTTTTTCATATAATATGTTCCCATGGCTGGAATATGTTTGAGTTGAACTTTAGTTCGTGTTGGTAAGCATCCATTGAGTTGGCACTACTAACCGTTTTTATGGTAATGCGAATTGAAATCATATGCGTGAGTTATCCCTCCTTGTCTCTGAATAGCGAGCGCAATAATTTTATCATTGTTAACATAATATTAGCGAGGTTTGTTGAATGCTCACAGCACATACTAATAATAATAATTAGATGAATAATAATAATAAAAACAACAATATAAGTACACATGATTATTATTATTATTATTACATAATACTAATAACTATAATAGATAATAATTAATTGGTAATAATTAAATAAGAAATAATCATTTTGTTTGCCCACCTATCAAATACAGCAATGATTCTCTGAACTTTGTCATCGATACATCTGAGACTGTCAGCTTCCCAAACTAATAATAAAAACGCTATAATTTCATTGTTGTTAAATTTGCAAAAAGTCATAAACGTGAAGAAACTGCAGTTAGAAAATTAATCAATCGAAACTGATGAGGGTTTTCAAGTAATGTCCAGGCAAAACACTACCTCCTCCACAAAAGAGCTGCTCAAACCAATGCGAATGCATCAACTCGAATTATTCTCATGATTCTAATGAATGCTCAACCCGAACCAGTGGGAGTTGAGAAATCGAATTGAACTAGCAATGAACCAAACCAGCTCCTACGTATTATCATTCCCATGACCTGACTTGACCATTTATGAGTTCAACCCCAATAAATTCGAGCTCTGGGAACATAGTGATAATAAAATCACCTGAAAAAGTTTATTCTAATCTCGTTGTTCTGTCATTCTCTAAGCCTTGATCTTTGCAGATGATCTTGTGGCCGGGCAAACAAACAGACGAATTAAAACTCGAGCCGATGTGGAAAAGTTTGATGGAGAGTTTGAGGGAGAATCTGCAGTAGTCCAGCCCAGAGTCCTTAGCAAGGATGAGCAGGAAGTGACAGAAGAAGCCTCGCAGGAAATTGACGTTAATAAGGTACAGATCGTTGAGAGCTCACCATTGCTGTTATCTCATGGACTTACCTGTTGACCCTTTGTTTACTCTTGTATGCCAGGTAATCACAATCCCAAGTACAAACTTGAGCAAGCACTCACGCACAGCGCCGGGCTCAAGTGACGAGGAGGATGAAGAATACGGCCAGAGTTTAGCCCAAGCTTTTGCTGATGACGGCATTGCTGAGGAGTTCGCTGCTCGCCGTAAACGTATGTATCTCATTTTAGCATTGCTTTTTCTCGGATCAACAATCATTTAGAAATCCTATCAACTAAGTGCTTTGTAAATGGTTATCAACTTATTTAAAAAATTACGATGGATAAATTTCTTTCAACTTTCAAGCAAAACCGTAAGTTATCTTTTGTTTATTGTTGCATAAAATAATGAAAAAAGTTTAAGATCAATGTGAAAAAAAATAATTAAATGCATTATCATTTATTATATTATATTTTGTTTAGCTAAAACTTTCGTGTTGCAAATTTATGACTGATTATTGACCTTTTACGATCTCACGCTGGTTTTTTGACACAATATCGTAAATTGACGGGGAGATGAAAATAACTTATTAAAATAATTGTCTTCTCTGTCATTTTACATTAATAGACCGAGTTCCTATAAGCAGGGGCCTAGGTAAAGTTATCACGCCAAAAACATGATTATAAATAATGCGACTATCAAAAAGTTTTCACTAGCCAACCTTATAATGTTTTCTCTTGTTCATTTACATTTGCTCATATTACAACAACAATATTTTCTTGGCCAGGCTCAATGGATCAGTGCAGGTTTTGGTATTTTGTCCTAAGAAATATTTACTTGTGTGGTTGAGAAAGCAATATTGTTACGTGCAAAGAATTGTGGGTGATGTTGAAGGTTTTTCAACGAACTTTGAAGGTTTTTGAACTTGAAATTAGAGTTTTGTTAGCTATCATCATGGTATACTAACTAAGCATTGTACATGTAAGCAAACATATTGTAAGCCTGAAGCTTGTATTCTGCACTATTGAAGCATAATTGTATATTTTAACAACGCGGACATATAATTAAAAATCAATAAAATAATTTGTTTTTGTTGGATTTTTGACTTCCTAGCGCTTGACAATTATCATGACTATTTATCATGGTAACAGAAATATTTTTAATTTGATGCTGAGAAACGATCTGATTAATGTATAGTAATTGAATTGTAATTCTTGTTTTATTTTGTACCCGTTACAAGAGATAAATAACAATATCCACTATATAATAGTAATAACTAAATAATAATATTGTTAATGGTGGTTGCAATTAAATGGTAAATTAGCGGTCTTAGTCAATTTTATATTTGTATTTCCTTCTATTTGTCAACTACATCTCTATTTAGAAATAATGAAGCCTACATATATGCACATTATATTACATTATATTATATATTATACTTGCACATTATTATTATTATTTATAAATTTCAATGCAGAATGACTGCAATTGTAAGCTATATAATGCAAAAGAAATGAGAGGTTGCCAGTAGTATTGGCAACCCTGCTGTTTAATCAGCAGATCATTTCTGGTGGGCCGCACTTTGATTATTTCTGGTTTGGTCAATTAGCGCAGACAATTAAAAAATTTTATATCTATAATTGTTTTGTATCCGGTTGCATCTCGAGCCAAGAGATAACACTAACTAGGCTGTTATCGAGAGCTTCGGGGGTGCAAAGAGTTAAAGAGCAACTTGTTGAAAGCTCTAAAAACTCACCAGGCGCCTTTTACTAGAAGCCACTTATTTCTAAATTGGAATGGTGTTAAATATATTGACTTTCATTTTGATTAGAAGTAACTGTCCCTCACCTCTTTGCAGGAGATCGCCTGAAATGATAACGTACTAACTAAAAATTATATTTTAAAAAGTCGATACTACAATCAGTAAATCAAGACTGTTTGAGTAGATTGCCTACACTACAAATATTTGCTAGCTCAGGTACATCTGTTCTACAGTTTTGTATGGCAAGGTAGGAACTTCTGGTACAAAGTTGGAGGTTCTTTTAGGAGGATAGCTGCTTGTGTATTTTGTCTCCTTTAGCCAAAAATCTACCTAATATAATAACTACTGCAAAGCTCCTCTTTAGATTTCCTGTTTGGGAATAACTGCCGATCAGTAGTTTATTGGCCGTCGTGGTGTAATCCACCAATGGTGTATTGACCACAGGTCAAGGTTGTTTATCTCGTCACTAATTAAACTTGCTAGGATAAACTCTGTAATGCAGTTTTATACAGAGCTTGTGTGAGAGAGTTGTTTGGTATAATAATGTAGCATTGATCTGATACTTGGAGCCATTTATCTCTCTAATTCGCTCCCAACCTACAGAAAGTTACTATTACAACACTTGGTGGGTTGACTAGAGGTCATTTGTCGGTCGGTCTTTAGTTGGCGTGGGAAGCGAGAATTAATCGCTGGTGTTTCCTGTTTTTTTTTCGCTCCCAGCTGACGCTATCACTGGCGATGTGTATGTGAACATCTGTTGTTCTTATCAGTTATATAACAGCGTAACCCGATAGTATAAACTAGATTCCTTTGGATTGCTTGGCGTAAATCTACAATCATGGCTTCTAGTCATTTCATTGCTGTGTTCTACTTCTTAGCTGGCTGTTTTTTTCTAACTACCTCTTCTCTAAGCCGGTACAACCATCCAATAGCAGTTAAACAGCTAACTCATCTTTTAAACTCTCGTTGTATCGGGAAAACAAGACAGCAGCCGGAAGGGGAGGCTGATTATCGTACATTGCTCAAGGAATGGCTCATTTGTTCTACATTGTACTCCGATAAAGAGAGTATTGAGAGAGAGAAGAGAGCTGCCAGTACGCCTACTGAATGTCAGAGAGCGACAAACTTGACGGATTACTGGAGAAGGGACGATGCCGGGAAGAAGTATAAGCCGGGGGGTCCACATTCGTACGGTGGCTACGCCTGTGACATGCATATGAACTTGCACTGGTTTAGATTTACTGGCAAGGCCGGTACGAAGATGTTAGACTCTTGCCCTAAGGCTTATAGCTGTGGAACCTACATATCCATGTGGACCGATTCACCAATGCCTAAAGAAATAGGTAAAGCTACTTTGGTGAAGGCCTATCAGGCTTATCCGGAAGCCGGAGGCTGCAAAAGATCGACCAATCGTATGTTAGTGATGAGATGCTCTACTGCAGCTAATGACTTCATATACAAAAACGATGTCTCATATTCCGACCCCTGCTCGTATGCTTTCTGTGGCATGTGATACCTGTAATACTTATTTCTTGTAATAATAAATATAATACCTAATATACAGACAGAGAATGTGCGATAATTGTTTACATGGGGATGTTATTTGTGGTGCTGTCAGGCTAGAACTTATCACCGTATGCAATTTCTTTGCCTATATATGTAAATCTTATTGAAAATGGGCCAGAGATGTAGTGATAATCCCCACTAGAACTATAGCTCCTCAGATAATCATGCAAACGATTCTCTGCCTTCACTAGCGGTTAACTTTTGATGGAACCTGGAGTTGTGTTCCATTACCAGTCGTCTCAACCCATTTTGTAGACCATATGTAGACCATATGTAGACCAAGTCTCTTTGACGATGCTGTGGACAAAAAGCAATAAATTGACACCGAAAATATTGAATTAAGTTCACAAGTTATGGCTGATAACAGAAATGTAGATTTAATCCTACTGACAAAAACCTTGATGAAATAACTCTAAAATTTAGTCCAGGCTTTTGATTCTATAAATTGATTTTATTTCGAGTGTTTAGCAAATAAAAACGCAGCGTCTACGATATTTAGATACACAACAGAACAAATACTATAAAGATGCTGAGTGTGAACCAATATATCAAAATGTTAACTACAAAAGTTCTGACTGAAAAACCAAGAGATCAACTAAGCAAACAGTATAACATTCAAGATCGACATAATTGATAGATTGTTCATGAATAATGTCCATACCAAGGCGCTTTGTACAGTACTTTTAAATCTCAATTCTATTGAGACTTGCAATCTCTGGTCACATACAAACAAACTGCATGGGATCTACTGCAGCATATTTCTGTTCTTTGTAAAGGTCGAGTAGGATAACCAACAGTCATAGTGAGATTGTATAGTAACTTTGGTTTTCTTTGTCGCTTGTGGCTAGAAATGGTGATTTTTTGGTCCAGTTTTGCTTGTTTTACACTATGTAGTACTTTGTGTAATTTGGTTATATCATGTTTATATCATGTTTAAAGGACTGTTAGCATAAATAGTTTTTCAAATTATCGCAATAATAAAACCTGATGTCCATTGCTATTTTAAATAACATGGTCCCACTTCTGTTATAGCCAAATATGATTGGTCAAGTGTGTATTCTCACAATTTTCATTGGTCAAATGTGTGTGTACTCGCTTGCTCGTGATAGATTGAATGATTGTTCTCAGGTACATGATTCGGTAAATGAGCAATCTGTCACGCTTGGTTATTTTAGAGATGAAATAAGTTGTTATCTTGTAACGAGAATTGTTTTGTTTGAAGGTAAGTTTGATGAGGAGGATGAAGCTGCCGATGCAGAGGCAGCACTGAAGAAGCTGCCAGGCTGGGGCCGTTGGGCTGGCGCTGGTATAGAGGACAAACCAAAGTCAAGGCGTAAAATGTCGTAAGTTGTATTTTATATTATACTTAATATTGTTGTATGTTGGATATATCTGTTTGTCTCTACTTATATATATATTCTACTTTATACTTACACCTCTACTTATATATATTATACTTTATACTTATACCTCTATTTATATATTATACTTTATACTTACATCTCTACTTATATATATTATACTTTATACTTATACCTCTACTTATATATATTATACTTTATACTTATACCTCTATTTATATATATTATACTTTATACTTCCACCTCTACTTATATATATTATACTTTATACTTCCACCTCTACTTATATATATTATACTTTATACTTACACCTCTACTTATATATATTATACTTTATACTTATACCTCTACTTATGTATATTATACTTTATACTTATACCTCTACTTATATATATTATACTTTATACTTATACCTCTATTTATATATATTATACTTTATACTTATACCTCTACTTATATATTATACTTTATACTTATACCTCTACTTATATATATTATACTTTATACTTATACCTCTATTTATATATATTATACTTTATACTTATACCTCTACTTATATATATTATACTTTATACTTCCACCTCTACTTATATATATTATACTTTATACTTATACCTCTACTTATATATATTATACTTTATACTTATACCTCTACTTATATATTATACTTTATACTTATACCTCTACTTATATATATTATACTTTATACTTATACCTCTACTTATATATTATACTTTATACTTATACATCTACTTATATATATTATACTTTATACTTATACCTCTACTTATATATATTATACTTTATACTTATACCTCTACTTATATATATTATACTTTATACTTCCACCTCTACTTATATATATTATACTTTATACTTATACCTCTACTTATATATATTATACTTTATACTTATACCTCTACTTATATATTATACTTTATACTTATACATCTACTTATATATATTATACTTTATACTTATACCTCTACTTATATATTATACTTTATACTTATACATCTACTTATATATATTATACTTTATACTTATACCTCTACTTATATATATTATACTTTATACTTATACCTCTACTTATATATATTATACTTTATACTTATACCTCTACTTATATATATTATACTTTATACTTATACCTCTACTTATATATATTATATTTTATACTTATACCTCTACTTATATATATTATACTTTATACTTATACCTCTACTTATATATATTATATTTTATACTTATACCTCTACTTATATATATTATACTTTATACTTATACATCTACTTATATATATTATACTTTATACTTATACCTCTACTTATATATATTATACTTTATACTTATACCTCTACTTATATATATTATACTTTATACTTATACCTCTACTTATATATATTATACTTTATACTTCCACCTCTATTTATATATATTATACTTTATACTTCCACCTCTACTTATATATATTATACTTTATACTTATACCTCTACTTATATATATTATACTTTATACTTATACCTCTATTTATATATATTATACTTTATACTTATACCTCTACTTATATATATTATACTTTATACTTATACCTCTACTTATATATTATACTTTATACTTATACCTCTACTTATATATTATACTTTATACTTCCACCTCTACTTATATATATTATACTTTATACTTATACCTCTATTTATATATATTATACTTTATACTTCCACCTCTACTTATATATATTATACTTTATACTTATACCTCTACTTATATATATTATACTTTATACTTATACCTCTATTTATATATATTATACTTTATACTTATACCTCTATTTATATATATTATACTTTATACTTCCACCTCTACTTATATATATTATACTTTATACTTCCACCTCTACTTATATATATTATACTTTATACTTATACCTCTACTTATATATTATACTTTATACTTCCACCTCTACTTATATATATTATACTTTATACTTATACCTCTATTTATATATATTATACTTTATACTTCCACGTCTACTTATATATATTATACTTTATACTTATACCTCTACTTATATATATTATACTTTATACTTATACCTCTATTTATATATATTATACTTTATACTTATACCTCTATTTATATATATTATACTTTATACTTCCACCTCTACTTATATATATTATACTTTATACTTATACCTCTACTTATATATTTTATTTTATACTTACACCTCTACTTATATATATTATACTTTATACTTACACCTCTACTTATATATATTATACTTTATACTTATACCTCTACTTATATATATTATACTTTATACTGATATCTCTACTTCTTTTATGCTCACAAATATAATGTGGTTTTCCGGTAGGCGCTGGGAGAAAGAACGTTTGAGAAAGGAGGAGTTGAGGAAAGCTGCAGACAAAGCTAAGAAGGAACAAGAGCGGTCCAAGTACCCCAAGGGTGTGATTGTTAATGAGGAGGCCATACGGTCCCAGCCCATTGCTAGATACCAGGTATCAATATTGTACTATAGTTTGTAGTAGTAGGAGTAGAGAGTATCAGCAACTGTAGTAGTAGTAGCAGTAATAGTGGTAGTAATAGTAGTATTGGTGGCAGTAGTGGTGGCAGTAGAGGTGGTAGAGGTAGTAGCAATTAGTAGTAGTGGTTGCCATAGCAGTAGTATTAGTAACTGGCTCTTTTATTATTAGTAACAGATAATAGAGGGAACAAAACTACGGGACTCAGAGGGCGAGCATTGATTTCATATTTAATAAAACCAAAAGTCTTATTCATGATATTGTGTCTATGGGTGAAGATGGCTACTCTCATACAGATGACTCTGGCTTATTTCCGTAGGTGTCTAGAATGAAGCCAAGCATGACAAAGCCAGCATTCAATGCTTTGATGTCACATCCTGTTGGAAGAGATTTTATCCCGACAGTAGCGCACAATGAGTTGTGTAAACCCAGAGTTGTGACAGGAGTCGGAAGTATCATAACTCCAATGGACAAAGACATGGTGAGTAGATTGTTGCGTGTCTCTTCCTCTACCCCCTCATTGTTATGATTGTCTCAACTGGAGTTGTATACCTTTTCTTGAGGGTAGACAACTCTTGAAATGAACTTGGTACTCTCCTTTTCGCATTAAATCTTTTTTAATTATGACATTTTTAAATAATTTTCTCTGGAGTTCAGGGCTTATATTCACCACCCAACAAAGTCGATACTTTTTCTTCTTTTGTTTAGATCACAGAAAAAAAGAAACACATCTTTCCATCCAGGACCACTGACGATGGTCAAAAGATTGCCAAACAATATGAACTACAGCCTCTGCGTA
Source organism: Cryptosula pallasiana (assembly GCA_945261195.1). Lineage (NCBI taxonomy): Eukaryota > Metazoa > Bryozoa > Gymnolaemata > Cheilostomatida > Cryptosulidae > Cryptosula > Cryptosula pallasiana. The sequence goes on from OX183136.1 coordinate 15,661,313, forward strand.
AAGATCACAAACATAGGAGTCGTCAGCTCGCTAAACAGCTAGTCAAACGTTGAGCTAAGGATTACACTGTATAGCTATGACAGATAGGGACGGTGATGTAGCCACCCGACTTGTATGACTCATAGTTTACTGTTTTTTTTGCTATATTTATTTGACTGCTCCAGTTTTGTACATACGAGTATGTTAGCGTGTACAGGTGCGCATTTAATATGCAAGAGGTGACGAGTCATATTATAAATTTATTACCAAAACCAAAATCTATCACAAAATAACCAAAGTAATATCATTTATCTAAATTAATTATGATAAATTTGAGCAATAAATCTTTCAAATCTCATTTGAAACAAAACAACGAAAATACTCACAAAAATATCACTTAATTAGAAAGTTGAGCAAACAATGTTCACATTAGCACAAAAGGTTCACAATAGCACATAGAAAAGTTGAAACCATTCACAAAATCACTCACACACATGTAAAGGAAGGTAATATGCATTGATTAAAATTAGTGATTCCAATAATATGCTTTGCTAGGTTTGTACAAAGTTAATAATCGTTGGTGCTGTATTAGTCGTTGCTAGGTAAACAAGTGGTGGTTGCTAGGTAAACAAGTGGTGAAGCTGATCGCTGACTAGCCAGAAACAGCGGGTTTCGGTGAACTTTCACCCTTTCGGGTGTCGATATAAATAATCAAAAACATTGCTGGATTTTTTGACGATTTCTAATGAATGATAGTCAAATTAATTAGTCTTCGACTTCAACAATAAGTGGAGCTTCGTACTGCGTGTGTCGGATGCCAAAACTGTAGACTGGTGCAGATTTCCTTGTAGCATAGACCTGTCAAAGATAATACGGGTTCATTAGAAATTCAAGATCTATGTCTATGCACTGTCAGATTAGATGCAAGCATTATAGCATTTGCAATCTTGGAAGTTAATATTTAGCCTGTGTCCCTTGCATTAATGTTGATCATGCTCAGTTTCTAATTTTGCGGAGAAGTTATGGTATTACCGAAAAGCAATCAAGTTGTCGGATTAATTTATTTACAGGTGCCATATTGGTTTTCTAATTTGGTTTGGATAAATCATTAAAATTACTAGTATGTATTGAAACAAACAATCGGTCTAGTGCACAAAAATAACCAAAACAATCTTCAAAGACTTGACCCAAAGTCATAGTTCATCGAAATCATCATGAGAAAGTAAAAAATTCTGCAAGATTGCCAAAAAAGTTCACAGCTTGTTAAACAAAAAAACAGTTCATGTCGCTAGTTTGGAAAATGATCACAGGTTCGAGTCCAACTGCAGCCAATTTTTTGAACAATTTTTATCAAAATGATGTTATTTAAAATAAATACGAAATCACTTTATGTCATTACTTATTTGGTTTGTATTGTATTATAAATCTGATATCACTATTACATTAACACAAATAAGGTCCTTTCTTACCTTTTCAGGTGAGTGGGCTCCTGGGCCGGGTTTCTGTGTGCCATCTCCGGGCATGGTGTTTCTACTTGTCATGCTGTAAACAGGTCGTCTCTCCCTGTAGGTGCTTGGCTCAGTTGTGTTGTAAGCTCCTGGACCTGGTGTTTTTCTTAAGTCCTCCGAGAAACCCCCAATTTTACTTCGTCCTGTCAGACTGTAGCACGGTGCCTGCTTCTTTCCACTCTGCTTTGTGGCTCCAGTCATTCCTGTGCATAGCAGTGACATGAAATCTCACCGCATGCAAACAGTAACTGACAATGTTATAATCATTGATCGTTAAACTGTACCTGGTAATGTATAGCCGTTAGGGGCGGGTGTATTATCTGACTTCCTGTTTCTATGTCTGGTACCAAGGCTATAGGCTGGATGTCTAAAGTAGCCCATCTGACCTGTTGCTTCTGGTTGGTAAGCTCCAGCTCCTGGTACGTTGAACCTTTATTAAATAAAATGAACTATAGACCAGTATGGGGAGGACAATTCCTTGGGTGTGTAAACATTTTCTTTTACGTTATTCAGCAGCATGAAATCATTCTTTATTCATAATTTTTAAGATTGTTTTACCGTAGTTCTCTTAAATAAAATGTTTCGATACCATGCACAAAGTTTGTTTGGTTTGCGTTGAAGCTGTTGCGGTGAAAATAAGTTTAATTTTTAGTTACAATTACAAGAAGCTTAGTGTTTTTTATTTTATTGTTGAAGTTAAATATTGTGGGCACACGAAAACGCTGGTGACACAATTTGGACTTGTCTTCTTTTTTTAATAAGCAGACAACTCCCAGTTTGAAGTACAAATTGACATTCTAAATCACAAAAAGCTGCGAATGAGATTCATCTTTAGAACAATATTTACTTAAATTATCTTAAAATATTTTGAGTAGTTGAGAGCTTTTGCTGTGTAGATAGCAATCTTTTTAAAATAAAACAAGTTGTAGAAAAAATATTTTATTGGTGATTAAAGTATTGATGCTGAAAGGGAGAAGCAATGAAGTCTATGCTAAAATAACATACTGGGTTAGAGGTGCATTCCTAGAGTACAGTGAATAGTGTGGGGTGCCATCTTTGCCATCCCTAAATATCTTTGCGTCAGGAAGATATGCGGGTCCAGGGCTGCAATCGTCTGCGTATTTGCCATGTTTAATACCTTTAACAAAATTTTAAAAATTATTAAATCAAGGAAAGCAAATTTCTTTGTTCATATTATTATGTAAATGAAAATCATCTGTAATAAAAGCTGCTAGCAATTGTTTTTTTGGTAAATAGGAACGAACAGGTGCGAAAGAGTGTCTTTGGCTGTACCATTTACACGACAACCCTTTGAAGTGATCTCCATAAACAGCAATTGTGTCTAAGAGAAACAAATAGCATTCAAAGTTTATTGTTTAGTATCGCATTTCAATTGTATTCAAAACATTCTATGGCCGCATGCATTACAGTGCTTGTCTTTCTACCTAATTGAGAATAAACATTACAACCTATATATATGGTCTTTGTACACTGTATTTTTAATACAATTTTATGAAAGAGGCTTCACACGCTATCTCAGCATAAATCTAAAAGTATAGTGAGATAAAATATACTTACCAAATGGATAGGCTGGCCTTTTTTCATGCACTGAACGTGGGTCGTGCTGTGGTTGTCCCACCAGACCAGGTAGTTTATATGCAGGACCCGGGCTACTGTACATGGCAGCTACTGGCCCACGGGGCTTCGTGTATTCATAAACCATTTTTATGATAGTTTTTTCAGCTGCACCTAAAAGTTAAGATACAATTTTAGCACCAAGTTATATAAGTACACTCAAGTAAAAAACTACTAAAGAAAGTAGTCTCCCAACTATAATTTATGTATCTTGATTTTTCTACTCTACATCTTTATCCCTGCCCTCCTCTTCAAAATTCTCATAACACTAGCTTTTATGGAAGTAACAACAAAAAGTGATTCACTTATTGTTGTTACCATAATAATAAATAATAATACCTAATAAATAAACATAAATAATAATTCAATAATAATACTACTACTAATAACTGTGATATTATTTTTGGTGATATATGATATGAAGCAGCCTCAATATTCAAGCTTTAAACAAATGTTAACCCAAGCAAAAATGTAGATAAGCTATCTTACCAGAGAGAAATGTCACGAATCGTACACTCCCTTCTAAATGTTTCTTTTCTTCTGCTCTATACAGTCCTCTTTCTACACGCCTTATTTTGGAGTTGCTAAGGTACACAACACTTGAACTTGATAGCCAATCATGTTGCGCTATGTAAAACTTCTTAGTAACACCGCAGCCTGAGCGCACACATATTAGACTTAAATTCCACGCCCCTCATCATCTAAACTCTTTCATTAAAATCGATTTTTCATAGAACAATTTTTTCATCATGTCAAGGTATAGCCGTTGTTACAGAAGCCGGTTCGCTCGGGCAACGAGAGTGCGGCTGTGATTACGGTACATGAATATTCGCTGCTACAAACGTTTGCTAGTTCGACCAAATGATTTACTTACAATTGGTCTCGATGATAATTGATGGTATCGATTTGAATGTGTTATGATGATCACGTGTGGGCGAGTAGTAAATCAGTTCTAGGCGACTCAGTAAAGTCACGCTATAGTTGACGCTTGAAAAAGTTAGAAGCATTTCCTTTGTAAAGAAAAATTCTAGTAGGAGGCTTTATTTTTTTCAGAAGAAATTTTTGCATTGATGCTGTAAGTTTAATATTTTGCAAATATGAGTGAAGAAGAACGCCGTCTCGAGTCTGCTATACAGGTGAATGTAAATTACAACACTTCCTGATGCAAAACCTTTTGTTTTTTGTCTCCATTGATTGATTGTTGTTGTCTTAACGTAACAGTTAGTAATAATAATAATAATAGTAGTTGTTAGTTAGTTATTAGTAATATTTTGTTGTAATAATAAATAAGTAATTTATATTTTTTTGTTTCAAGTCAACAATAAGTTATTTTCTGTTTCAGATCTTATACTTTTATGTAAACTTCAATAAAGAATATGTTATGAATGATAGCAATAGTAATAATAATTTATTTAGTTATATATATAATTTACTTAGTATATTATATATATATGCGAGCAGCAAGCAATGTTGTTGTTGTTATAAATAATAATGATAAATATTATAGGATTATTAAATTATTATTATTAGTTAGTGGATCAAATTATTATTGATCATTAATTAATTTATTAATTAATAAATTATTATTAACATTAATTAATAATAATAATAAATGCACATCAAAATTGTTTATTTATTATTGATTAGTTAGTAATAATTATTATTATTTTTTCTTACATTAAATTGATGATAATGATAATAGCCATTATATGGTTATTATTTATTAATTATACTTACTATTATTTATTATGATAATAATTATAATAAATTATTGTGCGTGCGTGATGCTTCTTTACATATTAGTAATTTTGATATATATTATTTGTAATTATTACCACTGAACTGTAATCATCAAATTGGTGAGTTAGTAGCTAGCAACTTCAACTATATTCAAAGATTTGTTGAATTAAGCTACTACATCATACATAATACAAAAAACAACACATGCATAGACACATTTACTATCTGTATTGTAATAATTGCTGTCGTTCATATTTTTAATTGTCAAGTGTTTACTACTGCATGCATACAATCAAACCTCTCCTATTATTGTCATGTAATAATTTATCGATAAAAATTATAACAATCACACATGATCATTTTAGTTAATCAGAAAAGTTTTATTGCTTTTTTCAATCTTCATAATTAGTAGTATTATTCTCATTTCCAACAAATTAATAAATAATCAGCGTTGTTTGTCATTGTCATTAATATGATCAATCAGTGAACTTCAAATTGGTTTGCATGCAATTTTTTTAGCCCAAGAAGTCATAGGCAGCAAATAAAAAAAATCACTAATAATGATGAATTTTTTTTATAGTGATAGATATTTTACTACTTCTTTATTTTATTCAGCATTTTTCTTTATCCTTTCAAGCCTATGTGTGTCATTCAGGCAGTCACATTAGCTTTTGCGGAATACTACAAAAAAATTACCGTCGATAATATTTCTCATAGTTTTGTTACTAGTCATGGATGGATGGGACAACCACACGTTTAATAGTGGACACTATTTTCTTTTTGATTCGATGGACACTTGGTAGTATTTTGATTAACACACTTTGCCCTTCAATTGAGTGAAAGCGCTATGGAGTCCATTTTCACTTTTGTAAGGTTTTCTGTGTCAACTTCTCGTACAATTCTATCAAACAGCTGATGAGCTTAGTATTGGCATCATCCTGCTGTTAAACTAGCTAATCTTGTAATCGTCCAAACAAAAAGGCAGTCTTCTATTAGCATGACTCCAAATGTGATATGAAGATGCCAATCAACCTATAACCTATCTTGTAATAAACCAGAATTCTTACCCAGGGGTAACCAGGTCAGGAATCGAACCTCAAAACCTCTGATTGTAATGCAACTGCTCTACCGCTAGACGACACTTGCATATTTACATGAAGTCCTAGTTAAATACAAATTGGTATGGAGTGCTTGAAATTTTTTTCCGTCATTTAAAACGATATGTAGCAGTCTGTTCTAGTTTACTAGATCGCTTTGATATTGATAGGGACAATCACCAGACTTTTCTCGGTTTGAACATAATTTTAAACTTTAATTTTCATTTAAATTAGAAAACTGTTTTTAAAAATCCTTTTTCTGCTACTGTTAATTTACTTGAATGATAAGAACTTTGTTTTTACAAGTCATTTTTGTCATTTGATGACGGTTGCTTTGGCCAATGCTTTTTTACGTATATATGTTCTAGTCTAAGAACCGCCAGAATTGAACATGTTTTTTGGAGGGGGAGGGGGGGGGGGGGTTGGGAAGAGGCAAAATGTTGCATGATACAATGTTTGTAGATGTAGAACTAAGTCTATTGCCATATGTTACCTCATTGCTAGTTCATCTCTATGTACTTATAGGTGTGACTCTACATTATGTAAGTTCAACCACTTTATAAATGTCGCTATATACTGTACCTGATCACCTCAAATCTGTTGCTTTTACAATGATAGAATAGGCAGCCAAGATGGCGTCTTGTCAGCAATGCTTGATCCTAACCAGTTTCCACATTCTTTGTTACCCAATCAAATCTGTGCTTAGCTTGCTCCAGCTCTCCCGCTACTGTCTATTCTTTTACTAGCTAATTTTTACTAGCAAAACTTTGATTTGTATTTTATTTCTCGTAGAAAATTGAGGATAATATTCTGCGCGGAGAAGAAGAATTGACGCTTCACTCAGAAGACGGACACGGCAGACAAAAGGCGTCTAGCCGTGTTAGAGACATTGTTACTAGGAGTTTTTCTGATCATTCGTCAGCAGCCGAGGTAAATTAAAAACAATCGAAGAGTCTTTTGCACATATTTTTTGTTCAAGTTTTTTATGTGTTTGATGATGTTTCTGTACAACATACGGCGTATTAGATACAACAAATCTTTCATCGTCGGTTTGGTAGGTTTGCCATGTCCTTTGCCTCGCTGACTTGGCATGTCTTGTCCTGTTGTTACACTGCACTCATTGCTGGGCAGTCTGTTTGTATGCTGACTTTAATAAAATTGTTCTGATTTATGACCATTTACTGGTTGTCATCTCAGTGAAGTTTTACGTTCAAAAACAATTTTCCACAATTTACATCGACCGAATTCAACAACGACAGCCTGAAGTGGTATTTAGTTTGTAGTTACTACAGCTCAAGTGCGTAATCACTCAAATCTAAATTACTTCTTAGCTCAATCAAACATGGCGATTAGTAATTTTTCGGCTAATCAAACTCACTAGCTGTGATAACATGCCATTACTGGAAATTAATTATATTGCAGTCTTTCGCTGTCGGATTTGAAAAGATACCAAACTCATGTTTACTTGAAATAGTTTTTTTTTAACAACTACTCAGTGAATTAGGGAGTGGTTTTGGTAGATTGGTCAGTATTCGGTTTAATGTCTCACCCACCGTTGTAGGCCAGTATGACATCACAAACAATGAACTCTTTGATGGAAGAGAACAGAATGATGAATGCTGAAATGAATAGGCTGGAAGATTTGTTGAGTCAGGCCAGAGCGGAGAGAGACGATATTGGCATCAAATATGGCGCCGTCAGCGAGAGGGTGAGTGGAAGTTTACTGTCAGCGATGAAACGACACGAAAGTACTTACGATTGGATATAGCTAGTTTGGAAATTGTCAATTTTTTTCAGATTTGATCGTCATTTGAGCTGTATTTTTTATTAATTGATTTAAATTATTTACTTATTATTACTAGCATTAATAAACCTAAATATATAATAAAAAACAGTTTTTTTATAAATGAGAAAAAAGGAACTATAATTATTATTATTTTCAAAGTGACTTCTTTGTTGCTGGTAAATGAAATTATAATAATGGCATGTTTTACATTTGTTAGTAGCAAGTTTTGATTATTATTAATTTCTAACAGAAAATTCAGGTGTTTGTCACCAGTGAAAATGAGTATTAAATTACCTACAATTTATCTTTAGACCAAAACCAAAATTGATTATTAATAATTATATTTGTTTTCAAACAGCACATTTTGCGAAATTCCTATTTTCAATCTGTTGTGGATTTGCTGTACATTGTTGTACAATACGATTTGATTGAAGGCTCTGCTTGGGGAAAATCTATAACCCTACCTACTAGTAGTAAATGTTATTGAAAATGGCCGATAGGACAAGAGCGTTGTAACGATAATAATTATAAAACTGTTTTTCACTCACACATTATCTCACTCTCACAATATTGCCAAAAAAGAGCGTATCAGAATGTAAGTTTTGGCATGAGATGACCAATAATGATTTCCTGCTGACGGTGCGACAGCGGCCGGCAGCGTACGCTAGACCAGTCAATGAGTAGATATGTAGAGTAGGCATAGTAAACCCTGCGTGTATTGTTTCACTGCAACAATTGCTTTCAACGTATTCACTGCATTATTTACTATCAGCTATGGTATTGAACCCTTCCATTGATTTCTATTCGCTGATACAGTCTATAGGATTGATTGTCGGCTAATTCGCTGTGAACTAACCTGATACAATCTATATGCGTATGTACTGGTCCTACTTATCTAGGTGGTTACTCACAGTGCTGCAGTTTGTGTCGCTAGTTGGGATTTAAATAATGTAAGAAATCTGGGTCGATCCAATTGATCTCTAAGCATGTGGACAATGATACTATACGAAAATTGTGTTTACAGACATTGTGTAAATTATTGTTTATTGCACAGTTTGATGAAAAAGTTGAACAGTGTTAATCTTTTTGAGCGTTTTACTACGTGTCCCTTTCGCAAAACGATTACTTGTTGATCAATCTTCTTGTTGAAAGCTTTCATAGTCAGTGAGGTACGATTTTTGTGCACAATTGCTGGATAAAACACCTCATTCCCGGTTGGGGCTTGAAGCTAACACCTGACGGACACACCGTCTAGCCACTAGACACATCTGTTACACCAACTAGTTACGCTAGTGCTGCAGCACGATTGCCATATTTAGAATGTAACAATCCCTAGTAATAAGAAATAATTAGATCTTCTTTCCCTTTTTTTAATCAAATATTCTTTGGGTTAAAAGTTTTCTTTTGTATTCAAAAGATGAGACTAAGGCTACATGTACATAGAGCAATAGTGTAGGCGATTTTCCTTGGCGATAGGTGGAAACTCCCCACAAAAGTTATCACAAATTTTCACAAAAAAAAACAAACGCACTGTTACAACCTATGGTCTAGAAATTGTTTCACGATCATTGATAGGTCAGGGTGCTACTTGTGCCACGATATTACTGTAATTGGGGAGAAGGTAGCAATTTTTCTATCTTGATCGAGACGTGGCGATAACCTCAAATGAAATGCTAGCGATTACATTGGTGGTTTTTCTGAAAACGGAAGAGGAAAATCTTCTATCGCTAATCTCAATCTCCAAACGATGGCTCTATGTTATATGGTTTATTTGTCATCAATATCTCATTCATAGAGTATTCAGTTTTGTTATGATGAAACTTCTGTCAGTTGCATGGCATTGGCGACATCAATGAATCTTTGTCTTCTTGGCAGTAGGTGAACTAATGTTTGTTGTGGGACAACTCCAGTATTTTTGTGCTGAGTCCTTCTATCTTGGTGTGCGTTAGTTTTGTTGTAACCAATAGAGTTAAAGAGGGTAGGTGATGGAAAGAATAGCCTTAGAAACACGTTACGGGCTAAAAATTTCCATGATCACATTGCCAGAAAAGAGAGATGAATGCTGTTCCATGACATGCGCAGATATTTGTACTAGACATATAAGTTACTAGTTCAACTGTTGAAATGTCATTTATAGTTGTAATTTATATCTATGACATGAGTTGATTTGATTGGCTGCAGTAGCTGTTACCATGGTAGCAGCTTGGTTTGCCTCTGATAGTGTAGTGATATGACCTAAGAATTAAACACCTGCCCTCAGCTGTCACCGCCTTTTGCTACCTTCATGCTCTGCACAATGACACATAGCACCTGCATTGTTGCTGCCAAAACGCTTGACAGATTTTCTATTTTATTTCTACACGGGAAATTGCCCTCAAGTTAAATTTTAATTCGGATCATTTCAACGTTGAGAGCATGTAAATAGCTTGGCGAGCAGTTATTCAAATTCATTTTGTTTATAGATTGCGTTTGTTTGCTTAAGATACAAAGGCGTGTATTATTGGCTCGATAAAGCCTTAGAATATTATTGTACTGCTTTATTGCTGCTTCCCTTCGTCGCTACCTTAAGCTTTCATTCTCTGTTTGTGCGTTGGTTAGAGTGTCTGTAGCAGTCAGTTGTGGTGCTACTGCGCTGCGCTACCTTGGCACTTGTAGCTACTAGCCTACTAGCTAGCCTACTAGCTAGCCAGCATGAGCTACTACTCGTCATCGGTAACGTTATATTTATTTCTTTTTTTGTAGTTATGTACTTCTGCAAATAATTATATTTTGTATTGATTATTTATAATTAATTCTTGTTCTAAATAAAAAAGCTTTGCTGCTTAATCGTGTTTTTTTTCAGTGTTCATTTGCGTTTTATTAATCGTATCAGAAATTGTTAAAAGTTTGAGCGGCTTTTTAGAATGGCTCAAATGGAATCATGTTTAATGTAATCGTCCCATGGGTAGTCTGCTGTCTATCTACGTGAATATAAACTTTATTCAATAATAATTAATTATTTAATAGTTCGACTTATTTTATAAAAGCGATCTATAGTTCCAGGGCTCTAGTACCACGGTATTGTAGCCCATTAGCAGTTTCCTGTGCAAAAACAGTAAGCAATTGCGCAATCGAAAAAATTTCTCCCACGAAGCGTTTTATTTTTCGGAAACGCTTTTGTACGAAGCTACAGCACAATTAAATATATGCGAGATCACGATCTTTGTTAATTATCCGCACTTTTACCTGCTCAATAAAGCATCAAACTAGAAAACCATGTTATTTCAAATAAATAAAGAAATAGACAAAAATGATGTGTGTTTAAAGCAGCAGGAAGTCCTGAATCGGTTGTCATTTTCTACCAGGAATAGATAATTTTTTCGTTAAGCAACAGTAAAATTACTAAAATTATGTTGATCTTCTTTAGAATTGATAGCACTTTATAAATTTGAAGGCTTTGTTTGGTAAGATGACGATTGAGTTTTTTGAAGACAAATGCAACTTCACCAATTGCACTTTTTTCCTGAGCATTCTTAATTGAAATCACATATCGTAGAATTTGTAAGGTGATTTTAGGGAATTGTGCAAAACTGCCTTAGACCGAGTTGTTTCCTTGTTTTGTAGCCTACTTTCCTCTAAAATTTGTTGTATTACCAAGCTAAATCCGGGCGCTTTGTACTGGAAACCAAGTTTAAAATTCAACTATGGTTTAAAAAATCCGACTTTGACCTTAGTTTACTTATGGTCAAACTGACAGACCAGAAAGTTTCTAATGCTTATTAGACATGGAGAACCAAAATTTCCATCGAACTGTAGTTTATTGTTGACGGTAAGTTGTAAATGGTGGTGGTCGCTTTAGTTGGAGCAGGCGCTGAAGCTGGCCGGTGGAGATCTGACGGGGGAGGACCTTGGCACCCGTAACCTCGTCCAACAAAACATTGAACTGAGAAAGAGGCTTGACGAGGAGCACACCAATTACAAGAGAAAACTGCAGGCATATCAGGATGGTCAACAGCGTCAGGCCTCTCTGGTGCAAAAACTGCAGGCAAAGGTAACTGTTGTTGTAATACGACTGCTGCTGGCAGACGATTGGCTCTACTAGCTAGTTGATTGTAAATTACCAGTAGATAACCGATTCTACTAACTAGTATATTCTACTAACTAGCAGATGATCGATTCCAATAACTAGTAGATTCTACTAACTAGCAGATGATCGATTCTACTAACAAGCAGATGATCGATTCCACTAACTAGTAGATTCTACTAACTAGCAGATGATCAGTTCCCCTAAGTAGCAGATTTTCTCCAGATAGCAGAACATTTGTTCTACTAGTAGGTTGTAACTAAGTCACAAGCAATGATTGCAGGTTTTGTCCTACAAGAAGAAATGTGGAGAACAGGAGTACATGATCAAGTTGAAGGACGATCAGCTCAAAAGAGCGGTGCGTATGGCTACTGGTTTGAAGGCGCCTTATTGCCTGCCTGATTTGTTTATTTATTTAATGATGAATAACGTATGATAGGTAAAGTCATATATAACGTATGATAGGTGAAGTCATATATAGCGTATGATAGGTAAAGTCATATATAGCATATGATAGGTGAAGTCATATATAACGTATGATAGGTGAAGTCATATACAACGTATGATAGGTGAAGCCATATATAACGTATGATAGGTAAAGTCATATATAACGTATGATAGGTGAAGTCATACATAATATATCTTCAGCTGAAGGACACCACTGACACTCTCCAAGTGAGGCTCGAATCAACGGAAGCCAAATTGAGAGCCGTCGAGATGGATCACTCTATGGACATTGATACAGCTCTAGTGAAGCTTGAGGAGGTAAATGAGAGTATTTCTATGATGTAGTAAGCTGTCTATGGATTGTGTGTACTAGTCTAGAAGGCATGAGGTCAAGGACATTTGGTTTTGTTGTAGGAACAGCAGAGGGCTGCGTCCCTGGCCCATGTGAACTCGATGTTGAGAGAGCAGCTGGATCAGGCGACTGCTGCCAACCAGAACCTCACCGCTGACATACACAGGCTGACCAATGATTGGCAGCATGCCAGGGAGGAGCTGGAGGCTAAGGAAGGAGAATGGAGGGAGGAGGTGAGGACCCCCAACTCAGTTGCAGTGGCTCAGGCTATGAATGCTGCTTTAGTAGTGTTTCATACTGAGAGTAGTGTTGTTAATACATGGTATATGTTGGAAATAGCTAGAAGTTGTGTATTAGTGCTGCATGTGCGTCTAGTGTTCTGTCAGCGATTGGAAAACTTCTCACATATTATGTTCTGCAAGTTTTTGGCAAAAAATGTTCTTCACCAATTTTGGTCAAGATCGCTGTTACAGACTGTAGCTCACAATTTTTTTATATAATCATTGATAGATTGTGGCGCTGCATCTGAGATTATATTGTTGGTTACTGTAGTTAAACGACTGTGTTGTGGTTGGTTGAACATGAAATCTCAATCAAAACCTGGTGATAATCTCAAACAAAATACTAGCTATTACCAGGGCAACTTCTGAAAAAATATAAAGGAGGAAATTCTCGAACGCTAAGCTTAATCGCCGAACGATTGCTATATGTACACGCAGTTTATGTTTACAAATGACTTGTTCTCTGAGCAACCCATTGTGATAGAAGTTATTATTTACTTCTCCTCGAAGGTGAACTATTTAGTCTGAAATTATTCTTTCAACAACCATCGGAAATGTCAAACTACAATATATTTAATTATGCTAAACTATAAATAATAATTAATGTTTGTTTTACATAACTCATGGCCAAAAGTCATAATCTTTGTAGTAGTTTTTGTAATTTTGTTTATTATAGATTGGTTTTGATTTTTATTCGATATTAATTAAAATTCAAATTTAATTATTAGTATGAGTACTTTTTGTTATAAATTTGACTGATTAATAAATGTCAAAATTTGTTCAAAATCCACTTCATTCGGTCGTTCAACTTCATTATTCTGTCTGTTCGTCTGTAGGAACAGTCGTTCAATGAATACTTCTCAGCAGAGCACGCTCGTCTGCTGTCACTGTGGAGAGCTGTTGTGGCCTTCAGGCGACAGTTCACCGAGATGAAATCAGCGACGGAGAGAGATCTTTCTCACGTTAGGGCTGATCTCAGTCGGGTGCATCGGAGCATGCATTCCGCCTGTCTTAATCTCAATGCCAACCAGAGGTCGCAGGAGAGCAGGTCGTCTGTACAGACCGACAAGGTATGCGTAGGAGAATTATAAAAATGGATTAGCTATTATAACGCGTCTGATAGGTTTCCTTCGTATGATTATACATATAACATCAAATTGCCAAACCTTCATTCGGATAAAATTTTAGTGGAATCAGCTTTCCTTGCAAAAGCATTTTATTGAAGTTTCACTGCTATTATGCAAGTTGTAGCGAACTAATAGTAATCTTAAAAAATTGATTTTTAATTATAATTTTTTGGACTTCTGGATTACCAAGAAGATGACGCTACTATTATTGCATTTACATTCACAGTAGCTTCTGCTCCTGATTGTATTTCCGACTAGCCTGCAATCTGTGAGTACATTCTTATAGTTCCATTTGAGCCCTTTGACACTCATTAGCCTTCTCTCTCTCTCAGTTTATGCAAGAAAAGTCGAGCTTGGATGAGTTGGTGAGAGAGAAGACCAAGGCCTGCATTGAGCTGCAGAGTAAACTCGACTCCAGCACAGATGACTACAACGCCAGGTATACATGTCACCCCTCAGTGTGTGTGTGGTATACATGTCACCCCTCAGTGTGTGTGGTATATATGTCACCCCTCAGTGTGTGTGGTATATATGTCACCCTTCAGTGTGTGTGTGGTATACATGTCACCCCTCTGTGTGTGTTTGTGTGTGGTATATATGTCACCCCTCAGTGTGTGTGTGGTATATATGTCACTGCTGTATGTGGTATATATGTGTCACTGTTGTGTGTGGTATATATGTCACTGCTGTGTGTGGTATATATGTCACTGTTGTGTGTGGTATATATGTCACTGCTGTGTGTGGTATACATGTCACTGTTGTGTGTGGTATATATGTCACTGCTGTGTGTGGTATATATGTCACTGCTGTGTGTGGTATATATGTCACTGCTGTGTGTGGTATATATGTCACTGCTGTGTGTGGTATATATGTCACTGTTGTGTGTGGTATATATGTCACTTCTGTGTGTGGTATATATGTCACTGCTGTGTGTGGTATATATGTCACTGCTGTGTGTGGTATATATGTCACTGCTGTGTGTGGTATATATGTCACTGCTGTGTGTGGTATATATGTCACTGCTGTGTGCGGTATATATGTCACTGCTGTGTGGTATACATGTCACTGTTGTGTGTGGTATATATGTCACTGCTGTGTGTGGTATATATGTCACTGTTGTGTGTGGTATATATGTCACTGCTGTGTGTGGTATATATGTCACTGCTGTGTGCGGTATATATGTCACTGCTGTGTGGTATACATGTCACTGTTGTGTGTGGTATATATGTCACTGCTGTGTGTGGTATATATGTCACTGTTGTGTGTGGTATATATGTCACTGCTGTGTGTGGTATACATGTCACTGTTGTGTGTGGTATATATGTCACTGCTGTGTGTGGTATATATGTCACTGTTGTGTGTGGTATATATGTCACTGCTGTGTGTGGTATACATGTCACTGCTGTGTGTGGTATATATGTCACTGCTGTGTGTGGTATATATGTCACTGCTGTGTGTGGTATATATGTCACTGTTGTGTGTGGTATATATGTCACTGCTGTGTGTGGTATATATGTCACTGCTGTGTGTGTGGTATATATGTCACTGCTGTGTGTGTGGTATATATGTCACTGTTGTGTGTGGTATATATGTCACTGCTGTGTGTGGTATACATGTCACTGTTGTGTGTGGTATATATGTCACTGCTGTGTGTGGTATATATGTCACTGCTGTGTGAGGTATATATGTCACTGCTGTGTGTGGTATACATGTCACTGTTGTGTGGTATACATGTCACTGCTGTGTGGTATACATGTAAGCACACACAACAATGATTTCTATTTGCACAGAATCAACGAGCTGACGTTGGCCAGCGAGAGGATGAAGGTGCAGCTGGTGGAGAAGGAGAAGTCGCTGGTCACTCTGCAGAGATCTGTGGCAGCACTGGAGCAGCAGGTCGCTGCCGACCAATCAGAGAGCGAGACTGCCAGACAGCTGAGAGAGGAAACTGAGAACCTTCACATGTCCTTGAGGGACATAGCTCAGGCCGTCATCAACGACGCAGACCACTCACGGCTGGACGATGATGGTGACGAGAGTATCAGCTACAGGACCGCTCGATCTCCCAGCCCTGTACAAAGATCCCCTAGACCAGGATCTCGAGCTAGGTTTGTTTTTGTTTATTCATAGAGCTGTACACAATAGAGTTACCTACCCATGGACATCACCCATCTCAGCAGCAGAGTGTCACAAAAAAGCACTCAACAAGTATTGAGTGCTGTTCAGAGGTGTGGGCATATAAAGCATATAAATTTACTGCATATTATGATTTTAATTTTTTTGAAAACTTCAACAGTAATTAACGAGTTCTTACAACTTCTAATTGAAAAACTACTTTTGTTCTATAAACATTAAAAAAATTATTTTACATCATTAGTTTTTTAATCGGTCCATTTGCGGTAATGTTATTGGTGTTTTTATTTCCGTTTATATAATATCTGTCCCATATAATGCCACAGGAGGTAGCACAGTTTTAATGCTGTCTTACTGCCAGCCACATTTATCAAACTGTCTGCCTTCAAACCTTTTCATAGTCAATAAACATAACTAGAACCTGAGTTATCCATGTACAGAGTACTACTGCAATCGAAGTCACTATAGGAGCTGCCATCTTGAACCATACACACAGTGAAATGGAACTTTTAGTGTTTTTAAAAATGAAATCAATGCTCGCTCATTTAGGCCCACAGTTTTTCTCCCTCACTCGCAGCACTCTGTATGAAGATGACTCAGTCTATATCGTAGTGATTGTGTACCATGGAATGATATCACAGATGTAAGATTCAAGTGTTGATGTTGACCTACTGATATTTCTTGTAGGTCACCACTTCCTCTCAGGACTCGCTCCCCTGCCTTCGCTGACTCTACATTCTCAGCCGTGCAGGCAGCACTAAACAAACGACAGCTGCAAGTGAGCGAGCTGAGAGCTAGGCTGTCCTCCGCCCGTGAAACCAATGAGTGCCTCGGTAGAGAGCTGGGAGAGAAGGACGGGCAGGTGAGACAATTGGAGAACAGGCTAATGGAGTACAAAGAGCAGATGGACTCAGCGTAAGTCTGTTTGAAGTGTCATTGGTTGTTAGTTACTAGTAGCTAGTAGTTGTGTTACCAACAGGAAGTGATACAAAGAGATTACATTTTATCTTTTTTGTTTGCTTTGTTTTGCCTTCTAAGCTTGTCTAAGCAGCACCAATGTCCACAATCAAATCAGTTTCTCAGGAGGTTTTTCGCCATCGTGTCTGACTATTTGGATTGTGGCTTGCAATCACACACTTATATTTAATCTTCCGATTCCAGCCAGTGACGTAATAAAAAGCCTTAACACCTCGCTTAATAATGGCAATGCTGAGATTTGAACCCCTCTTACCTGGTTGAAGCGCTAACATTCTAACCACTAGATGACTTATGCTGTAGTATATTCATAACAGCTCGATAGAATTCTACTACATTATTTGCCACAAATATTGTCAGACTTTTGCTTTCTATTCCGAGTTGTGTCGCCAGCTTTGGTGACACTTGAGTCTGTTGTTACATAGGTATTTTGTATTGTCCCCTCCTTCTCTGTAGTCGACGCGAGCAGGATGCCAGCGATAGAGATCGACAGCGGTATAAGAGTCAGCTGGATGTCACTGGCAGCGAGAAAGGTCAGCTGGAGAGACTGAGGCTTCAGCTTAATGAACAGGTACAAGTGTACAGTTATATAATATACAGGTGTACAGTTATATAATATACAAGTGTACAGTTATATAATATACAAGTGTACAGTTATATAATATACAAGTGTACAGTTATATAATATACAGGTGTACAGTTATATAATATACTAGTGTACAGTTATATAATATACAAGTGTACAGTTATATAATATACAAGTGTACAGTTATATAATATACAAGTGTACAGTTATATAATATACAAGTGTACAGTTATATAATATACAAGTGTACAGTTATATAATATACAAGTGTACAGTTATATAATACACAAGTGTACAGTTTTATAATATACAAGTGTACAGTTATATAATATACAAGTGTACAGTTATATAATATACAAGTGTACAGTTATATAATATACAGATATACAGCTACACTATATACACAGTATCTAGCTATACTAATTGCTGCAGATCGATGAGTTAAACAGTGAATGTGACAAACTCAAGCAGGCCAACTCAGAACTGCAGAGACAGAGAGATAACTTGGAGGATGAGAAGGAGGATGTGTGTAAGGACAAGGAAAGACAAATCAAAGAGAATCAGCGATGGTATGTACTGTGTATTGTATGTACTATATGTACTGCGTACTACATGTACTGTGTACTGTACTGTGTATTATATGTACTACATGTTCTGTTTACTACACTTACTGTGGACTACATATACTGTGAACTATATATACTGTGAACTACACGTACTGTTCATTGTGTAGTCACAAAGTGATAGAGCAGATAGAAGTGAGAAACTCTAAGCTGAGGGAAGAGATTGTTGACACCAAAGAGCAGCTGAACAAGGCCCTCCTTGAGAAGGACTGTCTGCGCCAGGAACAGGGAGAGACAGCAGACGCTCTGTCTAAGGTTGAACTGCAGAATTCAGATCTAGGTCAGTCAGCAACTATTAATTGTACCATACTATTTATATAGGTCATCTGCTTGTGCAGCGTATCTACTGTACATTTAATAGATCGTTTACTTGTGGCATGTATGTATTAACAAAGCAATGACCTGCACGTTGCAGAGGTGGAGATAAATAGACTGAAGACAGAAGAGGCTGGGTTAAGAGACGCCCTACTTAAGATGCAGGCTCTGAACGAAGGCTTAGGTGAAGACAAGATTGAGCTCAGTAAGATTGTCATGCAGCTGGAGCAGGCCAACGCAGCCGTCGAGGTTTGTCTTTATTTGCTTGTTCTTTATTTTTTTGCTTGTTTATCTACTTATTATTATTTGTTTGTTTATTATTTACAAATTATTATTTACTGGGTTACAAGCGTATTTATATATATATGATTTGTCACCTAACAACCTTATTGCGAGATGCATGAAGCTGCGTTTATCCTGGGCGATTTGTTTGCTAGTTTACCGACACAGTCTGTCTGCAATAATCACAAAGTAGTCAATTTGAATTTTACACTCATTACCATACTGTAGTCGCTGGCATCTGCGTCAGCCAATGAAAGATGGGCCATTACCGTTTTTGGTGATTTCAATTGGATCTTGCAACAAGATACGTGACATTGCCACAGAGCTCCGACATTCACCAACAATGACTTTTTCATGGTGTTTGACCATTTACACTTGGTGTCAAGCAGATGACATCGGCAAAAGCGCAGACAAAACGTCTAATGTAAACATACCTTAACACATGAGTGACTCACTGACATCGCTGACTCTATACATTGTCTGTTGGCCAGGCTGACAAGCACGCTGTCGAGAACGAGAAGGAAGGCATCCGTGAAGAGCTTTTGAGGGTGGAACAAGAAAAGGTTGAGTTGGAAACAGAGAAAGCTGGCCTTGGTACCACCATAGAGATTGCAGAGAATAACATTGAGCAGCTGAAGACTGAGATCCAGTATTTGAGCAAAGAGAAGGCTGACGTTACAGATAGCTATAACGCTGTATGTATACTCTGGGCTAGGGCTTGTTAGCTATTGTCTAATTTGTAGCCTTAGTGGTGTGATCAGTGAGTTACATCTATTACTTACTGCAGGCAACAAGGCAGAAGAACTCTTTAGCTGAGGAGTTAGTAAACTGTAGAAGGGAAGTAGACAAAACCAATGAAACTTGCATCCGCATCGCCAAAGAAAAAGAGCATTTGACCAAAGAGAAGGCTCAGCTTATTGTAGATCTCACGGCTTGTGAGAGAGAAAACAGAATGCAATCAGAGGTAAACTGTGGGCCTGTAGTCGCTGTGTTATTGATGTACGGCTGTGATTTAATGGAGTTACTTTTGGGATTAACACTAACGATTTCCGCAAAAGATTAATTTGGTTAAAAATCATCTTTTAATTAATCGCCATTAGTAGTGTCTTCTTTGGTTTATGTTTTTTTAAACTTGGCAATTGCAATTTCGTTCGACTAATGGAATTTTTTATTATTATTGAATTCCAATCTAACATGATGCAATCTCATCCTGATAATTTTCAATCAGAGCGGAGAAATCTGAATTATATTTAGGTGAATTGGAGATAATTATAGGTATCACAGGAGATTAATTTACGATTAATCAAGATCAATAAATAGGAAAATAAGATTAATCTTGACTAAATTTCTTAACCATGTCACAGGTTGTTTTTGCCTGCTGTAGATAATAGCTGGGCTACGCAGTGATAAAGACGCTCTAGAAACAGCCCTGTATGAGCAACAGCAGGTTAACAGTAACCTGGAGACTAGGAAAGAGCAGCTTGAGGGGGAGAACCAGGAGTTGATTGTGAACAAGAAGGCTCTTCAAAGTGAGTAGGAGCCGTCAGTTGATGATGGCTGGTTGATGTGGGGGAAGAGAGTGGTGGAGAGAATGGATGGGGGGTTGGGGAAGTAGGCGAGTTGGTTGCAGTGGTTAGAGATACAAAAAGGAAAGAGGAGGTAAAAATGTAAAGGTGTTGTGACATAAATTTTTGGCTGCATTCAACTCAATTTATGAGTTTTCACTGATTTACTACCAAATAAATTGTTGTGGAGTTGTGCTCTCGTTAAGTCCATCTATAGTATAACCGTAATAGACGTTTACTTGCATACAGTTTTTAATACTCAGCAACTTATATATTTTTGCTTGTTTATGTAGCAGAAAAGCTTCTGGAGAATAGTCATTATGGTACGGCTTTAAAAATATTGAGACTTTGAATTAAAATTATTTTTAGACTTTTGGCGGTTGCAGTTCTTGTGAATTTGGTAGAGATGAAAGTTTGAGGTTGTGAATTAGCGTATGGGAAGGGAAACTGAGAAATAGAAGGGTGAGAAGGTGTAGCGTATGGGAAGGGAAACTGAGAAATAGAAGGGTGAGGAGGTGGCATGAGGGTTAGGTACAGGAAGTGATGTAACCTACGATTATATTTGATTTGTTTCAGATGAAATTTCCACCCTGAGAGGCAACCTGCAGGGTGAAATAGAGAAGTTTGAAAAGACGAGAGATGGGTTGAGCAACCGTCTACAGACAACAGAGAGTGAGCTACAACAGGCTCTGCAGAATGAGAAGGCAGCGCATGAGGAGGATGTGGAACGTCTCAGCTCTGAGAAGGTGAGAAAGTTACCAGGTGAAGACTACGACATGTGTGGGGGAGATAACTTACACTGTGTCACACAGCAGCGTCGAATGCTGCGTGGGGTGTGTAAAGTCGTTTTTTGCACTATTGCGACTGCGTCTCAACTGATGGTCGCACACGCAACTGCAAGTTGTCTACACACAGTTGCAACCCACGTAATTTTAGAGTTTGCTACTTTGGAGTTGCCCAACCATCACAACTAATATAATTTAATGCGTTCCTGCTCAGGCAGTTGAATTGATTTAATTATTAACAGTTTTCTACCAGGTGGTAGTTCTCTATGTATTCAGTGGTTTTTTTTATTTACCTGTAACATGAAATTTTGACTTATCTACAAATAATAATTATTAAAATTAAATAATAGTTGGAAGTTTTTTTTCATATTTGCTCCCAAAAATGATAATAATAATTACCCTGAATATGAATTTATTTTTATTATTAAATGTACAGAGCTTGATTTATTTGATAAAAAAATAATAATACACCATTATCAACAATGCTGGTAATAATTAATTATTTAATTATGAACTTACGATCTTTTAACAATCATTGTTTACATTATATTCCGGCTTGAATAAACAAAAATATCGGTACCTCTATATAGAGCAACACAATCAACACAATCGCTGCAACTTTATGCTCAAACCCGACAATGCTGGGCTGTTGCGTCTCAGCCTGCGACAATTCTGAGTCTCACAAAAGTTGGTCAAATTTTTTGCGACAAGACACATCGGCAAACTTCAAAGGAAAGTTGCCTAATGTAAACGCATCTTAATAGAGTTGTGGTGTTTGTGTAGGAGAACCAGCGGCTAGAGATGGAGGCAGCAAGAGACCAGATGTTGCAGCATCACAAAACGGAGAAGGAAGACATCGTAGAGAAGTACGAGCAGGAAAAGTCTGAACTGGAACAGGAGCTCTCTGCCACACAGAGGGAC
The DNA here is from genome assembly GCA_945261195.1 of Cryptosula pallasiana. Lineage (NCBI taxonomy): Eukaryota > Metazoa > Bryozoa > Gymnolaemata > Cheilostomatida > Cryptosulidae > Cryptosula > Cryptosula pallasiana. The sequence continues at coordinate 15,683,513 of OX183136.1, forward strand.
AGGGATAATAGCCTCATGTTTGCTGAGAATGAGAAACAGCAGGTAGGTGTTTGTCTATGTTCTGACGCTTTGTATTGCTGTTGGTTGCCTGCTGTCATTTGGTGTATTTGCTGTATGGACAGGCACTCTCCCTGATTGAACAAGAGAAAAGCACTCTAGCTGAGAAGTTGGCCAGTACTCAACGTGACCTACATAACACTCAGCTTGACCTAGATAGGGCTCATATGGAAGCAGCCACAAAGGCAGAGCAAGACAAGTCCAGGTATGAAACTGGTTCTGATGTGTTGAGCAGTTATGGCTCAGTGGCTTCTGTGGTTGTCTGGTCGGCAAGGGTCCAGGGTTCAAATCTCTGCATCAACTTGGGTGTATTTTTTTTTAAAGAGATTTCTCAGTTTCCGAGCTTTACTCTGTTAATAGTTGGCCAGAATTAATAACACGACATCTGTTGATATTGTTTGGAGTGTTGAGGTGTCGGTTGGCCTGTTGCAGTATCTGCAATCTGGAGATGGAGATGAAGAAGTTCAGAGGTCACTTCGAGGAGGCAACTGACAGCCATTCCAAGGAACTCAACAACCTCAACAAACAGATTGCTGAGCTTAACAGACAGAAAGAGGCAGCATTGCGAGAGGTCAGTGCAGCCTCATGTGTGGTCCTAGGGCTAACTACGCTTGTCGGAGTGTGTGTACAGTGGTGTATTGTTGTGTACAGTGATACATTGTTGTGTACAGTGATACATTGTTGTGTACAGGTGGTATATTGTTGTGTACAGTGGTATATTGTTGTGTACAGTGGTGTGTTGTTGTGTACAGTGGTGTGTTGTTGTGTACAATGATACATTGTTGTGTACATTGGTATATTGTTGTGTACAGGTGGGAGAGCTCAAGGTACAACTTAAGATGACTGAAGAGACTCGGGACAGTATCAGAAGAGATCTCATTGAGTCAAACAGAAAGATTCGGGAAGGTAAGACAAGAAATGTTAGACGTCTTTGGTATCTGCTCCAAGTTTAGCCTGTGTTTCTTAGAATTGATTGACTGATGCACTGACTGTCTGGTTTGTAGCTGAAGAAAACAGTGAGTTGCAGGCTAAACACATATTTGACCTCAAGCGTAACATTAACGATGAGATACGAGAGAAGGAGACGGTTTGTAAAACAGCCAATGAGCTACGAGCAAAGGTCAAGGCTACAGAGGGAGAAAAGGTGGATCTCAGCAGAAGTATTCAGGAACTAAGACAAAGGGTGTCAAGTATGTTGATGTAGTCTTTTGCTGTTTTGCGTTTTAAATATTTTATTGTCACTTTTATCGTAGGTGGTAGCTAACAATAACCTCTGCGGGGGTGGTAACTATAAGTCATATTTGTGGGGTGGTAACTATAAGCAGTTTTTGTGGAGGTGGTAACTATAAGTAAAATCTGTAGAGATGGTAACTATTAGTAACCTTTGTAGGGGTGGTAACTATAAGTAACCTCTGTAGGGGTGGTAACTATAATTGGGTTCTATGGGATAGTAGGTATTAATACATTCTGTGGGGGTGGTAACTATCAGTAACGTATTATAGGGAGCAAAACGTTGATAAAAGCTACTGTTACTGATTCTTTTCATTGCAGTTTTGGAAGAGCAGAAGCTAGGAATACAGAAAGAGTCTAGTGAGCTACGTAACACATTGAGGGAGGTAGAGAAAGCCCGTCTTGATGCTCGTCGTGAGTTGCAAGAGCTGAGGCGTCAGATCAAACTGTTGGATGGAGAGAAGACAAAACTGTGCAGCGAGGTGAATGAACTTCAGAGTAGAGTGAGCAGAGATGAAGAGAGAGAGGAAGGAAGTAGGAAAGAGAACTTTGGTCTCAAGCAGAAGGTATGTGCGCTATTGTAGTAAACTATGCTCTTTGTAGCAAAAACTGGAATCAGTGTGTCTGTATTCCAGAGATACATTTAATGACCACTTATTGCAGGTTGTGGAAACAGAAGCTTCCAGAGAAGCTCTGAGAAAGGAGTTATCCAATCAGCAGCGCCGACTGGCAGACTTTGAGGACCAGGCGAGAGGCGTGGAGAAGGACCTGAAACTGGCGCTTGAGGAATCTCGAGCCTCTGAGAGGAGACTTACAGACAACAACAGAAATCTGGAGATACAGATGGAGAACATGGGCGTAGAGATACAGGTGTGTGCACTGTACATGGTCATGTGGGTGTAGTGTGTCTTGTTTGAGCATATATGTATGTATGTATGTATGTATGTATGTATGTATGTATGTATGTATGTATGTATGTATGTATGTATGTATGTATGTATGTATGTATGTATGTATGTATGTAATACATACATACATACATATATACATACATACTATGTATGTATGTATGTATATATGTATGTATGCATATATGTATGGTGCTGTAGGAACTGAAGCTAGCTCTTAACGCCTCGGAAGGTCGTGTGGAGGCCCTGGAGAGCCAGCTAGCTCGGCTGGAAGGGTCAAGGAGAGATTTGGAGTACAAGCTAGCCAGCATTCACTCATCTCTCAGACGCTCCATTGGATTTAGACAGGACAATTATGTGGATGGTAGAAGCCTTAGGCCCCGAAGTATGAGTCCTCGGCGTCGTCCAGCATCACCCTCTAAAGGTACTAAAGAACTGAGTCTACTAATCGTAATTTCTTCTCATAGTCAAACGGTGACGTTTATTTCCAAGCAGCTCGTTTAAGTTTTGGATGGAAAAGAGGAGATAACTCCATATTTATTTCTTATTAACGGTTTATTTATTGTATTTTTAGTATCAGGCAGTTATCAAAGCAATTGCAACAGTATTTTAGTATAATTTTATTTGGCTACACATAATATATTGATATGTATTGTTTTGGAAAACATGACATCTGCGTGACGTGTCAATTTTACCATATTGATTAATTAACAATAATAATTAATAATTTTATAATAAATATCATAATCATGTGCAATAATAGTATTGTTATAAATAAACTGACCATTATTACAATATGAAAGCAGATTCGTTTTGTTAAATGAAAAAATATATGGTAGTAATATCAATTAATTGATAATAATTATATATACGGAGTCATTTCCTCTTTCTCACCCGAGGCCTAAATGAACTGCTTGGAAATAAACGTCACCTAGTCAAACATGGTGTTTGCGTAGATTTTATAGCTGGTTTTGTGCCATCTGTCTGCTGTTAATCAATCAAATTCATTGTTATCGGTTAGTCCCCTCATCCACCCTGTAATTCCTTTAGAATCCAGTCTACTGTTTACTTGCAGGCTTTGACAATACCTACACCACAACAACAGATGGTCGGGGTTCACCAATACCTCGTACCGGGTCTCCTGACAGAACTAGGTCTAGGTCAACTTCCCCTCTGCGCCGATCTCTCTCCCCGTCTAGAGCGGCGCTAGATGAGACAACTTCTACAGCAGCTGACCTTGACCCAGAGGCAGTGAGAGTAGCTCTTAGGGAGTATGTTACCCTCATGGCCAACACGGAGAGGGAAAGGGATGATGCTATAGCCCAGGTGGGTGCAGTAGGTCTGGTATTGTATGGCTACAGTAGGTATAGTATTGGCTGGGTACAGTAGGTATAGTATTGACTGGGTACAGTAGGTATAGTATTGACTGGGCACAGTAGGTATAGTATTGACTGGGTACAGTAGGTATAGTATTGACTGGGTACGTCCGGTATGGTATTGACTGGGCACAGTAGGTATAGTATTGACTGGGTACGTCCGGTATGGTATTGACTGGGCACAGTAGGTATAGTATTGACTGGGTACAGTAGGTATAGTATTGACTAGGTACAGTAGGTATAGTATTGACTGGGTACGTCCGGTATGGTATTGACTGGGCACATGTATGAGCAGGCAAAAAGTTTGAGCAGCCATCTTGCTGAGTTGAGTGAGGACAGAAGCAGAGTAGAGGAAAGACTGGGGTCCCTACAAAAGTCTATGACTGAGGTAGAGGAGGACAAGAGAGGCCTTGGTAAGTTGACTTGGTGTTGGCATTATACAGGTGCTAGCCTGTGGTTCTAATTCTACTAGCAGCTAGTAGCTAGTAGCAACTTGTCGCGCGCTTTCACTAACATCTGTTTGGTGTGCAGACGGCAGGTTTGCCAGCGCTCAGACTGCTCTGATGCTGCAAGAGGAAACCATCAGACGCAATGAGAGGGAGAGAAAGATTCTAACAGATAAACTGACCAACCTGGAGAGATCATTGAATAGCTGCGAGACGGACAAGGGTCAACTGCAGGAACGAATCAACAAATTGAAGAATGTGAGTGTTTTTTCTTCATGTGTTGTGTACATGTGTTGTAAGTGCTGCATGCATTTGTCATCTGTGTTGTATACATGTGTTGTATTTTTTGTATTGTGGTATTGTTGCTAGGACAACGGTAGAATGGAGGAAGACAAGAAAGCATTGAGGTCTTCACTAGAAGATGCAGAGAACAGATGCACAAGGTTGGAGCTGGCCAAGAGAGCTCTAGAGGGAGACATACAGAGGACTAAGCTTGTACTCACTGACAAGGACACAGAGATACAGGTGCTAAATGAAAGGATAGAGAACTTGGCTAGGCAGGGTCAGGAGATGGAGGGGCGTAACCAGAGCCTCCAGCTCACCGTAGACAGACTTTCTCTCACTCTAGCCAAGACAGAAGAGGAAGAGTCCACACAGAAGGTAGGTTGTTGTTTGCACGCTCCAATCATTGCTTCATACGGTGCATTGGCATGCATCTAGAATCTCCTGCATTGCTTGTCTCTCTTGTACAGGACAGAGTACAGAGTCTGAATATGTCACTCTCCGAGAGCACAGCTGCCATCGGGGAGCTTCAGGAGAGAGTACAGCAGCTGCAACGGGCTCTGACGAGCTCAGAACATGACAGGCGTGTTCTACAGGAAAGACTTGATACTACTAGGTAACTACTTGCTCCATCTCTCTCTACTACTTAGTAATCAATAACTCTAGCTCGGTGTTGTCAGGTAACACTGTATTTATGGTTGACAGGCACGCACAAAATGACACAAAGAAACAGAACCATTCCCTGATTGAGAGGGTGCAGTCACTGCAAGCTGAGCTACAAGACAGCGAGGTGAGACGTAACGAACTGGAGGGACAAGTTAGACAGAGTCACACGGTGAGTTGTCTTCTCTATACAGCATCTCATTAGTGTTAGTTGTCTCCCCTCCACTAATCACTGATTTACATTTTGTTTGCAGCTGCTTGTACAGCGTCAAGAGGCTGAGCAGGAGCTGAACCAAAAGTTACAAAAGATTGGAGGGGACAGGCAGGCCCTCCAAGAGAGAGTTGCTTCCCTACAGAGAACTCTAGCACAGCTTGAGACAGAGCAGAGGGAGGTGCATAGAACGGCCCGTACTCTGGAGAAAGACAAGTCGTCACTGAAGAAGACCTTGGACAAGGTTGGTAGAGGCCATTCTAAATATTCTTGGTTGTATTACGTTCACTTTGGATGCCTTACAATCCCATTTGTAGCAGTTCATTCTAAATTCCGTTTTGGCAACAATTTTTAGAGTTGTCTTTTCCTCTGTTGAACCAACAACTCTTAATTTCCACATTTCTACCTGTTATTGTGAATCAAATATAAGCGTTTGATGCGAATACTGCCACAATAAATGTACATATTCTCTGTAATTAAATGTTGGTAAAGACTATATGCATTCTATATCATATGGCCATTCCTGTAGACAAGTACTGACAGTAATGGTTATTTTAAGAATGCAAAATTTAAAAAATCATCATTTTCATAATTTAAACACGATTCGTTGATTAGAGTGTGAGACAATAGATTGAACATGATGCAATGTTACACATACACGTTGATCAGGTGGAGAGAGAGAAGCTACTAAATGATGAGAGAGTGTCTATGCAGGAGAAAGAGAAATCGAATCTGGGCTCATCTCTGTGTCGTCTGCAGGAAGAAAACATGGACTTGCAGAGACACGTGCAGAATCTGCAGGCTCAACTGGCAGAGGTGGAGAGTCAGCATGCTCAAAGGTAATTCTTTTGTCTAATGAAATATAATTATTTATATTTTATACATTTAATTGTTTATATATTATGTTTGTGTTATTATATTTTTTGTTTACTTGTTGAAGACGAAATAAGAGAAACTTATTGAGCATGAAAATATTTTCAATTGTTTAATAGTTGTTTTTATTATATACATATAGTAACATTTACATGTGCGGTATTACTATTTAGTACTTTTAGTGTTTAAACATACAGCATTAATAACAGTGTATTTTATTGTTTATGATATTTGTTGTAGACTAATAGATCTCACAACAAGACATCGTGCTGAGACAGAAATGGAGACGGAAAGACTGAGATCAGCTCAAATTCAAGGAGAGAGGACTCTGGAGGCGAGGGAAAAGTCCCACAGACAAAGGGTGAAGGGACTCGAGGAACAGGTGGCTACACTCAAAGACCAGCTCGGTCAAGAAATAAGGAAACGACAAGCATACATCAGGTACAGACTGTTACTCTTTGGTGGCCATCTTGTTTGTTTCATAATAGCGAGAAAATTTTAGCTTTCATTGTTCTCTGTGATCACATGACTAGTTTGAGGGTTTTGTCCATCATTAATAAATTATTTGATGTTCATTTGGTGTTTTAGTCGCTCAGCACGTACTGGCGATGACATTCGAGAAATAAGAAACATCCTTGACACATCACTGAGCAATGTAGCTCGAGATCCCAATCTAGATAGCACACTTCTCGAGCATGAAGTCAAGAAACTGGATGAGTCTATGGGTTGGTTTTCACAGCGTTTTCTCTACTTCCTAGACAATTCTATTGATAACTCTATAGTTACACATGAAACATCTATGGTTTTATAAACGACTGATGTTGTTGTAGGACGAGCATCTCCTGTGAGAGGAAGCCCGAGGAGACGCTCACCCACCCGGAGCACCTCTCCTATGAGAGTTGGCCGTTTGACCTCTACACCCACTCTCGGTGCCCGACCAAATCGACGTAATGTCAGCCCAAGTCCACACAACCTACGATCTCGACGGATGCACTAAATTTCGAAGCTGACTCATCCACTCTAAATGATTTTACAAAATGTCAGCTTTTCTCAGGAGACACCCCTGCCTCGTTACATCCAGCTTTCCTATGCCAAAGCTGAATAATTTCTAAGTGATAGCTGACTACTTCCATTAGTATCTTTATTTTGTACGCATTGGCTTAGTTTTCTATTCAAAGACTTGTGTGAAATGTCACACACATCCTCTCTGACAAACACAAGTTCTTAGTGCTCTTTTTAGTTTAGAAGTCTATGCCTATGCCACATTTACATGCACTCTTGAGTCTCTTCTATGCCGTCCAAAGATTTTTATTATGGAATTTTTTGTGAGAATTTTAATGCAATTTTTGATGTTGATTAGATTAGTTATGATTGTGCTTACTTTGTTTGCTCACCGTGTCTCATAGAGTAGGAGTTGTCTCTTATATTTATTATTATTAGTATATATGTATTTTGTTATTTCTCTAATCTAGTGTGACATGATTATTACATTATTATACATTTGAGCAGTCGTGTGTTTCATCTCTTGAGCTAGCAGTACAAAAATGCCTGTAGATCTCTAGTTATTTGCAAACATTTTTCCATTATGCATTTCTACTTATACAGTTTGGCTTTGTGTTTTTTTTAATAAAAACTGGCGATCGTGCCGAGCATTAATTTTCTATATTGATTATTAGATCAATATTATTGATGATTGTTGGAAAAGGTAAAACTCTCGTGAATAACAAGTTAACGTTTGCAGCAAAACCGTCAACTTTTACTCGCTACAAAGGTGTGCAAATTCCACGAGAAGATAACTTCTCAAAAAATGTGATCCAGTAACATCAACACTATACAGAGACATCTGCTGTAAGCTGAGGTGATATGTACAAGGCAGGCATATTTACAACAGAAATTATAATAAAATATAATACTATTCAGCCATGCTCATGCAGCTAAAGTTTGTTTCTTTCTCCGATAATCATTGACTATATCCCTAATAAGTTTTTTGAGAGTGGTAAGGGTGGGCCCTGACACCGATCCGTATGTGTCAGCAGACTTTGTGGGAATCACAGAAACCTGCAATAGAATGAATCCACATTATGCTCAAAAGCAAAGTTTGGGGTGGAAGACTGTAAGTTGGTGTTCATAGGTTATTCGACATGTGTCTTACAATTCTTTTATCACAATGAGATTCACCAAACGTTACAATAACGAATGTTAAAGTAACGAAGCCTGTGCTTATCATAACAGCATTTAAACATCTGGCTGTACCTCTAACATGGAAAAAAATCGCCAATTTTAAACTTGTCTATGCACAATTTCGTCTTTAGAAACGCGAATTTGGTATCATATTGGCCCCTTGCCAACCAATCAAACTTTGGTCGACTGGCTGCTAGTACCAGTAGAGTTACCTGCTTGGCAGGCAGTTGCAGACTAGAGGCAACTTCGTCTCCGGCAGATTTCCATATTTCCTGTAGCACCGCGTTATATTTACGCTGATAGGAGTGTCTGTACAACACTGTGTAGTTTAGAGAGCTGGTTAAAGGCTTCACCATATTCAGCGTCTAAAATAACTATACGCTTTTTACAATAGTTGACAAAAGCAATGATATTCTGCATTTGCGTTGAAAACAGCACTTTCTTTTAATGAAAAGAAGTCTTGATAAATAATTATAAGTTGTCTCATCTCTATAATGCAGAAAGAAGACAAATCCGAATAATCAATATTAACTTTATATGAAGTACTGAGGGAGCTGTTATGTATCAGCTGGTAAAGTAACAGACTTGTGTGAAGGGATTGAACCTAATACACGATATTGAAGTGTCCGACGGAGACACTTCTGAGTGTGACCACCATCAATGTGTTCAACAAGACAGACTGGAATTTCGATGGTTCATATATATAAATATATATACACCACAGAGAGACTACCGAGTGTGACCACCATCAATATGTATATATATTTAGGTTATATCCATTCTACAGCAGGTCCTTTGACCACCAAAATATCAGCCAATCAAATGAGTGAAAATGCTCTTTCATTGGACAGCTTACCATTTGCAGTCTGCTCATTGGTCACATAGGAATGTGCAGATGCAAGTTGTGAGCGTGTCAGAAATGATTTTGTTTTAAAAACCGACTCAGTCTGCGTCAAAAGGAATGCAACCACAAAAGTCACACGTATTTTTATGCGCTAAGAGAAGACAACTACAAATTTGAAATGTAGTCCCATCTATCTGGGGGTGGGGTGGGACCTACCGCTACAAAACCCCACCTCTTGAGAGCCGTCCCACCTAAGTCCTATCTTGCAAAAAGACAATTTTGCTAATCATCATAACATAACAAACCTTTTTTTGGTAAAAAAAATCAGTAAAGCTTTTCAAAGCTAGAGAAGTATAATTTTACTCTTTTCCGTAAAGAAATTTGGTGTTGGTACCGTGAAGCAAGCGTTTTACCTTTTTATCCTTCACAAAACTGGTCACACGACCAGTGCTATTTACTATAGTCAAACAATTAAAGGTTACATAATACTTCAGAGTGCCGTGGAGAGCAAGCTGTGCCGGGGACAAAATTGACTTTCGGGAGAAAGAGCCACTGTCCCATTTTTTGATCATGTTTGAACTTGTCTAGACTGTGAACCACGGTATGACGTTAGACAGCTACAAGCTATAATCACCAGTGAAGCAGTGAACTCAAGCAAGGAATTGGGACTGTGCATTTCTCAAAGGCCGATTGGCCTGGAAACCGTTGGCAAACCAGCATTTATTTAATTAGAATAAATAGGATATTTGTCTTTAGACCAGCTAGATAAATGGCATAGAAAGAGGAGCTAAAACAACCAAGTAAAACTGCCAATACAAAATAAATTCATACGTTAACGGCTCTAGGAGTTCTTGATATTCAATTTTTTTCACCAAAAATGTATGTTATAATTACTGTGGTAACAAGCGAAAAATCTCTCTTCTACAAATGTTAAGCCTGTCCCAAAATTGGAATTGTCTTCTTTTGAGGAACTAACTCTACAGCTTGAGCCAGGTCCTGGAAGTACCATCTATACTCTTACCAGCGCAGACCCCATTGTCTAACATCTGTATATTATAGACAAACAGGGAAACAAAATGATCACCAATATATTTATCCAATTACCACACAAACCTTGAGCTGCTGCAGGGAGTCCAACACCCCTGCTGACTCATCGACCGCTGACATGAGATGACGAGGGTGACACATGAGATGCTTCTGTCTGGCTGTCACGTTGGTGTCCTTGACACGAGACCACAACTCAGGTAGCTTATACAACCCAGTCAACAGTGCCAGTCTATTTAGACCAACAGCTCCAGCCATTTGTTTGGTCTGTAACAACCTGATGGCATGCAGGGAAATGTCCTTGAACTTTGAAGATACAAATCAACCACCGATTATCAATGGATGGATATAGCCCAAAATAAAATTATATCTAAGACTTTGTACCTGAAAGCTGTGCAGTATATCATTTCTCCAATGCTCTAACCAACTAGCGTGGTTGAATAGCCCCGCAGTAAATGGGTCAACAAGTATGACGTGATGTATGTGGGTGTCATACATGTGAGAGTAGAACCTGTAGTACAACAGCATCTATCTGTTGACTATCTCCACCAGCAAGTTATTAAAATACAATACTAGAGTTGTCCCCCACCTGGCAGCCAGAGCTCCTAGCTCTAGACCAATGAGAATGAAGGGCAGCGGCTGAGAGCTCGACCCGTTAACTAAATGCTTTAAATCATCGGCCATTCTTTCCACCGTAAATATTTGACTTCTAGCCTTGGGTCCAGTTTTCTCAGAACCATCTAGGCAACAGAGAGGTGGATATATGGAGAAGAAAACTAAGCAACCTAACAGATTGGAATAGATCTGCAAGCCTCATATGGCAAGGAGACAACTCCAGAAAAGCATAAGCAGGAGTACCTTCTCCCACATTGTGGAGCTCTGGTGGTGGACGATCACTGAATCCCACCCCAGCTCTGTCATAGACACAAACTCTGGTCAACTTAGACAGTGGCAACCGCAGGCTCTCCCATATGTCTGAGGATACACCTAAATATGTAGTTGGCACGTTCAAATAGTATTTAGTACACGAAAAGGTCTTCATCAAATTTGATAAAAATAAGGAGTTATTTTCTTGCTACAAAAAATAGACTAAGGGAAGACAACTACAAAAACTTCTGACAAACCTACACAAATAGAGGGTCAGACGCATGGATGAAGTATAACAGGATTGCCAGCTGCGCCTAATCAGCTGAGGCAATTTGAATGGCAAAGTTAGTACCGGATGTAGACCGTAACTGCGCGAATTTTATAAGGGAGTCGTGACATACGCTATAGTAAGGGGCTGCAGGTTATGTTAAAATCTTTTTTACAGCAAACACCGCAATTTTTTAAACGGCCAATACTAAGAACGTACCGGAAACGCGGCACTTTTTGCGTGGAGTGGCTTAGTTGTCTTTTTTAATGAGAAGACAACTGAGCACTGCTTCCACAAAAGACAATGTACGTACCGGATACTGCGTAAATATTACTGTCATGGCAACTCTCATAAACGGCCTCACTTGCATCGTGGTCAAAGCTATATTGAACGGCGGTAGCTGGCAATCCTGTTATACTTCATCCATGGTCAGACGAAACCCCCCCTACTTGAAGATAAAACCCCTTACCCCTAAGAGAGTTGTCTTTTCTTAGTGTCAAAGAGCGCTAAATAGTCATAACCCAAATACTAAAAATAATCCAAAATTAGAACATAACTTTTTTTATTGTGAGTTGAAAATTTTTATTGGTGTTGATTACAAAAAAAGACACCGGAAATGCAAGCCTGATATTTTTTTTACGTAACAAATAAATTGTAAGTTAGATGGTTTAAATCTGCTGATATTATTTGATTTGAAATAATTTTTTCAACCCTACTATTGTTTTAGTTCTTGGGATATTCAAAACTCTAAAATGCACTTTCAAGTACGGGGCTTCATAAAGAGGTAGACTAGAGTAGGGGATTTCGACTATAGGGTACAGCGTAGAGTATGGGTAGGGGTTTTAGTCTCACCCCAAATAGATAGTGATCTCGGAGATCTCACTAAAGGTGTGGCTACACAGGCCGATGTTTTGCATAGGAAGGCATTCCGATGGGCGTGCCCGACGGGCGTGTCCACTTCGGAACATCGTGCGACCTGTTCGTGAGCATAACCAACATGTTGGTCTATGCCCGATGCCGAACAAACATCGGCTTTCTCTGATTGGTTGAAACAAAATATTTTGTCAAGCTCATCAAGTTCAACCATTTACAACACATTTCCGTTAGAATTTTTGTCAACAACGAGCATCCACTGCAACTCCGAAGGAACTATTATGTTATAATAATAAAATTTGAATAGTGAATTAATTTTTACAAGGCTCATAGAACAGTGGTAATTGACAATTTCAAAATTACTGAGTATAAATATATTAATAAGTAAGATTAATAACAAGTACAATGAAATAAAATTCATTATTACAGCAGCATTTATTTATTATTAATTTTTATTATTATAACTAATGAATAATCACAATAATATCTGGAAGATTTAATAATAAACAGAACCAACACAAAAATATTGAAAACAATTTTTTCATGGTGAACAAGACCAGCCATACATCACAATGAAATTGTTCTTTAATTATTGTTGTTGTTATTATTGCATTATTATATCAGGGAAACAAATAATTCGTTGTCGGAAATGAAACAGACAAAAACCCGCACTTTGTGCCGTGTGATTGGCTAGTTCAGTTGCAGTTCACCGATGTGCTCGTGTACAGCGTCACGCTTCTTCGGCCTGTGTAGCCACCTGCACATAGCCACGAACTATCGCATAGGCACATCGGTATCAGACCATCGGTGCAGTGTAGCCAAGCCTTAACAGACTAATTTACCTGCTGGGTTCTCCAATACCACGGTAGGGCTGCCCACTCCTGCACACCTGAGCATCAGCCGCTGCCCATAGCCGATGTCGTAGTGCAGTGAGTCCTCAGGCAGCAGCATTACCTGTTCACCTTTGAGGCCGGCATAGTTTATTAAGGGTGCTGCCAGCATTAGTAATACCAACCATTTCATCAGACCTGCCAACTGCCACACGAACCTGCCATAGATAAATATCACGTGCAAAGTAATATTAAAGGCGTTGTGACATGTATTACTGATCGAATTCAACTTAATTTACCCATATTCAAGTGAGTTTAAATTTAATAAACTGTTCTGGAGTTGTGCGCTCATTACTTCGATTTATAGCGTACACATTACAGATAATTTGTGAGCTATTTTGTTTTTATACACAACATGTCATATATGAAATCAGAAAGAAGATTTTTGTGAAAAGTTATGGGCATAGAAAAAGGGCTCCCAAAAAACGTCTTTGTTCAGCGAATTTCCAAAGCGCCAAAACTTAGGAACGCAATCGATGACAGATTTTGTTTGGTGTTTTAACCTTTATGTACATACCAGTGACCATAGAATATGTAACACGGCCAATATCTCTAAAACTGAGACACAAAAATATTTTTATATTTGGAACTATCAGAAGATTGAGATTAGCAGACCAGTAAACAATTGAAATAAATCTCAAATCTAAATTACCAATAGTTCAACAAAGAAAACCAGAGCAACATGAAATGAACCTAAATAAAAAGTATTTAGAATAAATGTAAAAAGTAACGATGCCTGTTCTGGGTAATTTTGTATTGACTAAATAGCATTCAGCTTATAGCGAAAAGACAACTCCAAAAATTTTGTTCTATTGTATAGCTTAAATGAGGCACATAATTTGGGGTGATGTGCACGTTGACACGGTGGACTTGACAAGCAGGTATGTTGAAAGCCGACGAGGCTTATCAATGCCGGCTTGACAGCAATTACACAATTACAACAAACAGGAAAAATAAGCAATAGGATGATTAATGACCAGGAAGTGGTTAGCTTTGTTAATGTTAGTTATTTTTGCTTTAATGTGAGAAAATAACTAAATAACATTAATTATAATAAATAATAAATATATATAATAATAATAAATTTTCTATCCATTTGGCTGAATCACAACCATAATAAAAAAAAAATCTAATACAATTGAATATAGTTTGACTAGCCTAGTATACATTTGCAACTATTATTTATTATTAATGTTTAATAGAATCACTTGTCCGTGTCAGTTGACACGATTCTAAAGAGAATAATCAATAAATATATGTAATCCAAACCCAATAAAACCATTTCATGACAAAAACTTAAAACAAGTTTTTATCCCAACGTAAAATACAAAACACGGCAGTATTTCGGCTAGCGATCCTTTCATGTCATGTATATCTCATTACGTGATCACTCCAATAGCTGATGATGTGGCTTGTTTAGACTATAGAGAGAACAAGGAAGCTGTGAAGTTGATAGCTGAGGCAGATGTCGATGATGAAACAAATTTGTCACCAATTAAGTGATTATTTGTGAGGAAATCCACTCGAGCCGCATTCGTAAGAACAACTGATAGTAGAAAAAGAATGTCGTGATCAAATTTCAGGTAAGGACTATTAACAAAAATTAGGGCAGAATATTCCCAACTCTTCAAACCACAAGTAATTTTGTTATGAATAAGTTGCTGTAATATAACTAGCGCAACTAAATTACAAAGAAATCTTATCACAAAGAGCCAGAGATTAGGCAGAATTGTTACATGAAAGTTACCCAACATTGATTTGAATATTACAATCGAAATAAATTTATAAATACCTAAAAGGAGCCAATAGGAAACTGGCTGATCCCTTAGACTCAGGTGCATCATTGTTATCTCCACCACCTTTGTTAGCACTTCGGAACACGGCTAACTTTCTCTGTCGCACCATCGCTATATTTCTATTTCTTAAAAAAAAAAACAATAATATAAATTGCTACATATTTGTCGCACTGTAATGGAGTCCCAGCAGTTCTATAGGTGACGCCAGCAGTAAAGATACCGGAAGTCTTATTGCTACGACGTTACAATGCTAAAATATTATTAATATTAACGAAATTCTATCTTTTTTATTTAGATTTATGAAATGAGCAACCAATGATTCATGACCAGTAGATAGGTATGGAGCGTATAATAAGGACGATGCGCCGTTTATGTAAAGTATCTCAGCACCAGTATCTCATCTACGTAGCCAGCTTACGACCAGGAGGCACCTTCATTTATTTATCCAGGCAAACTTAATCAAAATTGAAATAAGAAACTATGGCTCCATTACGTAGTGTTATGAGCATAATATTTAATTCATTTTTTCTCAAGTGAATAAACCAATATCTTTTCAAAAAAAAATTTCAAGGGCTTTATTGATTCCTTGAGCTTTCTCAAAAAACATCATTTTTGTCATATTGGCTATCATAATAGCCAATGATAAGTTAGACGATCGACTATGTAACTTAAAGCTGCATTGCTAAAATGAAACTACTCTATCGGAACCCCATTAGCAACACTGGAGGACTAAAATTAAACAAAAATACAGCTTTTTTTCTCTAACAATGACAGATGCTGTACAAATGACATTTTCACTGTTTGCTTTGCAGCATTTTGCAACAATCGTGGACAAAAATCCAGATTATTGGGTTTGTTTATAGATTTATAGGCTGATCACTGACGTAGTTTGTTAGAGCACTTTCTAGAACATAATGAAGATTCAACTGAAACGAGACAAAACTTGGGCATCAAAATAATAACTTGAAAAGATATTCAATCATTTGAAATATCAGCTCAATTTCAGTAACCCATTGAGAGATTGACATCGCAAAAGTTGCATGACAGCGTAAAATATTTATCAACCTACAATCAGCTGGCGATGCTAAGATTATGTTTATGATATTTTTAATATGTAATCGATTATTACATGACCAAATATCACATGATGAAATAACAATGAGCAATAAGTCAACACAGTATAATTTCTCATTTATTTGCATGCTTATGCAATACTTATCTTTTTTTTTGTCACAGGGACAAAGAGGTAGTTCCCTTACGCGTGTGCTAAATGTAATGTGTGGATTGCTCCATGACCAAGAATTTCATATAAATCAATCAGTCCTGCATACATGAATGTCTGTTCAGTGCAAGATAAAGCAGACATAACTGTTTTTTATTCTATCTGTACTGCTGTGATTAGTCAACCAAACTTTTGTGACTTAATGTTGCAATGACATTAAAATTACAAGGATCAATGACATCGATTTTGCAATAGCTAGTAAATTGTAACCTACTGCTACACATTCCAGAAAACCATTGCATAAACACTTGCTGCATGCAACTATTCTCGATTTTGTTCAGATGGTCAAGATAATAATCATTTGATAGCTTGTGAGGTTCTTGCTGGTCAATTTTGCAATTTGTCTGAAGCTTTACGCCAAAATATTTACTTACTGGGATTTCTGCAATATTTCCAAATATGGCAACTTGGTGTTGGATCTTTTCATTGAATGATACACTTTTGTTGTTTTTGAGTTATTATCTACATTGTGGTCAATTTTTAGGTTTCTGCAATACTCGAGAAATACCATTGTTATCTCAATGCATTCCCAGTCAATAAATTGTTCTGTATAACAATTTTAAGAGTGACTTGCTGCATTGATTTTTATTTTCCACCCAATAGCGCACAACGACGAAGTAGTGGGTGTATGCTGGGCCTCTGATTCTAATTCAGTAACATTAATAAATATTAATAATGTATGCTTTATCATGGTATTCAGAATCGGATTGCCTACCTCTGCACTTTCTCTAACTGTTCTACATACTTTAAGAAGTGAGGACCCCAAGCCTCGAAAGGAAGCATAACCCAGGAGCGGCAGACAAAACGAGAGGTATGCCACGAGTTTAATCTTCATAGGAGTGTCATGGGGGCTCTCTTGATCATTCCCAATTTCTGCGAGGCTTTACTGGTCACCATAACTATGTGACATCCAGATATTTAAACTCTGTCACTTGGATTAATGGTTTCTTGTCCAATGTGTACGCTGCCTGGACATTTGATTTCTATCAAAAGCTAGTTTGACACTTGGCAATATTGAACTGTGTACGGTTTTGCTCAGCCCATTTTGTCAAATTGTTAAAACATTGCTGAAAATTATTGTAATCTTCAGGACTGTTCACTATCATGTATGCCAGAGCATTTAGCCTTATAGAGGTGTCTACAGAACTAACTACCATTATATCATTAATAAAGACCAGAAAACGCAGAGGACCAAGAACAGATCCTAATATATAACTGGCAGAGGCCTGGAATGTTGCCCCTTCATAGCAACCCTCTGGGTCTAGCCACCGGTGATTGGGATTTCCGGTTTCAAAAATGAGCAGAAAATTCTGCTGACTGTCAACTGGCATTTATTATTATCAGAGCTAATGATAAATATTTATTTATACGCACATGGTGGTTCTAGCTATCAGGAAGCTTTGTGTGTAACGCAATCATTGATTATAATAATTAACCTACAATAAAAAAAATAATAATTCATGAAGTAGTAACTATTATTGATTGATAATTATTATTTAATTTATTAATTAATTGATGATGATGGTTATTATTAATTAATAAATATTGCTTCGTTCATCATCAATCAATCAATCATAACACATCATCTCTATCTATATATATTTGTGTGATAAACTATAGCTATGCAATGTAATCAAACTGTTCAGCAGAATTTTAGGAAGGAAACATAAGTCCAAATATGGCGAGCAACATGATCAACTATAGTTACAGTAGGTAGT
Organism: Cryptosula pallasiana; assembly: GCA_945261195.1. Taxonomy (NCBI): domain Eukaryota; kingdom Metazoa; phylum Bryozoa; class Gymnolaemata; order Cheilostomatida; family Cryptosulidae; genus Cryptosula; species Cryptosula pallasiana. Next base: position 15,701,322 of record OX183136.1, read on the forward strand.
GCCCATTGAAATGAAAACATTTTTTCATCTCAATGGTAGTGCCGTCGACAAGATCACTACTCCAAGGACATGATGCTGTGAACAGAAAATGGTCAATAAATGAACCTGCTGGAAAAGCTAAATCAGACTAGCCAATCAAAAATGATAAACAATATAAACAGCAAGCAACTCCTCAAAAATATTAAGCCGTTGCAGGTTCTGCAAATTTTTTGTTTAGGCGTAGCATAGTGAGACCCCGTATACTTTCTATACAAACCTTACGGCTCTGAGGCTAGCAAGTCCAGGTGGGATGGCTTCCGGTAAACCTGCGTCTAGCTGAGTTTTTACCATTTTGGCCGCTGGGTATTATTGAACTCTACTCTTATTATTATTTTAATGGTTTTTTTTATTACTGTTTGCAATAATTTCGATTAGAACATAGTAGATCCAGCTCAATTGTTGAAGTATGTTAGTGTTAGTTATCTGGAACAAAACTTATGTTGCTGTACTGAATAATAATTGCTTTAGTTAGTAGTACTAAGTTAGTAGTAGGTAGGTGGTAGTAGTAGTAGGACTTTTACTCAGGAGCACAGGGGCACTGCAGTAGTAGTAGTTGCAAGCATGTCTCTTTGCCTAAGTCCACTATTAAACACCCTACATAGGGTGTTTAATAGTGGACTTAGGCGAAGAGATATGCTTGCAACTACTACTGCAGTGCTCCTGAGGAAAAGTCCTACTACTACCACCTACTACTAACTTAGTTAGTACTACTAACAACTACTAAAGCAATTATTATGACATTGAAATTACAAGGATCAATGACATCGATTTTGCAATAGCTAGTAAATTGTAACCTACTGCTGCACATTCCAGAAAACTATGTATGTGTATGTAGGGTGTTTAATAGTGGTCTTAGGCAAAGAGATATGCTTGCAACTACTACTGTAGTGCCCCTGTGCTCAGGAGGTTAGTAGTAGTAGTACTACTAGTAGTAGTAGTAGTAGTCACAGTGTTGTGTGTTCAACTGTTTTTAATTATAATGTTTTTTAAGAAGATGATGATGACAATTACCTCTACCACAACAGCACACACACACGACAACCACTGGCTTTATCATTAGCTAGCCATCCAATCAATCAAATCTTTTCAATAAATAAAGGAAGAGTTGGTTACAAAAGTGGTGTATGTATTGTATGTATGTATTATGCACATCCATATTATTATTATAATCATTATTATATCATATCATTATGATAACAATAATAAAGCAGTAGTAGTAGTAATAATAATAATAGTATTGATAATAATAATAAAATTAATGAATGGTTGTTATTATTATTATTATTATTATGATTAATAATAATAGTAATAATAAATTATTATAATAATTTCTTTTGTATAAGCAGAAGAAGAAGAAGGTACTAAAATAGTAATTATTATTAATGATAATATATATAATACTTTGATAATAATCCTAGTTATTATCATTATTATCGATTACCATTATTATTGTAATTGAAATTATTTTGAGTGATATTAATTAACTAATTTTGATAACATTAATTAAAAAGACGGTGATCGTGAAATAATAGTAGTTAGTGAAGCGGTTATTTGTTATTTCTTAATGGTGATGATGATGAGACATTTATAAGTTGAATAATTATTATTTAATTATTCATTTGTCATTAATGATAATAAACGAATCCATCGACTACTCATTCCCATCTCACTACTCAGCCAATAGAAAATAAATATCAACATTATTATTATTATGATACTATTAATAATGATGATAAACAGTTCATGCTCAGTAGTAGGTATTAGTAGTTAACATGAAATAACAATGAGTTATAACCACCCAGTCTAATGAGCTGCTAGTGAGTGACACTAGGAGTCCCAGAGTCAGAAATCTGTTTATGGATCCACCCTCTTTCTGTTCTCGATCAACAATCTTCATTAGCAAGTTGACTGAAGCATCGGTTTCTTTGCTGATGACACTGTAATATCTAACAATGAAATGACATACACTAATTGCTGCTGATTGAAAATGCTTCTACTCTGTGGAATCCGATTATTCTCTAAACTATTACCACAACATTTCCATCTGGAAATAGTAGAAAACAATGCTATTTTTTTCATCTAAAAAGTGAAGGAAAGATAAAGAATTAATAGGTTTTTAGGTAAATTCCATATACAAATTTGAGTGTTGGATGTAAAATAGGTTGGCGTAATCTGTTCATGCAACTAATGTTCTTTAAATAGAATCATTGTTTGCCTATTAACACCAATGATGAGCTGATTAGCTGTAGAATGATTACAAAAGCCATTGGGAACGGAGATCTTCCTTCTATCTCTGTTAAAATCTTCCTGTGTCACAAAATAATTTTACCTAAAGCTGTGCGTGGGTTTCAATCTAACATAGAATGACACCTTGGAATTTTAAAGTAGCAGAAATCCATCTAGCTAACTAATTTTAAACAAATAGGTTTAATGCGTAGCACACAGTTAGTCGAAATCTGCACTAATGTGTTCTACAAAAGTAGGAGTAAATGTTAAATGGAGTATTTTTGACAATTATCATTATTATCGGAGCATTTGAATAAATAATGTATAATGTTATTATTATTATCATTATTAAATTTTATATTTATAATTTGAGGTAATAAACTTGAGTATGCCATAGCATTGCATATTTTGTATTATTATTTTCCAAAGATTGATTGGGTACTACAATAAACAACTACAAGAATTAATGCACACAAATCTGGAATGAGACAGCTCCCAGATTGATGTGGACAGACCTGGAATGAATGTCTACTACCCGATGAAGAGGGCTTTTTTACGTTTATTCCAAAAAGTTCCCGCATTCTTTCGCAGCTAAGTGTAAAATACCACTCGTTCTGGCTATGCCTACATTTGTTTCATTTTTTTTACTAAAAATGAAATGATATTTTATGTCCTCCAGAAACCAGTGTGACTTCTGAAATATTTTTTTCATGGTTAGCTTTTATTTCAGGTTTTTGGACACCCATTTTAAGAGGTGTCTGTGTTCGCTCTATGAATAAATCATGTCCTTTTCTGCAACAGTTAAAAGCTGTCGGCTTTCTCCCATTCTCTTACTCAGCAATCACAATATCTATAAGTGTTTCACAATGGTCTTTTTTGTATCACAGCGCCAGAGCAGATTTCCTTCACTTTGCTTTTCTATTATTGTTCAAAAGTCGATCCCAAAACACATGTCATAGCTTTCTTCATCAGCATTCTAGTCACTCCTATGGTGACCCTTGCCTCCCCCTCCCCTTCTAGTAGCATTTCACTCAATTGCTAAGGCTTTGTAACTGGAGCTATACTTCATCAAAAAGATGGGTCCTTCTCTAATGCGAACTGATGGAGTATTTTGAAATACTTCAAGTAATGAATATAGTCCTACTTTTAGATCATTTTTAGTTATTTCACTTTAGGTTGCATATTCTTCCGAGATTATTAAGCCAATTAACCCCTTGGAATTTTTTCGTGTACATGCGTCGTTGGGAAAATAATAAGTCGAGTTATTGGACCACCTCTTTCATTGACCGTTGGAGAATCGAATGTGTATTTGTGTAGTAAATGTTGAATAAAACTCGGTACCCCCTGGCTATGCACCTCACTTTGTCTGAATTTATTGTAGGTATGCTTCCACCTAAAACTCTCTAAAGCCACCTTTACACTAGGTGACTTTCCTTTGAACTTTGTTGATGCGTATTGTCTCAGGAAATTTGTGAAATGCAGGGTTGCCGCAGGCGGAAATGCAGCAACCCGGCAATGTTGGGTTTGAGCATCAAGCTACAATGATTTTATAGCCACTTGACACATTTCGACCGATTGTGTTGCTCTATTTAGTGGCTCCAATATTTTTTTTGATTCACGCCTGGATATAATGTAAACAATGATTGTTATAAGACCGTAAATTTATTATTAAATAATTAATTATTACCAGGATTGTCGATAATTATGTATCATAATTTTTGTATCAAATAAATCAAACTCCGTACCTTTAATAATAATAATAATAATAATAATTAATTCATATTTGAGGTAATTATTTATATTCTGGATGCAAACATGGAAAAAACAGAGTTTTTTTTCATATTGTTATTTAATTTTAATAATTATTATTTCTTTGTAGATAGGTCAAAATTTTATACTATATGTAAATAAAAAAAACCACTGAATGGATAGAGAAATGCTACCTGGTAGAAAACTGTTAATAATTAGATCAATCCAACTGCTTGAGCAGGAACGCATTAAATTATATTAGTTGTGATGGTTGGGCAACTCCAAAGTAGCAAACTAAAAGCAACTTGCAACTGTGTCTGCAACCATCAATTGGGAAGGAGACGCAATCGCTCTAGTATATACGCGGCTTAAAAGTTAGTGACCCATTTTCTCACTAATTTGTGATACATAACACATTTTATTTCGGGTGATGTTGGCCCATATTGGGAAATTGTCTTTAACCAGCTTAGGCCGCAAACTTATTGCTATGTTAGAGTCGAAATATAAAAACCAAAGTATTCTTGCTTGTGTGATAATGAAGATATTTTTATTCTGATTTTTCTAGTTGCAAATTAGGTTTTCAATTGAAAAATACTAACTAACGCCCTGTTGTCGGAGTAATCATAACCTTTTCGTTTATTTTAATCTCGTCCATTGTGCCTAGTAATATATTTATTTTTTTGTTATAGATATTATATATATTTTCTATCTGTTTACTTGCAACGCATGATGTGTTGATTGTTGCTGCTGCATATTATGAACAGGTGAATGATCTTTTCATTCAATTTTGGTTATTGTGCATGCAATCATAGATGTTGTTTTCAGATCGGAAAGTTCCCAGAAACACAAAATTTTGACAATGAAGAATAATGGCACTGCAAGAGTCCCACCTTACCATAAATTTTTTTCCGTAATGGCTTGTATAAATAATTAGTTGAAATAATAAGGCCTTCTTCTAGAAGTCGCTGAATCTGTTAAAAAGATTAAATGGTCTAAAAACAATTATTACTCAGTGGTCGGTGCTTAAAGTTTCCTTGATTCTGTAGTTTGCAAAACAAACAAAAGGTTTGTCACAAATATAATTACTACAAGAAAATATTCGAAAAACGATACCATAGAATTACTCAATTCCAGTATTGGGTTTCCCGCTATAAAGAAGTAGGCAAAAATTCTAACTACAACTGACTAATTATTCCTGCGGCTTAGATTGATCATATGGTCTGCATAATGTACAGGAAATGGCTCCAACTTAACCAAGGTATGCTGCGTAGCTCTATCATCAGAAGACAACTTCCAGCTATGGACCTACAGAAAGAATTACAAAGGCGACAAACACTGCTTTTTGTAAAGAGTTATCCAGAATCTGTGTACATGACATACCTATTATACTCTTTCTTGTACTAGCCAATATCTTATGTAATCAAGCTAGTGTTATGTCTATTTACGTTGCCCTGCATGAGCCGCCCTTATTTTATGTAGTGTACAAAGGCTACATGCGGACAAAAGACATTATGTAATCTTTTATATAAATACTGGCTGCTGCTGCCTCACAACTCAGAGTAGTTGGAGGAGCACAGACAGAAGTACCGAAGAATACAAGCTATACTACTCTCACACACTCTCTTATTGCTTACATGAAGACAGCAATACTTATTGCAATAATAGAAGTCTTGCAATAAATTACAAGCCTGCAAAAGCAAGCAATCCGGCACTTAGGCCAGCACGCAGTCTAGCAAGCAGTTCAGCATGCAGTCCAGCTATGCCGGCCGGCACTACTAACTAGTAGTGCCTGCTCGGGCTACTGAACTGGAGCCTGCAGTCTAGTACTGAGGGAGGTGCAGGTGCCTGCTACCTTGTGAATTGCATACCACTAAAAAATCCCACACAATAATACGCAACCAACCAGCAAGGTTTTGCAGTCTATATCATGTAATTGAAATAGAGCTCTGTTTTGTTTGATTCCAACAGTTTTTACACTCAAAAAGTTTGAACATCCCTCTACTGGCAATTAGTTTAAAAAAATAACAGTTTCCCATTTCTCAAAAAAACTTCTTTCCTTATTAATAAAAAATCGTTAAGGATAATAGAAAAAGCAAAGGAGTGAAGAATATTTGATTGGGATAGATAAGTGTTAGATTGAATGAAATGTTATGCTAACATCTCAGCTAACTGCCAGTGACAACGAAGACATATATAGGAAAAAATCCTCTAGTAGTTAAAGTGATCGCACTTTAACTCTGAGGTTAGAACGACTACCTATGAGCAGGATCTGACCATATCATGCTTATCTGGTTAGATTTAGGCATGAAATAAAGTGGTACTTCGCTTGATTACAGTTTCCGTATCCCTGACGGTAAAAGATCCCCCTGCTTCTTTGGAAGAGTAGGTGATGTTGCTCAGAAAAGCTTATGAAGCCTATCTTTAGTGTTGCGCGCAATAGAAATCAAACAGCAAACAAATAAATGCACATGGACAAAATGAAACAACCCACGGTAGAAGTTTCGAGATTTCAACATTTTTAATGGTCGTGCACCACAAGCCTAGAATCGAGACACAAATGAATAGCAAATGTATCTAATGGATGAAAGTTCAATGTTTTAAAAAGAACATATGAAGTGTATAGAGGAGGAAAGCTTGCAGTTAAACTAACTCAATAGGGATCTTTGAAGAAAGACCCATCAAAATAATAATATTGGAATATGATGTAAAAAGTTGAAAGTGTCTAGGAGTGCCCAAAAAACACAGATTTGAGAGGATACAGAATTACTTGGTTGAGCACTCCGTAAAAATTGTTGAGACTCAGTAAATACCTTTACTAAAAAACCCATTCATGCTTCTTAACCATTCAAAATTTTTGGCAATAAAAATAATTTTTTTCTAATTTGCAATATATACTGTAGTTAGGTTTTCTTTCAGTTGGCAATGTATACTGTAGTTAGGTTTTCTTCCAGTTGGCAATATATACTGTAGTTAGGTTTTCTTCCAGTTGACAATATATACTGTAGTTAGGTCTTCTTCCAGTTGGCAATATATACTGTAGTTAGGTTTTCTTCCAGTTGGCAATGTTGAATTCCTGTTGCCTCATTAAAGAACTTCCTATACACAATTTAAAAAATAATAAACATATTTTTCACGAATGATTATTCAGCATTGAGTGTTTCAGATTTGTAACATCTGTCTTTGGTGAAGTGTTATGGAAAATAGTGGGCCTGTTTTTATTATTAACGCATGGATTCCATTTAATTATTTAAATAAAGCCATCTACTTTCAAACACATGGTTACAATTAGACTGTCTGCACTGAGTGTATTTATACTGTTGAGATCCTTTTTGCATATGGTGTTGATGCACTGTATCATCAGAAACAATAGACACCCCTAGTATTTAGTACAATAATATCGCACGCATATTTCCTTTCTATACTGTGTTTGCAGTTCACTTACACACTGGACTGTGGATAATAAATGTATAATGTTTTTATACAGTGTATATCTGCATTTTAAGGCGGTGTATTAGCATGTTTGACATATAGAGAGAAAATATGAGATGGATACTGTTTGTGTATACTTACAATTCAAGGCTATGTGTGATATGTCATTACTGTGTATCTGTGCATATTGTAGACGAGTTCAACACACGCGGGGGAGATAACTGGCACTGAGTGAGTCGGGACATGCCCACAATTCACTGGTAAATGGTGGTTTAGTCACTGGAATATTTAGGTGCTTCTGTTTATTACCTTTTGAGGGCATTATAGTCGCTTTATAGATTATTGTTGAAATAGCAGCAATGGGGATTGCGACGGTCTTTCTCAATTGTCACTTGGTCCTAGAAACAACAACCAGACCATCGTAACGGTATTAAATATATATAAAAAGTTGACTTCGTTTTATTAAAATAAACAGTAATATTATTCAACAAACCAATTTGATAAATTATTTTGATTAAAGTTAAATCATTTATCTCAAAATTGCGACACGAAAAAGTTAAGTTTCAAGGAAAAAAATCAGACTTTTACAGCCCTAGAAGTCCTAACCAACTTAATAATATTTTTACCAGAAACAGCTATATGTCATAGTTATGGCTTTATTAATTATTTGGACTGAGTTGTCTGTTTTTGAGGAGACAACTCCACAAGTTTAATCGTTTGGTCCTGGAAGCTCCAACGACTCCTGGCGTATGTGCTCTTATGAGTGTTGACACATTTTGTAATTGCAACATTGATGAGTAATGCTTATGAAAACAATAACCCAACGTGATTTGAGTGTTCTACCACATTTACACTTGTGACAGTGTTTGGCTACTTCACTCAATAGTGATTTTTTGTTGAGAGTTTGAGGGTTTTGTTTGTCATTAATTGTAGTGCAGATATTTGTCCCTTTTTGCCAAATACCAGCAGAGAAAAATGTGTATATAAAAATATTTTTTTACCTCTCACACATTTTGTCCGAAATTTATGAAAATTCATAACGGGTAAACGACCATTTATTTAATAAATAAATATATAACAGGTTGATAAAGTATGACAATTTAAATTGTTAGTTGGTAACACCATAAATCATGGTTGTTGTTTTTAATATTGAATCATTACTTTTAAAACTATGTTTTTTCACTCATGCAACATTATTAATATAAACCAAATACTTTGCCAACAACAATAATAAAAAATCAATCCTGTAATTAAATACATGTGTTAAACTAGCCCTTTGTTATATCAAACAAAGAATACTGTTTTAGTAATAAATAACTGGTCTATTGTATAGGAGAACTAGACCAGTTAGTCATGATTATTTAAGGATTGGTTGCGTTGTGACAGACATAGCGCAATGTGCAGAAATATTGAAGCGATTAGTAACTTGAGGATGTAAAAAAGAACACAGCATGAATTTCTCTTTTGAAGAATTTATTTACGAAAGAGCCTTGAATTGTGAAACTCTCCAGTGATTATCTGATGATGGTCACTCGAGAGTGTTTGAAAATTTATTTCCTTCTTGAATAAAGATTTTACATAGAACAAAATTGTGTCTTGCGTTTGTTTACATCATAAACTACAATGTCTATTAGCTTATGGCTGATGTTTTTGTTTGTTTGTTTGTTGAGCTGCTTTTTGCAATTCTTCAAGCTCTAAACAAGATTATTGCTTCATGAATAAATTGTGTTACCAAACTAACCGTTAGTCGTATTATTGCGTTTGGTCAACAAACATTTATTATTATTATCATTTGATTGGAACTTTTTGTTATTGATTGGAATAATGATTAAAAATTTGTCGATTCTGCTTGGAAGTCAGTGTCATAGCAAATACATGCCTAATAAGATATGTGTGGCAGGTTTTACTGTATTTTACCGCATGCGTTCACCTCACCTGTAGTACAGTAATATTCTCTAACGGGTGTTGTTGCCTTCTGAGACATTATACTATGCGGAGACAGCCTTGCGGTTTTACTAGGTGGTATGGTGAAAATGTCCTTTTGTTTTCTATATGTAGCTCCATGAGTTCTGCTATTTGAGATTTCACTTTTGACAGCTCTATTACATCATCTTTTACAATACTGCTGGCTATTGTTGATAAGTGTTGGCAGAGGGTGTCGGCTTGTTTCTGAAATATTGGCCCGCTAGTTTAGTGATGTGTTGAGTGTATAAAACTTGGGTCACACGAGGGCTAATCTTTGACAAAATTATTTTGACAGTCAAAGCGAATTCATTACTGAGCAAACGTATCGAGTAGTTCGGTTTCGACCTGATCAAACGATGTTAGGTTTGGGAAATTCATCGGATACAATGTTTACATGTGATTGGACCATCAGCTCATCAATTGGTCAATTTTCTCTGTGCCCTTATAGGCTGGTCTCTAATGTCTAGGTCATTTCAACGAGTGTATGGTTTTCGCAGTGGCAAATTTTTTTCTGAGAAATAATTATTTATTTTATTATTTTTGAAATAGACGAAAATTTTAATTTTATCAACTTTAAAATAATAATAAACAACATTTAAAATATATTTCAGTATTTGAAAGTACAACACAGCCCACAACGAACGACGCACTGTGTTTGGTTGAATCTTCAGCAGTAACCAATCGGCCTTGTGTGGTTGCCTAACGAAACTCTAATCGCTGTGCTTCAGCTGCGCCCTAATGTCCTTCTGTGACCCAGACATTCATATCTACCTTATAGATTTAACTTTACATTAATTGCGTTGCCAAATGCAGCTATATCAAAAATATAAATAAACCTCGCTACTTCAGGTTATAAAATCTTTTTTAAACTCAATTTAATTGTGTTCAACTTTTCATGCTATGCAAGGAATTGTGCTTTCTTTTTTGGGCCAACAACTCCCTAAGTTTGTGTAAATAATATATGCGATTGGTGGAGTTGAAAGATAACAGCGATTGCAGCTTGCACTTGTATTTCATATGCCATTTTTGAGACAATAGCTTAGCCAATCATGGGGTATTTCAAGGAGAGACAACTCTGCTTAGGCAAGGCCATAAAATCAACTCCACCACAAAATCAAACTTCAATTTCACCTCATTGTTTGTAGGAAAGAAAATTGTGCTGAAGATAGAACTCTGCAACGATTCTCCTATCTTTCTAGTTTTTACTGGCTGGTAATTTAACTGATGTTTGCTCAGTAAAATTTAAAAAAAGACATTCCCACCACCCAAACTCATAGCTATGGCTAGCTGTTTCAGCTAAAAATAGCTAGCGGTGACATCACGTTGCCTGTATCGTCAGTTTATTTATTTTGAAAGAGGAATTTCAAATTTTTTTGATTCTTTTGCAAGTAGAAAAAAAATGCTGTCTTATATATAGTGAAACAAAATCAAAGTTATGTATTGATCTGATAACACTGTGAGTTGGCAATGAGCAGGCTATTGCCTATTCACCACTTATTATGATTTGATTTATAGTCTTGAAACAAACCGTTTTTAAATTTATTTGCACTAAAGCGTCTGATTCACGTTTCCAAAGTCAATTTTGTCTGAGCAGCTACTGCAATACGAGTAACAAAGCAAAATTGAGCTATTTATAGCTTCAACTAGGTTATTTTTTAAAACGTGTAATGTTGGAATGTCTTGATTGGTTTCGCAACTTACATTGTGGAGTTGTCCTTTCTTCAAGTTGCTAAAACTAATTATGGATGCGGATAGCGAGCAGCTTTCTGACTCGGCTCCAACTACTGGAAACAGTTAGTCACGCAGCATAACGGCGTCAAATTATATACAGCGATATGATTTAGGTTTGCTATTTAATCTTTCCTTATATTTCTTGTAGATCTACTTTAAAATGCATTTAAAAGAAAGAAAACATCATTTTCAAAATGAATATTTTTTTGAAAAAATAGCCAGAAGGTTCTAATGAGCACCTTTGAATGATTCGGAAATGGCAATAGTGTTTTATCTTAATACAAAATGATAACACATATTTCCTCAGATATCGGACCAGAGACTTGGAAAATAAGTGATAATTTCATCAAAATGACGTCATTGCCAAAGATGGTAGTTTATATAAACTCCCTTCTTTGTCATTTTTGGACTTCAATGAGGTCGGAAGTGATAGCCTTCGCACTTAATTTGACAGTTTTTGTTTGGGGCGTATAAAAGTTCTCTGTCTAATTAAATTTTCAGCCAATAGAATCAATTAGCTGAAGCTCCACCCGACTCCTGCCGTCTGTACTCTTATGCTCGGTCGACACTAGTACGGCTAAGAAACACCATAAAAATTCGTTACAGGTACGGTTCTGTACTGGTCCGCACCAAAGTACCTGTTTAGACCATCGATAATACAGCGCATCAGTTTTGTATTCGTATTATAACACCTTGGACCCCGTTTCAGTTTTGAGGCGATACGGAACCGGTATGGATGCGAACTTATTTGAACTGTGTGCGTTTCTGCTGCGAACCTCAGTGTTCACATTTGTACGTAGTCCGCACATGCGCTATGGTGTGCACCAGTGTAAACGGGGCCTTATTGCCGCCTTGCCAATTAGACCAGATTCATTTTCTATCAACTCGAAATATATTATTATTCAAGTAGTTTGTAATACAAATTAGTCAATTATTGTTGTTGTTGTAAGCAACAATTTTATGGTGATTCTTTTATTTCAGAATTAACTTCCAAGTTCTGGTAATCACAATATTTCGATATTTTTAAACTATTAATTTGCTTTAATGTTTGAGTCCCTGGTAGCAGTTTTCCCAACAAATTGTAAAACTGTTGGCTCAACTAAAACGTCTTCAACAATCTGAAAACTATTTAAATAGTAGTTTTAAGAATAAAGAAAGTCTGCGCACAATGACAGTTCATGGGAAGCCTTTCATCTACACAAAAACAAGCCAAGTTTATGCTCTACAGCGGTATATAAGTTGTTCTGTAGAACTTAAATGAGTGTTTCTCTTTTTTTTTATTTATTCGCTACATCTAGGTGTATATGATTCCTTGGTATTACCTGCTCTTTCAAGTTTTGTGATTATTGTGTAAATTGAATAGCTGCTGCCAATTTATAATAATTGAATAATCAATGTTGAGTGGCAGCGTTTTTTGGTTTTAGTGCATTCGCAATGATTCAAAAATGAGGGGGTTTGATGGTGAAATAACGTGATTGCCAAAATGCACTCAGGTTGAATATTCACTTTCGCCCTCAAAATTTCTGGTGACATAAATTTTGTCTGTGACTGAATGACGTCACTTTCATGGTAAACAGGATGGTTGTCTATACCTAGCAGTGACAGGATCTTCCCACTGTTTGTGCTATGAAGTCACCACGTTTAGCAATAAATCACCATATTCCACATGCATGTAGTTATCGACACAGCCTGTTCTAATATTGTTTATGCTAAAGTTGGTCAATATGTTAGGCAACTGTCTCTGCGACTGATTTGCAAACTTCAATCAGAGATTGTTTACATTTCTTCAACTCCATTGCTTTTACCTTGTGCCATCAATACTAGCCTAAGTTTTAGGCCAACATTTGAGGCAATATCTGTTTATTTTGCTGTCACTATGTTGTGTTATTGATTGGGAGTTGTATGTTCCTGCGTGATGGTGGTGGCCTGTGAATGGATTTCATTGGATGATTGGTTCAGTGGGCGGGGTTTTTTCTGCTGGTTTGTTGGCCTAAGTTAAAGGGACAGCTTCGGCGACCAAATGGTCGCCGTACCAAAGATTGTAGTAAAAATTAACTACCATCGTTGGCCAATAGCGTGATCAGCTATGTTTTGCTTTGAACTTTTTATTAGACCTCAGTTTATTTTCGGCTCTTCTTATTATTGATATTTATTATTATCATTTATTAATTATTTTGAAGCCAGCACCAACAAAGATAGGTTTGCAGATTTAAAAATAATACTATTATTATTTGTATGATATTATTTATTATTGTTCTTATTATTTTCATTTCACCATAATTATTCTTCTCAGGAGTTATTGTTGATCAGATTATCTATCTTCATTCCGCAAATAACAATAATAATGTATTAAATAATATACAAATATTAATAACAATTTTTTCAAGTACTCAAACCTGTCTTTGTTGGTGCTGGCTTCAAAATAATTAATAAATGATAATAATAAATATCAATAATAAGAAGAGCCGAAAATAAACTGAGGTCTAATAAAAAGTTCAAAGCAAAACATAGCTGATCACGCTATTGGCCAACGATGGTAGTTAATTTTTACTACAATCTTTGGTACGGCGACCATTTGGTCGCCGAAGCTGTCCCTTTAACTTAGGCCAACAAACCAGCAGAAAAAACCCCGCCCACTGAACCAATCATCCAATGAAATCCATTCACAGGCCACCACCATCACGCAGGAACATACAACTCCCAATCAATAACACAACATAGTGACAGCAAAATAAACAGATATTGCCTCAAATGTTGGCCTAAAACTTAGGCTACATCAATACTTGCCACGATTTCGCAAGATCTATCATCGTTCTAGCAATTCATATGTTTGTTTCTGATTGGCTGATGCATATCTGTGTCAAGTTATGAACAAGCCAGCGCTAGTCAATAGTTGAAGTTGCGCAATGTTTAGCCGCTGATCCTAGTATGCAATTCATGTAATATAATCGGCTCGCTCCGGGAATGCTTCAATCAGAACATAAGTCTCAGCTAAGGTGTAATCATTGTAATGTTCAGAGCCAGCGTGCTCATTATCATTTCATGATGTTTCGACATAATGATTGCACAAAGCTTGTAGTTGGGCACACACACTGTTGTTGCTGTTATCAATACTGCTTTATTGTCACCTTGTGCGTTATTTCAAGACTAGCTTTCATCATGCTATGAGGGACCATCACCTATCTATAACTACTCAGGGACTCATTTATCTACTACTACTAGCTAGCTGCTGGTGATTGATTAATTTTACTACTACTCTATCTACTACTGCGGCAACTACTAATATTACTACTACTACTAGCATCTGACATCTTCATCACCAGTCATTTCTACAACTCATTCCCTGATGATCTGTTGAAGAAAGATAGCTCAGCTGAAGATCTTGTTACCATACTCGGTGCTGTTTTCATTTTATACTTGGCGTTTCGCTGCCTACCTAATGCTGCTACTACTACTTGGTTAGTTACCACCACAGTATAGTAGTAGCGTCGTACTTCCAAGTTGTTGGATCTCAATATTATTATTGTATCATCGTCATCTTTGGTGGAATAGACCTGGAGGACTTAAAATCTATTTTATTATCGTTTTTATTATTATTTACATCTATTTATCGTCATAAACCCGCTAGCGAAAGGTGCTAAATGCTTGTTGGACAGACAACAGTCATGTTTTGTGGTGAGTAATTTCTACTAATTATCATTAGTAATTGCTGTTTTGTGTGTCATATACCAGATCTCTTCATTTTGCCACTGCTGTTGTCTGCGTTTCCTTCCTGCGTTGGTATAATTTATGATGTATATGTATGTAGTACATATCATTTGTCAAACATTGTCATCGTCATGATCACTGATTTAGAAAGATTTGCTTGTTATTGGTAATTATAATGCTGCCGTGCAGTTGGTTACTAAAATACTAGATAGATAGTGATGGGAGAATATGTTGTTGTCATCTCCGACGACGTTAGACATTTCTCATGGAAATTTACTCAATACCTGCTTTTTTATGTTTGGCTGGTGAAAAACAACGGAAATGCTGAATGTGTAATGTAATTGGTGACTTTTCGCTCTGTAAATTATTCATAGCTAATGTTGATGATTCTTGAAGTGCAGCTTCGTTTGGCATTGTCCACCCCTGGATATGAGTGAGAGCAAGTATTTATGTTGGTGGGAGAATTATACGGTTGAATTGAAGTAATATTTGGCTTTCTCAAATTTTTTTCCTCTTCAGCAATGAATGTTGATATTAACACGCAATACTATATGATCTATCAATTGATAATGATAAAATATGCTGATTGGTTATTGAACGACTTTGAAAGATAGATCTTGGAAATGTGTTTTGTCGACAAATCCATAGGACTAATATTGAAAATAATTATTGTTTTAAAATGCGCATTTGACATTTTTCTCATGCATCTGATAGTAAAACTCAGTTTGTAAATAAATACCAGTTTGGTACAGAAAAATAAATTTTAAAGCCACTTTTGGTTGCGAACGAAATTGGAGATTTTGGTTTCCACTGAGCGGAGGTTTTCCGGTCCTAGTAGCCGCCTTCTGTGGTGCTGCCAAGGCAGCATTGCTGAAATGATGCCAGAAATCGTACCAAGTCACTACTAGCTCATTAGCATTGCTAACTGTTGTACTGTACGCCGTCAAGTCTCCACTGCACGCATGGTGCTGTGTCGCAACACCCCAACACTGTTGCAATACTGGATTAACAAAGAGGTTGGTGATGCAAGTCTGAGGGCCTATCTCTGCTAGTTAGTATATCAACTACTTCAAATGATATTGCCTGTGATCCACTCATACCAAGGGATGTTGTGCAACACCAAACCTTCTACTGCAAGATGCTGTTGACTATAGAACATCAAGGAGTGTCACAACAGTATTAGGTGAAGCTGTGTTGCAAGCAAGAAATGCTTTGGTTCATCCTCGTTTGTTTGTCAATTCAGTTTCATATGCTCTTGGAAGAATGCAGTGGTTCTGCCACCCACTGAGGTAGCTTTTTTTAGCAGCAGAAATAGCAGTTGTGTGTTGGACCACATTGAAAGCGCTGCTGAGATGCCTGTAGTACCAGCATTAGCCAGTCTACGGCAGCAAAAACAGTCTGGTCTGTTATAAGCATCATTGACCTCGATGTTTGGTTATTTTCTCTGCAAGACGGCAGCAATCATAACAACAATGGTGTGATCAGGTGATGTGCTGTTGTTACGTCACATACACTCTCAAGCCAGCCATGTTTACTTGCGTTCTATCTTGTTTGTGGCTGCAGGTTTTACCTTGATTGGCTTTTCTTATCTGTCTGACATTTTAGGTGTCCGCTTTCAGGAACTTGGTGTTTGACGGAGCGTTACATTAGGTTGCATTAAATTACTCGGTGTGAAGGAAGTTCAATTTTTCCCCTTTTCGGTGCTTTAAAGTTATAAGCTGTCAAATCACATTATGTTGCATCAAAAGTCGTACACAAATATAAAAGTTGAAATATAATAAAAAAAATACAACAATCAGGTCTATCGAAGTTTCGTTTTGCTTGAGTAATGCATTTATGTCAAAATACAAGTCCACCTTGGATGAGTTATTATTTCCCCATTGACGACACAATGCTGAAGCATCCAAGAGGAAATAATTACAATTTGGTTATTCCAAGCTATATTATTAATTCACGAGCTGAAATTCCAGCAGTTCTGTCATAAATATGGTGCAATAATATGCGTCATAATTTATATTCGTCATGTGAAAACAAATTAATTCATTCCTTAGTTGACACAATGCATCCATCGAATAGTATTGTTGGCTTTGCTTTATTGCTCATCAATAATCCTCATACCTTTCCGAGTTTGATCGTAATCTGCTCAAAATGTTGAATTACTGCGGGCGTTTCCTGTGTGACCAATTCATTCTCCCAAATCTGCGAGCCCTTCGCGCAAATCTTAATTCCTGACAGCTGTGAAGTCTACACCATCGGCTTAGTCACTGTTGGCTCAGATTTGAACTAAAACGCTTCTTTGTACTTACATAAGCTTTCTGAAGTAGATCTCATTTCACAGGTTTACCTGTTTAAAAATGTTTTTAAGTGGTTTTGATATTTTTGCAGGCCTCGATTTGACGAGGAAGCGTAAAATGGCGGCTTTGGATAACGATCCACCATATGGAGTCACCACACCTCCATCAGAGTGTGAGTTGTCTGCCCTTGAAGAGATAGAGCTGCCCTGGTGGGCGGACCTTATAGACTCCGATGAGTTGGCTGATGTCATCCGTAATCAGTGTGATGAGAAGGTCGGTTTAAAATGTCATTTAGTTTGATTTAGTAATTGATATTAGGTGACAATAGTGAATTATACAAGATTTGTGTGCCCATTGTGGAGACAACTCCTGTATGTTTTTGCATTTATGTAATTGTTGACTAAAATGTAGCGTAGAATCTGTGATATAAACTAGGAATTAATTTTAATAGCAGTCAAATTTGGCGCAATGTTTTCTTTAGACAAACAAAAGAGCACTGGCTCAACAACATTTCTTTCGCTCAAAATTTTATTCATTATTTCGTATTGCGTTAATCATGTGATAAATTTGCCAAAAATGACTGCCTTTGGCTATAAAAATGAGAAATTGCTATAAATTTTTTTGATTGAAGTCATAAGGGTATTCAGTATTTGTTTTTTCCGCTGAGAAACAGCTTCAAATTTTCAATCAGCTGGTATAAGTTTTGTTGGTGTGGCAGTTTTGTGCATAAACACCTACATAGACATTGACATGCAGTGAACTAGTTGATAGATGTATTGTTTGTATTGCAGGTACTGCTAATAGACTGCAGGACTTTTATAGAGTTCAACCAGAGCAACGTTGTCAACTCCATCAACGTGTGCTGTAATAAGATCGTTAAGAGAAGGCTGCAGCAGAATAAGGTTGGTCTATGCTAACTCTCACCTTCCCCTCTCTGTCCACCACTGTAGCCCTCTTATTTATATCTTTTAGTCAATCCGCTCCTGTATCTCTTCATAGTGATATGTGTGAGCTATGTAAGCCTGAACACAGTATCCGCCTTTTTAGATGAAAAATCTGACAAATAGAGCTGATGCCGATTTTTTGTGCAAATCTTTCCATTGCGCAATGAAGAATGTATGTCTATGCCTGTTGCAATGCAATTTTGACGTTGAGCAAGTTGGACTCACTGAAAGTTGTTTGACAACAAATCACCCCTCAACGGGTGCAATCGAAGGGTTACATTTAATGACAACGCTGATGCAATCGAAGGGTCACGTTCATCTGACAGCGCTTAAATTGTCATGGGGGATAATTTCTAAAATAGAACTTGAAGTTTTTCATGATAAAAACTATTTGGAGTAAGACGTGTTAAAACTGCCTGAGTAGCATAAATAGATGAAAACAATCCATGCACCCGTAAGCAATTGCTTCACTTTGGCAGATAATATATGCAAAAGTTTCTTCATTTTCTCAAAGATTGCTTCAAATGATTCACAACACATTTATGTAACAAAAAAGTGAAAAATTTAAGTTTTTAGTGTGAGTTATTTGTTTTATTATTATCAGTATTATAACATTTGAATCAGGAGTTGTGTCCACCACGTGACTTTCAGAGCTGACAAATAAATTAAAGTCGATTGAGTATTTCACACTGGCTCACTCTCTCTTACAGATAATACTGGTGGCATTCTGTGGTTTGATATGATCATTAACCCTTCTGATTTTCTTGTGTTTTTTTTTTATTTTTTATTAATGGTTACAATAGGGCTGCGCCAGTTTTTTTTTTTAAATGCCATTTGGTCCTTGATACAGTGACCAGACCAGGTGGTGCTACTAAATATCAAGTTATTCGTCTCAAAATGCTGATATCATAAATTTTACTCCTACGGCTCTAGAAGTCCTTACAAACTGAATAATGTTTTTACCGGAAACAACTATATGTTATAATTATGGCTTTAATAATTATTTTGATTGAATTGTATATTTTTGAGGAAACAACTCCACAAGTTTGGTCATTCGGTCCTAGAAACACTAGCGACTCCTGGCGTATGTACTCGTGCATACCCCGTTATCCCGTTTTTCCACCCACATTCATATTCCATCGTCGTTCCAGAGTTGTTCTCTCCTGAATGGTCTGTAAGTCCGTGCGTTAGGCGTTAGTAATAAAAGCAGAGGACAACTCCTTAAGACATTTTGCACTAGCACCGGAATGAAATTGATTCACCTTTATCTTTTAGTGCAACCATTGTGTAAAGTTGAAAAGAAAGTATGTTCTGCAATCAGCTGTTTTATGAATTATTAGATGAGGCTGGGTTTACTATTACATGTTTTATTTGATGATATTGCTGAGATTGCGTGTGCACTGCCTTTGCCAGACGGAACGAGTCTATTGTCCAACAGATGAGTCATCTCTCTGCTATGTACATCAATCAACTCTCAGCTGATTAAATACCTCTTTCTACGCTCTCATTCCAAACGCATTATTGACTTTTTTTAGAAATGTCACTTACCTGCGGGCTATTCACTATCTATTGTGGTTGTGGCACACACTCCCCGCCCGCCCGTAGGTCCATTTGGTCTATGTATTTGGGGCTTTACTACGGCGCATCTGCCTTGCTCTAGCGTCTTCTCTTTCATTCATAACATTGAATCCGCGCTTGTTATCTCCTGTGAACATCCATTTCTGTTTCCCCTAGAGCAGATGCTGCCAGCTGGCTGTTTCTACTGCAAAAACTGCTCACTGGTAGCTTGCAGCTTGCTTCCACTGTACATCAACTAATGGGGTCCCAGCAGAGTAGTTTCACTTCAGCAATGCAACCGGAAGTAGCTTAGTCGATCGTTGAACTTATCTTTAGAAATCACGACTTGCTTGACTATTATTCTGATGTGAGGAAATTTGAGCAAATAATATGACAAAAATTATGTTGTCGAGAAAGCTCAAAGAATCAATAAAGCCTTCGGAAGTTCTTTTTTGAAAAAAAAGTGGTTTATTCAGTTAAAAAAAAATAATTGAATGTCATGTTTATGGGTAGAACCATTGTTTCGTTTTTCGGGTTTAATTGAGCTTGCCAACGTAAACTAATTGAATCGCACCCTTGAACGATAGCTGTGGTTTGCTTTCACAGTGTTGTTGTAGTTTTACAATTTATGTTGATGGCGCATCGTCAGTATTATATACCCCAAACTTATCAGCCGCCGTGAATAAAAAATGTTTCTTTAGTAATTGTTAAAATGAAGTGACTTTCGTTTTATTAGTACTGTTGGTGGAAAGTAGGCTTCCGGTTTCTTTAATAATAGCTCCGCATAAAAATTTGCCGAGACCCCATTGTGTGGTAACATTGCTTGGAGTTATCTCTCCCATCTCAAGTACTGTCTTGGTATTGTTAAATCTAAGGGTTGGTTTCTATTTCATGGTTATCTATATCTCACTTGTTTACTTGAGGTGACTCTTGAAATGCTATAGCTGCTCTAGAGTGAACCCCATGGGCCCAAAGGTTGGTTGGGGCCCGGTTATGACTCATGCACCCCAGCTGCCTTGATGCAGAACATCTGTCATCGAGTGATATTAGTTTAATGGATTTGTAAATGTGCCGGGGCCATTTTTGTTGTACTAGATACCGGAGTCTGGTTTCAACGGAAGTTTTTTTTTGTGTTTTCTTCCAAAACTGCATAATGGATATTTTACTAGTTTTGGTTTTATGTTTTTTTTATTGAAATTTTACAGTAATTATAATAAATAGTACAAGCAAGTGCCATTGTGTTACTGCTGACAAGCGTTACTGCTGACAAGCGTTACTGCTGACAAGCGATACTGCTGACAAGCGTTACTGCTGACAAGCGTTACTAAATATTTGGAGATACAAAAAGTCAGAAACTCATTGCTTTAGGTTGAGGGCACTTATTGACACCCCCGAGTTGATTATTCACTCGGTGTTAGTCTTCGCTGGAGTTTATCTATTCTGTTGTCCCCCCCCCCCCCCCCCACATCCTGTCACACAGCCTTGAACTGCTGCCCGTCCCGTTCATGTGCCCTTGTGCAAGTAATAACATTTCGTTGTGAACTGTCGTTGGCTTTCAATCACCCTGGCTGTCACCTTGGGGCACACCATCAGCTTCTTCGCCTCTACGGCGCCAGCTGATAAGATTTGTACCACGCTGATATTAGCTGATAACATGGTAGGTGTTTGCCTATTTCCTGGCTGTGGCATATATTTTAAACTTAGTTTCAAAGCGTAGGTAAAGCGTAGGTAAAAGATTTTCTTTATCACTCTACCGCCTACTCTGATTCATGGATAATTCCGTCGTCACTTGGGAATCCGGCAATATGGCCCTTGCGAGGAATTTGGGTGTAGTGTTGCTTGGGTCTACTGCTGGTATTGTCCTCGTGATTCCGTGCTCAATCTCCCTGCATGTCATCCAATCACGTGCACCATGGGATATCTTATGTTGTTAGCCCAGATGGAGATGGGGGATTTCAAAAAAAATCGTTGCCGTTTTGTGAATTATAATAAAATTATAATAAATAATTATAATATATATTATATATATATAATATTATTATTAGCATTACTGTTATTCACATGATATCATTATTAATATTATTAGAAGTTGTTGTTATAATTAATTATTTTATTATACTTTTGCTAGTAAAAAGACAATTATTTGACTGTTTAATAGCCAAATAACAACAATTAATAACAAACATTGTTACAAAATGACCATTAGTAAACAGTAAAATACACAATTATTTATTTGTGGTTTTTTTTTTAATAAATAACCAAAAAGTTGTCACCTGGACACGTCTTTTACTATTCACTGCGGGACTAGAAAAAAAAGAAGGCAATGCCGCATAAAATGAGCTTTTGACTTTGAGCATTCATGCATAAAAATTATGCCAGGAAGGAACGTCCAAATTGCATTTTCCCGTACCAATTTTTCGAGGCATGGACGTTCTCGATCCGAAAATGCCGAATATTTCGCACCATTTTGCGTAAATAAATCTAATCAGCCAATTCATCCTGAAATTGCTCCTTTAATTCATCGATTTATGGTTGGATATATCATGGATGAAATTACCAGGATTGCCAGCTACCGCTGCTTTAATCACTTTATTCAAGATTCTCATATAGTCGTTTGTGAGAGTTTCCTGCATTACAACACTCTTTGGTTAACTTTGGCTTCGTTGGGTTTGGTTCTTTGGCAATTCCAGTAGATTTTATTTATGGCATATGATACAGATAGCAAGAGTTCACCCCCAGCCTGTAGTGTTGAACTCTATAAATGTCATGCAGTCTATTAGCAGTACCTACAATACAAACAATACATCTATCAAATAGTTCACTGCATGTCAATGTCTATGTATGTGTTTAGGCACAAAAATGCCACACCTACAAAACTTACCCCAGCTGACTGAAAATTTGGAACCATTTTTCAGCAAAAAAAACAAATAATGGTCGAGCTGGAAACCATGGCTAGGGTTGAACACCATGTTCAAGAGTGGATAACTCCATACATTGCAAATCCTTGCAAATGCATTTATGCTTGCTAGGACTTAAACGTAGATCAAACCGTTATCTCTCATAAACTGTAGATTCTCTTGCATGTGTGTGGAACTAACTCTGAAGAGTTGTCTTCTTTCTTGGAATGTTGGCACAGTACCAGGTGACTAGTACTATTACTAGTGCACAGGATGCGCTATTCAGATGTTTGACTCACTCACTCGTACATGTGAATATGTAGCATTCTCTTTGATCTTTCTATTTCTGGCAACTGGATCTTCCACCTCTGACACAGCGCTGTCTCTTTACCTACCACCCAGCGGTGTGAGCCATCTTGTGACTCACCATCAACATGACATCATGGTTGCATGTATGACCAACCTACTTCTTCTACCCACCTTCATTTTATTGTCACTCCAATAAACCTTCAATTAAAATGCTCAAGTTTCATGTCACAATGTCTGATTTGACATCTTACAAGTGTGGGATACGCATTCACGCACCTTACGTTTTTTATTGCGCATTCTTAGTGTCTTACAAGTTCCAGATTTGATAGTGAGGGAATTTCAGTTAGTGAAGGGTTTATCTCATATTTTGATTACATCGCTGGATTAAACTCAGTTCGTATCTCGCGGATTGTCGTTCAAGTTACTCGTTGACATAACAAACAAAGATATTGCTCCTCTGGTCAGTTCAGGCTTTTTAATGGTAGATATTTGTAGAGTCTCTCT
This sequence comes from Cryptosula pallasiana, assembly GCA_945261195.1. Lineage (NCBI taxonomy): Eukaryota > Metazoa > Bryozoa > Gymnolaemata > Cheilostomatida > Cryptosulidae > Cryptosula > Cryptosula pallasiana. The sequence continues at coordinate 15,724,674 of OX183136.1, forward strand.
AACATCATCTAATATTTCGTTTCCTTTAAAAACTGTTCAAAGTTCAACAACATTAAAGCACTAGAGGAAATTGGAGATGAGGTAAACGCATGTAGGCCTAATTATTATCAAAATCTATTAATTTTCTGCGCCTTCAGGAAGCTTTTCTGTTGTATTTCTAGTTTTTTTTCTTATATTATTACTTTTTACTTCAGTTACCAAAACAAATGAATACGAATCCATGATTATTCAAAAATGCCAGTTCAAAAATTCAGTTTATTGTAAGCAAACTTAAATATTAATTTGATCATTTGGTCCAGAAATGTAAAAAATAGTTTTACCCTTAAGAGATGAAGTTTCAAAAAGTGAGTTGTTTATAATCCACTCATTTTCAAGTTGACATTTCTGAAACATGCTCATTTTTTATTGGGCAGGGAACCACAAATTCAGTTACAATAAATCTCTTTTTATAGAGCTTTAGTTTGCTTGTAAGTCGGTGTAAAAAAAACACCAAAAGATTCACTCATTAGAGAAACACTCCTGTTTCCAATTTTCCTGGTATGTTTTATTGTTTGTTGATGAACTCACAGAAATACCGCCACATTCTTATGAATCATCAGCGCTTGTGCAATTCTGGCAGAGATAATGTTTAGTCAGTGGTGAACTCTCTCTCATACTCCATCAAACCAAACATTGATACAAAAATGTCAAAGATAATAATAATAAACGACTTGGTCAATAATAATTATTTATTATTTGCAGCTGAAGATAGGAGACTTTCTCTCATCAACGTGTCACATAGAGATAGACAGCAGCTACATGATTGTCCTCTACGATAACACTACTACCGATGCCAGCGTGCTGCCGGATGATAATATACTGTGTATCCTTGGTAACAAGTGCAACAATGCCTTCTCCAGAGTGAGGGTGCTCTACGGTATGTACTTACTGCTGTTTTGCCTTTTACAAAATGGCTGTTTGAAAATGGGCAGTTTAATAATAGTGTTTTCGAAAATAATTTGAAAAATTTAATCGCCAATCGATTATTTAAAGTATAGTAAATATTAAAAGGTGTATGTTTTTACTAAAAATATATGTAAATGTTTTTATTGTTTATAAGTAGTTTGTGGTACAATTTTGATTTTGATCAAAAACCAATGGCACCATTTTTACAATGGTCGTTTATATGGAAAAACTTTGTGGAAATTCTTCTATTCGATATAGGGTTTTTTTAATTTTATTTATAATCATTGATTTTTACGCGTGTGAGCAAGTTTGTCAGTGAGGATGAGGGCGTTTTCGTATTTTAGCCGACATTTTGTTTCTGGTGGCCTGTGAGTTTGCAGTTATAGAAAGTGGGTTAGTGGGCCAGTGAATCAAGGACCAGATATCTTGTGATATCACTTGTTTGTTGGAGTGCTCCACTATTGATCGGTTCAAGTCGTAGTGGCAGCTGCTGCCCCTTCCCCCTGACTATCTACTAGTGTGCCTTCATGTCTGTTCTACAGGGCATTGTGGGATGGGCCGTCAGTTCATTTAGCACATGTACGACCGGCTAGCTTATCTTTTGTTGGTGACTTCCTTGACAGTTATTGCTGCTGCCTATTGTGACTCCTTTGGAGTTGGTGAATAATTGATGGAGGATTTACTAGTTTTGTCAGTATTTTGTTCTCAATATCATACAACACGGATATAAATGATTCACCAGATATTTTTCTATCTGTAAGTTGTTGGGGTATAGACAGTTGTGTAATCATTTCTGCTAGGCTATATCGGTACAAGGGATGCAGAGAATGTTATGCCAAAGCTTAAACACATGTGCATGTGTACCAGACTTGATTGCAATCCTTTCATGATTCCTTCCTTCTGATATCACCACTGGCTGCCTCCAAGGCTTTTGTAAATCTGATGTACTGTGACACCACAGCGCTAATCCTAGACGACACGTCGTTGTTGAATCTTGTAGGAGACAGCCCGTAGGCAAAGTCAGCAATTAGTTTATTTCTTGGCTCCATATAGTGTCCGTTGGTTCGTGTGTGCGTTCTCTCATGTGTTTGTTTATTATATTGGTTATATTGAATTACTGATTGCGTTCTATTCTTACAAGCTCACCGATGAATGAGTCAATGTTACCATCAGCAGCAATTTGTTTACACGTATCACGTTTCCTCGTGTCAGCAGTTTGTTGTCTCCTCTTGCGTTTAGATGTCATGCAATATATTGGTTTATTCTATTTGCCCTGAAGTTAAAACTACCCCACATCACTGAGTTGAGCACTTGATTTTTACATCTCAAGTAGCTCTGTTGTTTCATAGATATGCACTGATTCACCGCACTGATCTCACACTCCCAGCTCTAAATTTGTTCTGCTTGGATGGAAACAGGCAAATCCCATCTAATCCATAATAATCTAATTCTAATGCCTCTACTGGCTGTCACACTGGTAGGTCTGTTGAGTTGTTTACAAGCGATAGTTGGTAGGTCTGCGAGGCATGCATGACTCATCTACTACAGCTTGTGATGTGTACAACTTTATAGAGTACCAGCTGTCCATTAGCATAGCGTCCAGCAATCACTCCTGTCGATTAATCACCCGTACGTACTGCTGGTGAATTGTGTCGTTGGCGCTCGATCTCACATTTCCAAGGGACTCATCGGTAATGCTTTCAGCAACATCTATTACTTGTTAGTTGCTACACAAGAAAGGAACTGTAGTTGTAGTTATTTATTATTATTTATTGAGATCTTCTACTGATCAGTGGCTGTTATTAAACAGCGGACGCGGTATAGACAGATAAACTTTTACTGGACATGCATACAATGCCTTGTCTCACTCTAGACAATACATGTACACATACTGGATATAACCATTCACCGTATATTAAACCTTCATCTCGTTGTTTACCTACCTCTGGAATGTACAAACAGAAACGAAAATGTAAGTATTTGTTGTAGTAATAATAAGTAGAGGTGATTTATTATTTGTGACAACAATGGCAGCGTTTGCTCATCCCAGCAGATGTGGTAGAGAAAAGCAGTAGTAGTAAATTGGTAATAATAATAATTACTAATTAATGAATATCAGGTATGTAAGTGTTCAGTTGTTGTACTAGTAGTTGAAACACAAACGACTTCCAAGCTGGCATTTTGAATGCGATGTTGTGCAGGTTGTTGAACCCGGTTTCTGCGATACAATTCCGTATGTCATGTGGTTGAGAGAGATCATTCACATGCTAACACTCTATTACAAAACAGCCATTTTGGTTGTTGACTGCTGGACGGTCAAGGTGGTGATTTGTGGCAATTGCTTCCTTAGTGTCATTCGTCAAATCTAGACAACAGCGCGGCTATTTATTATGTCAAGTCTGTCATTAGTTGTTCACACTAGTGTCGTTTTTTGTCTGTGTCACTGTTGATTTTACCTGTTACACTCGCTGTTCGGTAAAGAAATGTAGTTTAATTGTCATATTATTGTTTTTGGTGTGCTTAAAATTTGAATCTGAGAAGGTTGTTTTGATGATGCCATATTTTTCAACAAATTATCAAGAATGAGGTTTTGGGATTTTATAAATTAAGCGGTTGGTAGTAGAATAGGTAAACAACGAGTTATTAGTATAAGTGGCACTGCCATATTTAATTGAAGTGGCCCAAAACAAAAATCACTATTTTCTTCTGGGTCTTTTTTTTCTATAATTAATATTCAAATTATATTTTTCGTAATATGACATTTTCGTAGCATCTCGGTGCTATTGGGCAGGCCAGTAAGTGACTGCCAGTTTCCTGTGTAAGGGCGATGGCATGGAAGAGGAGGTCAAGGAGATGATCTGATGAGTCATAAGGGGGTTGTTGGGTGCTTCCATCTACGATTGTCATATCCTTGGAATATTTAGTTGCATGTTAATTATATTATTTATTGTCTGATGAGCACTAATCAACAGTGCATGCCAGTTGATGGCCCATTGCTGCACCACAGGCCCTTAGTGTCGGACAATGCCATGGTTGTCAGATGTTTGCCTTTTGTTGGTGAGTCATAGGGTGCCCTCACTCATGTACCATCACCCCTGCCTGCCACCCTTGATCTCTCTCAGCTGGTGGTCTCCAGTCAAGAGTTGGTGGGCCCAGTAAGTGACACACTCAGCCGTTTTTGTTGTTCTGGAACTTTCTGGCTCCTAGGGTGGTCTGCTGTGACCAACGTTGTTGTTTGGTTGGTGAATAGCAGCTGATGTCAGACTTGGATGTTTTCCTTTGATGACAGATGCATAGGGTCATCAATCTTTAAATTAGCTTCGCTAGAGGAACTTGAAGGTTGAGTAAATGATGACTCAAGCTGAATCATTTGTTGTTTGTTGTCACCATGTAAGCGCCGATAGATATAAATAAATTTGCGGCAGCCCGATATTAAGTCATAGCCGAAACAGAACTGCGACTTTGTTTCAAGTCAACACTGGCAGGAGATGCTAACTTTGTCTATTTACAAAAACGTGACACCGCTAGTTCACTTTCATTATAAATTCTACCAGCTGTAAGTGGAAAATAAATAATAATAATTATAGACTAACAAACTATGAGCTCAAATTACTGTACAGTTTCTTGTGAAAAATACCTTCTATGGGAGCAAAAATAAACTTTAGTATTAGAGTTTCCCCTTGGCGTTAGGAATTAGCTAAAATCATGTGATTCAAATCATGATTTACCTAGTTTGCTAATTTTCGTCGAAGCATCGTTTGCCTCTGTTTTGTTTTTTCACCTGTTGGTGAAACCTGTCTCATCTGCTCACCGACTCAAGCCAGCGAAGCTCAGCATTATTCATTAAAATATGACATTAAATCATGATTTTGTGTACTCACTGTAGCGTACGAATCGTGAATCAAGCATTCTATTTCAATGCATTCATTCATTGCTAGTAATAATGTAAAATATGTATTGGTCATGGTATATATCAGCCTGATGCAATAGCTTACTGCGATTATTAATGCTGGCCTTTGCTGGTTTGTTTGTCGGTTTTGTTTATCACAATTGATTACTACTACTGGGAGGCCTGATTAATTGCTCATAAATTTTTTAGGTGGATTCCTAGAGTTCCAAGAGCATCATCCGTCGCTTCTGGAAACAAAAACGAAAACTCCTCACCAGCAGGCCACTGCTTCCCTCTCGCAACCCTGTCTGCCCGTCACTAACATCGGCCCCACCAAAATACTTCCTTATCTCTTCCTCGGCTCTATGAAAGATGCCTTGAACGCTGACCTTGCCAAGGTGGGTATCTTAGCGATGCAACCACTTGTCAATATTAATAATAGTTTGAATGTACTCTGAGTAATGGAACATTGTTAATAAATAATAAGGAATTTTTATTATCACTGTATTGACAAAGCATGAAAAATGACTGGTAAAATCTAATTGTTATGGCAGGATTTCAATTCAAGTTAAGCAGGCTATTACTTGAGCAATTAAAACTTGAACAATTAAGGCCCTGTCAAAATATGTGACACTGGTGCAGAAAATTGAATTCTTGCTTCTCTGGTCTCCCCTGACTTTGTTGTTGGTATTGTGTTCTTCCGTCTCCGCTGGCTGTACGAACGCAATATGCAGTTTCACCTCTGCTGACATTTGTTTGCAGGCTAACGGCATAACATACGTGCTCAACGTCAGCATGACCTGTCCCAAACCTGTACATATACAAGACGGCCACTTCCTGCGCATTCCTGTCAACGACAACTACAGCGAGAAACTTCTCCCCTACTTTCACGAGGCATTCCAGTTTATAGGTGAGCAGCTCTAGAATATTCCATCCGTCGCCGGTTGTAGTCTTCTTCGTGAGCAGTTGTGCCACCTGGCAGTAGTAGTGGTTGTGTTTCCTGGCAGTAGTAGTGGTTGCTATGTTACCAGGCAGTGTTTGTAGCAATTGCTCTTTGTTGCAGACAAGGTGAGAGAGTCGGGAGGTTGTGTGCTCGTGCACTGTTTGGCAGGAGTGTCCCGGTCCCCGACCCTTGCTATTGCATACATAATGAGGTGCTACAATATGGTGTCTGAGGAGGCGTATAGGTAAGTCCTCTTTCTATATCACTCTATATAGTCCAGCTCCTTAATGTCTCTCTAATCATTCCTCCATCTCCACTTGTACTGTTTGTATGGTGCAGCGAGCTTATCTGCCTGTTGAGTCATCTGTGTGTGTTTGACATGTGATTATGTGTGTCCGCGTGTAACCCCTCGTGTAACCAACTGTTGGTGTGTGTGTGTTTGTCACTTCCTAATCCCTTCCTTATACCTCCCTCCCTTCTCTCCTTCACTCCCCACCACCCTCTGCCATTTATGCTTTTATTAGCTGCTATATTTGTAACAGCTCTGATTCATCTCCTGTGGAGAAGAATAATTGTGCCTGCCAGGATGTTGTTAATGTTTTGGCATCAGTTGGTAATTTACTAGTGCATTCAGGGGAGATAATAACCATTTCCTTTTGAAGTCTACTTGTATGCAGTGATGTATGTAAACGCTCGATATCTGCTATTGGCAGGTATGTGAAGGGAAAGAGAATTGCTATTTCACCCAACTTCAACTTCCTCGGCCAGCTGCTGGAGTATGAGCAGCAGATGGACAGAGAAGACAGCAGCAACTTCACCGGTAGCAAGCGACGGTGCATTGGTGAGTAGGGCTTGACACTAGCTAGCACGCTGTGAACGCATGTGGAATGTGCAATAACAGTTGCTTATGTTGGTATTGCTGTTGTGTAGATGATCTGAGAGCAGAATTGTCCACTCCTGGATCTCCTATTGCAACTCCCAAAATATCTAAATCAATCAGCTCCGACAATAACAGTTTGCGGTTGAGCAAGGCGCAGTCCCCCACCTCCGCCCTCGCCAGGCTCAGGTTTGACCACTGCCTCTCCACACCTCAGGTGAGATTTGAGAGAAATGTGTCAGAGTTGTGTCCTCTAGGACCTATGTCAGAGAGGGGATAACTCCAAATCAAGTTTTTTGTTTTGATGATTTAATTTTTTTCATATTTATGCGAGCGCATCATGTTTTTGACATCTGCCTCTTCATTTAGTTGAGTAGTTGCGCTTTTCTTTCAATACTCATGTGACAACTTAATGGTTGGAATGACTCAGTGCAAACAATCATAGAAAGCCACGCCTTTAAATTGAATATAAAAACTGCCTTTCCAAAAGGAAATGAAGTCATCATTATTAAATGTAATTGTTGTAGGCCACTCAGTCACCTACCACGGCTCTGGCCAAGCTGAGGTTTGTCGGACTTGGAGAGAAAATGGCGGGCAGTCCCAAGCTAAGCCCCGCGCTGGGCACTGATGCAGTGGAGTTTATGCAATGCTATAGCCCTGATACAATACACCAAAACACCTCAGCTACCAGCTCTCCATGCGAAGCCACACCTAATAAACCTCTTCATATCCTTAACACTAATAGCAACAACAATAGCTCTGCTACAGAGAATAGCAGGTCACCGTCCCCTAGCTCACAGAGGCCTTCTCGTCCCGGGAGCCTCAGGCTATCTGTGGTAGACGAGATTGGCACTAATCAGCTAAAGACTCGTCCGCCTAGCTTTGGAGCTGAAGGAGTACTGGAGGGGTTGCAATATGCTGCAGTTAGTGAGGATACATGCGCTACAGGCAGTGTGTTCAGACAACCAGACGTCCATCCAGAGCGTCGCAGGAGTGTGACCATGTCGGATTTGGTGTCTGCCCCCGTTTTGGGTCTGTCAGCATCAGATGCTGCGCCTCCGGGCATCAACTCATTGCTAGAGTTAGGGAAGCGGTCACGTAGCCTGGAGGACTTGTTACATGTAGTAGACAGTGTCACGGTGCCTAGTAGTGCTGGAATGTCTTCAGCTAGTAGCCATAGCTCATTACACGGTAGTATGGAAGTAATCAAAGTATCTTGAATGGGTGCCAGCCCTGTACATACATGTTGGTTCTAGTCACATTATGTCTTCTGTACAGATACCACTTACCTATCCACCATATATTATACACAATATAAATGGACTACCCATCTAATGCAAACATGACATCAGGGATTGTCCCCCCTCTCATTTATCTTATTGTATCTGTGACCTGAGATATCAAACCAACAGACAACTATTTTTTTATTTCTAACTTGACTCCATGCTGTAGTTGGCAGTGTGAATGTAATGTTTCTTATACCCCTACCACTGCCGTCTGGTATTAATTGGCAGCAGCTGTTTGTTCTGTTGTGTGTTGTACAGTTTTCATCCCAGTCTCACCTTTGATATTTATGTTTTGGTGTATAACTTATGTATCGTAGTAACTAATGTCATTTTTCAATATAGCGCATTCTGAGATACAGAAAATGTTTTTTGATTACTTGCAATTTTAAATATTACCAGGTGCATACCACTAAATGAAATCACAATTGCGTTATTATCAGTAAACGAACAAAAGCTAGTGGAAAATCTGAGTTTTCTCCGTAATGCTAGCTACTTGGCAGAACATACCATTGCCTTGACTGGAGTTATGACACACAGGACAGAGTGGTTATGTTTGTCTAGACCCCTGAGTGTGGGGAAGGGGGAGACGTCATGTTAGTTATCAAAGCTAGAATCGTAAAAAGGAGAGCGAAGAAAGCTCCATTCTAACTTGGTCGGGAAAAGACAACTTCGCTAAAAACAACTTTAAAGCGAGATCTTTGAGTAACCCGTAATATCATCGCACCATCATAAGATTGGTAGTGTAGCTTCACAAAACAATTATATTCATTTTTTGATTTGCTTCGCTCTGGAACTGTACTTGTCAATGAATGTCTTGTAATAAAATAACTGGATTGAACTTTTGATATATATCAACTACTAACATGTCAAATTCAGCACTGTTATTATTATAATTTTTATTATATTAATAAAAAATTGCTTGATTAATAGTTTATTGTTGTTATTTTTATTGATGGTGATTATTATTATTATTTTTATTATTATTAATTATATTATTATTATAATATTATTATTATTTACTATTAATTATATTATTATTATTAAATAAAGAATATACATATAATATATAGTTATTATTATAATAATTATTATTATTTACTAATAAATTATTATTATCACATTCTTTTTCTTCTTCATGAATTCACATTATTATTATAGATTATTATTGTTTGTTGTTACAATAATAATACTACTAATTCATTATTATTGCTACTTGGTGTAGTGTGTGTTGTTATTAATTATTATTATTATTTTAATATTTTTGTTTTTGGCATGTAAAAAGCTTTATCTTTATGATTATTATTATAATAATAATATAATAATAATTATTGTTATTACTAATTATTATTAATAATTATTATGATTTCTTATTGTTGTTATTATTATTATTATTATTATTATAGATATAGTTTGTTTGGCTTTTACTGTGATTTTATTGATTATAATAATTAATTATCATTATATTATTATTATTATTATATATTATTATATAGTTACTGTAGTGCTAATATTATTTTCTACTCAGGTATTCATTATTATTATTGTTGTTGTTGTTGGTATATAATAATAATGATGAATTATTATTGTTTGGTTTGGTTATTACTGTAATTGATTATAATAATTATTTATTATTATTATTTATATATATAATAATAATAATATAATAGTGCTAGTATTATTACTCAGGTCTTCATTATTGTTGTTGGTATATAATGATGAATTATTGTTTTGTCGAAACGTTGACCTTTAGTTACTAAAGGTCAACGTTTTGACAAAGCTACTATGTATGCAATATCCGATAATAAATTAGTATCGGATATATTGCATACATAGCTAGCTAGCTGGAATGAATGTATTCATCTCCTGGAACGAATGTTGACAAACCTGTAATGAATGTCGACATAGCTACGGAGGAAAAAATTTTGACGTTTATTCCAGAAAGTGTCGACATTCATTCCTGGTGACACATTAACTATGGTTTTGACGGTCATTCCCGCATTATGAAATTTTGCTGTTTTTGTTAATGTAGACCACTCCTAGAATGAAAGTCAAATGATATATCACCAAAAACGCATTTAGGTGCAGGACTGGCGATTTATTGCGATAATACTCTTGGGGACAAAAGGTAGACGATTTTTGTTAGTTAGATAGGAAAATAACATGGGCTACGCCGCAAAATAGGCAGTTCTGCACCTACCTCCAAAAACGAATGCAGACACACTAACACTTCCATGAATGAACATCAAAAAGTTCTTCTTTACAGCATAGTTGACATTCATTCCTGGTCTTTCAATGTTCATTACAGTTGTGTCTGCTTTTATTCCTGTTGACGTTCATTTGTGTCTGCTTTTGTTCCAATTCTCGTGGTATCATCAATCACTCTACCTACCACAAACCCCTGACCAATTTTGGTTGATGATTTAATTCTAATCATAATATTTAAGCAATAAGTTTTTGCAGTTTGAATAATATGATATTGCTGATACGCGTTATATTATTTACTGTGAATAAGTAGAGGTCACAGTGCATCCCAACCAGCACCATCAATTCTCACTCCGTTTGTGGTCCGGTTTTCTCAATCCTGTTTATCTTCATCGAGTGACATTTCCCTCAAGTTGGAAATTGCCGTTGAGTGAGCTGTAATGCATTCATCATGTCGAATTCAGCCACAAGTACGAGCGTAAAAAAACAGAATGTATACCGAGAAAAATGCAGTCAAAACTTGAATAATGGTGGACACCTCCTAAAACCTTGGAAGAATGTGGAGTGTGATGTCAAGAAGAAGGTCTCTACCTTTGTTTAGGAAGTGTAGGCATTCATTCATGGCAACATATAAATATCATTTTGACATTTGTTCCAGAAGTTGTCTCATTTGGTAAGTACCTGGACTGTTGGCATAGCTGAAGCGAATATCAGAGCGATATTTTATATATTGCCAAGAAAGAATGTCCACACTTCCTAGAATGAGCATTGAAATATTTTTCTTTCTAGCACAGTTGACAGTCATTCTAGGTTTGTCAAGGCTTACTCAAAGTTGTTCTTGGATTTTCTACATTTGTTTCTTTCAGCATTCACTACTGGCTAAATTTGGTTTAATATTCTTGTTATCAACTTTAGCGCCATCAGCAAAAGATGCAGGTTTGGAAAAAAATGTGATTTTTTTTCATAGAAATCAAAAATGTTCATTTTTTTTCATTTACATCATTTTTTTGTACTTAAAAAGTTATGGCTATTGTTCTATGCTTTTTAGTTAAGAGACAGCTTTGCTGGGACTTACATGTTATATGCATGATTCTACAATCAATTGTACCCCATTGGGATCAGTCAGGAATTAAGCTTAACTGCATATTACGTACACTATTAGTTTATTTGTTAAACTCAAAATTACCAAATAGGATTATGAGAAACTCAATGTGTTGCAGCGATACGAATTCAAGCAAATCTCCAGATTTAGCATGGTAGTAGACAAGTATAATAAGGAAAAACATTTGGATGTGTGAATCAACAATATTGTGCTCATGATAGATACGTACGTATAATTCATTAGCCTATCGTTACAAAATATGGCTCATGCAGGAGATATATGAAGTACGAAATGCTGTATTTTATAACTTATTTAGGTTGTAACTGCTTCCTTTTGTATCAAACGCTAAAATTTACTTCGTAGAAGTTGTAATCAGTCAAACTTCTAATGAAAATGGCTTTCTTTCCTAAAAAAAGATCATCATTCTTAAAAAAGTCATGATTTTTTGCATCAAAAATGTTGATTTAAATCCAATGGTTTAAACGAATATTTTTATCAGCCAACCCTCAAAAGGTATGAAGTAATCAGACATGCAATTAGTAATTAGTAATTAGTTGAACTTCTAATGAACATGGCTTTTTTCCTAAAAAAATCAGACTTCTTTAAAATGTCATGATCTTTTTTAATCAAAAAGTTGATTTAAATCCAACAATTTAAACGAATGATTTTTATCAGCCAACCCTCAAAAGGTGTGAAGTAATCAGACATGCAAATGGACAACCATTTTTCACCGATAAACCGCACCCAATCTAACATCGCTCAATGAAGCATCTTGCACTCAGACTAGTGCAACTACACAGCTGCAGTGGTCGATTTCGGAATACGTTTGTACTTTGCTTGAAATGTCTAGTGGAAATGACTAGTTTATTACGGTGTAGTGGTATTAGACCCATATCGCTTCCAACATGAGTTGCAGAAAGATATTGTGGTAGCTGCATTTCACCAACTGAAAATAAAGGATGGTGCCATCATAGGTTGACTGCATTTGAGCCTACCATCTCACATTACTTCTGACAGATAACACAGACACTGAAGTTAACAAAATATCAATCCTGATCAGTCATCAAGAACATATAAAAAAAAACTCACCACCAAAAGATTTGAATGGTTGAACAAATGCAACAGGAATGAATCATGGCATGGAAAAATGTATGTGTACCTGTAATGAACATTGGTGAAAGCGCACCAGAAACTTGAGGCTATTTGTGGCATGCGTTTTAAAAATTGAGGCTATTTGCGGCATGGGTTTTTAAACATTCAATTTTAAATCATGACCCTGACTTTTTACACAACATTGAAAAGATGATTGTAAACATCATTGGCTTGCTGGTAGTAAACATACAAAAAATTCACTGCGACAGATTGCAAAACCCTGAAAAAACTGCAGTAAACTCAACCTAACCCGTATATAGTAAACAATGATGGTAATCTGCAAAGTGATGTGACCCCTGAATTAAATACATAAATGTGCGACTATTAATAGAATTCGGTAAGCTTAACGCCGACAGATTTTTGAAGCGTAAAGTCAAGTCTCGTGTTTCTAAATAAGGTAATAGAGAAAAACGCGCAACCTGTGCAAAAAATTTATTACTGGGGAAACCCAAAAAATAATTATTGCGGACTTATATAAAACAATGGACAAATTCTGGAAATCCTCGTAATTAATTGGGGTTTCCCCACAGTTTGAAAACCTTCTCAGGTTGTGCGTTTTTTGTAATGAAAGAGTTCGTGGTTATTAGCATTGCTATTGTTTATCTTGCGACATTTGAATGGGTGGAGAGGAAAATAAACAAAACCAACGAAAATTAAAACTTTCTTGAACTCAGCAGTGCAAACCAAATAGCACTGTCCTAACATCCTGTAGTAGTTATCCCTAACCACATCACATACAACACCTACAGCACATTACAATATAGACAACACATACAACACATTGCAATGTATATGATAAATGGAATGTGGTTTGGTGAAGTTCCCACAAACCAGTTTGTTTTATCTTCAGTAACTTTATATGTATGTTTTAATTCAGCTGAATGATGTCTTGAAACTGTGCCCACTGATATTATGAGTGGACGTGGAAGGCAGTGGGAGACGGAGAGAGAAGTGCGCAGTCGCAGAAAGAGGGAGCAGGAGGAATGGGCTCTCCACGTATGTAATTGGCTTGCATCTCTGTATGTCTTGTTTGAAAACTCTAAAGCACTGCTATCTAAGTGAAGTAATCAAAGTGTGGTCAGCCGTTTCCAGCCCTATTTTATATAAGGACAACTCCACTGGAGCCAAATTTTACAAAAGCTCATATAAAGTCACGATTGGCTGAAATCGTTTTTACGCATGAATTCAATATTTGTAGCATGAAATGAAGTTTTTTTTTGTAGTAATACATGTGTGAGCATCATTTGTTTCTAGCACAAATTTTTATTTTATCCAGTTGAATTTGGCAGTAAAAGTTTGTTTAAAAATTTTAAGCGTCACCGGAGCCAGGAATAAACAAGGAGTCATCTTCCCTTTGGAGGGATAACTCTATATTGAACAGTACCAGTCATGGAGGTGTTTTTCGATAATTTTACTAAAGATTACGTGCCCTATATTGCAAAAATGTACATTTTCACGCCAGTGAGCTTATGCGACCTTTCGTGATTGCATACAGGGCGCACGGTCGTGTTAGCTACTATATCCTTGGTAGACACCCGAAATACCGAAATTCAACTTGGTTTTGTAGCAAATTGAAATAATAATAAAATAAACGAAATAATTTTACAGATACTGCGATACTGGTAGCTAATATTATTAAAAGTGCACTATTTACTCTTCGGAGCCGGTGGTTGTTATTGGTGTGAATCAGCAATGCATGACATGAAACAAATAATTCCAACTATCTGCTTTGTTGTTTTTCATTTTACCTATTTATTATTGTTATTATTTTCATAAATGGCTTCTGAATAAAAAAATCCATAATTGGCTACTCTGAAGTGAAGTATGAATAGTTTCAAACAAATGCTACGCTCATTTTGAAAAATTGGTCGATTTCATTGATACTTGTGAAAAAAATTATTTTTCGAAGCCTTTTTATGCTATTATTGTTTAAGTTATTTCGAGATTATAATTCTATAGTAATTATGATTAACTTCTGGTTATTGATAATAATTATATTTATTATTTTTTATTTATTTAAATTAGTTTATAATTCATATTTTTTTATAATACAAGTAGTAATAAAAGCAATATATTTTGGCCCTTATTGCTTTTTTCTTCAAATGAAATTTTTCGCTTTGAAATTCCCAGAGAGCTAGGAGACATTCTGAGCATTCAGATGAATGGTTGTTTCAAGCTTTAACTTGCCGACTTGCAGCATTATGAGGTGTTGAAAATGAGTCTTTTTTCTATAAGTTATCGTGTAGCCATTCAAGCATTTGGCTCCAGAGGGTCACGTGACAAAGGCAGTTGGCCACACTTTGATTACTTCACTTAGGCTGCTGTTGGCTCATGTTTCTAACCGGTTTATCGCCTAGCTTATTCTTTTTATTATCTCCGTAGGGTGGCTACATGAATGCCAAAATACAAAAGTTGATAAATAAGTTTGACTCGGATAAAGGTCACGAGGAGTCTCAAGGTCGTTCAGAGAGTCAGAACAAGCTGTTCAGTGGTGTGGCTGTATTTGTCAACGGATACACTGGTAGGTATTTGCACCAGTCATGGATAAAATATACCAGGATTGCCAGAAAATCAAACCGAATGTAGTCAAGCTTAGACATATTGTATCGCAAATTAGGGCTCAGAAATCATGGCGACTCTTACAAATGGTTACATTTGAATCACAATAAGAGAGACTGAGGGGGTAGTGTGGATGAAATATAAAACGTCTTATAAGAAGACGATATTTAATTATGGCTTTTACGAGCTATATGAACAACCATTACACAATTTTCAAATTCTAAAAATGGCCTAAAAATGGATCACCATGGTGACTACCACAAATGGCTACTTACAATTTGTGACTAGAGTGATATTAAGAGAGTGCAGCTGGTAGTCTTGCTATATTTTATCCATTACACCAGCACTAAGGAGTGGTTTCTTGCCAGTCTATTGCGACAGGCGTCATTTTATAGTAGTTTCTTGCCAGAGTGGCGCCGTCTATGGAGACCACTAGACCCAATACTCTGGTGCTAGCTGGGAATAGAAATATTCCTCTTTTCGGCGGGTTGTTGCAGTGTCAAAAATAGTCATCACTAGATAGCATCTAGGATCTTTAACGGTAAAAAGTAAATAATTATAAAGAAGTAAGTCAGTATTAAGATGTTTATAAACTCAAAACAGCATAATTTTATTTTGAAAATGGTAAAATTTAAAAGGAATGCCCACCGGATGTAATACAGTTCTCGTGAAAGATTCCTTAATTTTTTATTCATTTTTAGTTTATTGTCTTCGAGTGATGAGGTTTTTTTAAGAATACATCTCATCTTCATTCACTCTAAATAATTTTTATAATTTGGTTTATTATTTATTTATTAGTTCATTTATTTATTGATGGTCTTTTGTTATTACTGTTATTAAGTTTTACATTGTTGTGTATCATTTTTACATCAAAGTATTAATATGTATTTATGAGTAAATGTTGCTAATATAATAAATTTGTCATCTTTTATCGCTTATCTTGTTCTGAACCTTTGGTTGATCTGAGGTCCAGAGTTATGATCTACACGAAGTCACCTGCAAACATCCGTAATATATCTCTGGTAGTGAAAACTATGGCTTTCTTGTTCAAAACCACACCAGGTCCATTCCCAATATTGCTTTTAGCCAAGAGCTTTTAACAAAAAGCTAATAAAGCTCTCTAATGAAAGTTTATTACTAGCTAGCTGAAGCTTTTAACAAAAGCTTAGAAAGCCAGTCTTATAGGTAACTGCATATGAATGCAGGAGAAATACCTACTGTGAAGTCATGGTTTGGCATACACAGGAGATGGGTATGGAGAAGCAGCTCTGTCAATATGAAATGTAGGTTCAGTTTTTCTTGCATTCTGTTTTCATTAAACAATCTCACGTGTTTACATGTCGAGTGCTGTACCACATTTAACAAGCCAACTTTATAGAGTAACAAAGAACTAGTAGGTTATTGAATTCTTCTTACATTGTCTGGTAAGTACACATGTGGTAGAGGTAGGGGCACTCTCTTCCGGCTAGAAAGAATAATGTGATCCTGTCTTGTTTGTAGGCTGAGATATGGTTTTTTTTATAAAAGTAAAATACTGATCTTTGCGATTTTGCATTTTCATACGCTTTATTTTGTAGAAATACCAAAGTTTCGTTGTTTGGTTCTACTTATTTCCATCAATCTGTTCTGGCCTGCAAACAATTGAGTTTTGCAGCGTCAAACTTGTGTACTGTTGGTAAAGCGGCTCTTTCAACGAAGCAGAGTCGAATATTTCACTAAGTATTGACTTAGTATGATACGGATTATGTTATTTGATATAATTGAAGCATTGATCAAAACACAATGACTTGTTCGATGGTAACCATGCTGGGAATCAACCTTGAGAGCAGAGATGCAATTCAGGCGCTTTCACCACTTTGTAGTACATCTTCGGCCTGTAAATCTCGAATATTACTATTAAAAATTGGTATTATTATTGTTACTCTATCGCAAATACTATTTTATTTCTGATATTGCTTTCTTGTCATTGGTTATGGCGGAGTAAACCAAGTGTCTTGTGAATAGAATGCAGATATTAGGAGCAACTCTCTTATAACAAACCTGAGTGAACCAAACGCTTAGTTCTTTATATAAAAAATTCACTATAGCATTTCACACTTTACTGCTTTGCGACTTTGAAGTTTAGTTTGTTATATGCAATAGTTTGTTACATGTGAGGCTGTTATAAGCAAGTTCCACATTATATTACAGAGCCAAGCTTTGACGTGTTGAGACAGCTGATGATAGAAAATGGAGGCCAGTATGAGCACTACTACTTGTCTAGTCGAGTCACTCATGTCATCGCCAATAGCCTGGCACTCAGCAAACAGCAGGCATTTCGTAACGTCAAGGTATGTTACATGTCTGTGTGTTGCATACAGCGGGGCCAGCGCTGTTTGTCACCGCAAAATCCACTGCAGCAGTAAAGAGGAAAGCAAAAAGAAATTGGCTGTTTCGCTAATTTTATTCGGAGTTTTTTTGAATAAATCTCTTCTCAGTTATGCTTGAAAACAGTTTTTAGATATTTTCGATTCATCAAAATATCGTGAAAAAATAATATTAATTTTGTAAAATTTTAAAATTGACTTTAAAATCTGAGCAATTTATACTTTTCTTGCTTGTTCGGTAATTGGTAATAATAATTGAGTTAATGAAAATAATATAATAAGCTGTGAGGGGTGTGTGTATGTTTGAGATCGAAAAATTTCAACAGTTTTGTTTGTGAGAACACCCAAAAGAAACCGTACCACTCGAATAACGTGGAGTTGTCCTCTTTTTCAAAAAACAATTTCCAGCTATGGTAGCTTTTATGGTACATGTATATTACTGACAATCCAATTTGATGCAAATCGGCATGAAAATATTACATGTATGTTTGAGACAACTTTGTGTTGAAGTAAGCAATTGCATCCTGCATGGCTGGTGCAAGCAAAGCTCACTTTATCGTAGACTAATGTTTCACTTTTACTATTACGCCTATGTACCTCACTTTGGCTGTTTCTTTCTTTTATTATATACAGGTTGTTCGGCCATCTTGGATTACTGAGAGTGTCGAGAAGAAAGAGCTGCAGCCGTATGAGAAATATTTACTACTTGGTGGCAGTAGAATTACTAGTTACTTCTCCCCACTGTCGGAGACTGGGCCCTCGGACAGTGTGGGTGGGGATGCAGCTGACTCTGTCTTAGGTAATTGTCTTCTCTTGAAATTCTTATGCCGTTTTTGCCTCTGTCAGCGTATTTCTAGCATGCATGCTGTATATTGGATATTGGAATGAGCATGGACAAGAAAAATGTTGAAACGAATGCGGATCATCTTAAAATGAGTGTAGTCACCTAAAATGAATGTTGACATTCACTCCTGGTTCCAGGAATGTGTACATGCTGAGACAATATAGTTGGTCACCAGTGATAAGCAGCTACAGTTTCTAGAATGGACGCCAAAATATTACTCCCCGTTGTGGACATTTGCTTTAATTCTAGGAGATGTTCGAATTTATTCCAGGTCTAATTTCAGATCAAAGCTGTGAGCGGCCAGATGACTCCAACCAACCCTTCACATCTGGTGCTGCTTGCAACGTTCAACCCTCCACATATGGTGCTACTTCCAGTGCTCGACCCTCCACATCTGGTGCTGCTTCCAACGTCCAACCCTCCACAAGGTTAGTTCTTTGTCACTCTGTGTTTATGTCAGAGGGTCATAGCAAAGGCTGTTTGATAATGAAGTGTAAAATGTTTAATGTTCTAGTTCTTCCAAAGTCGTCCAATCAAGTACAACGATGCTCAAAGCTGACCAACCAGGTTTTGTTGCTGAGTTTTATGGCAACTCGAGGTTGCATCACATCTCTCATTGGAGGACTCACCTCAGAGATCTGGTACACTCATTTCCTCTCCGTTTGTTTACTCTCAACTCCAAGGCTTTTGGCAGCTTGGCATGTATTTTTGTTTTATCTGTCGCATTTTATTAAAATACTTAAAACACGATTCTACGGATGAATTTTTTTGGCTGGCACCAGCAAATGGTTTCACATTAGAATTATAATGAGTTATATTACAAAGAAAAATTTGAAATTATATGATATAACCAAATGTTGTTTTAAATTTCTGAAACAAAATGTCTCTCTAACAACAAGTATCGTTGTGTACGAAAAGAATGCCCCCCCCCCCCCCCTTTCATATTTGACTTTTTGTGGGAAAATTATGATACTGATCAGCTATTTGTATTGAACCAAGAGTAAAATATTTATTGATGCAAATATATAAAATTTAATATTACCAACAGTGATAGTATTATCCAGAACCTACGGGTAGGTGGCATGTCTGCAACCAGTTGCATTAACCATATAAATCAGCTGTGGTGAGAAATTAAAGCCTGTGCACCTTACATAAACAGTTGGATAACTCTCAAGCTATTTCAATGTTGTAGGTGAATGATATAAGGTCAGATCCAAACCACAGACTCACTGGTAAAGACAAGCTTATTGATGAGTTGGATGGGTTGTCTCCCCTTGATAAGACAATTCCCACAGATAAAGTGTACATGCACGTAGACATGGACTGTTTCTTTGTTAGTGTAGCATTGAGAGATCACCCTGAGTTAGCAGGTAGTTTGCTCATTAGCCAGTGATTATAAGTATTGAATTTTTTAAAATATAATTTTTGCCAAATCTGAACCTTTTTTAGATTGCAAAAATCATGGAATTGTGTCTAAATTGTGTTATAATTGCAAATAGCGACAAATATTGAATGTTTGTATTCAGTCGGTGATGAGCGGAGTGCAATTTCAGTCTATTTTTAATTGTAACATTACGATGGTTTGCCATGGCGGGATAACTCTTCAAATCTCACACCTGTTTAATTCGTGTAGCTTACATACTTATACCTGAGTACAGTTGATAAAATAAGTAGATTATAACAATAAAAAGTGCACTCGATGACTTGGTTAACGTGTGATTGAGTGATAGACCCCAAATAGTTAGACTCTTCATTTTGTTTATCCACTTGCAAACAATGCAAATGGAATAATTGCCATTTTTCTTTTATTCAATAAAATACATTTTGTTGGTGATCAGTTTGAGCATAATTACTTTCCGATTAAACTTTTATTTTCTGACCTTTAACGGAAATTTTTTGTCAGTACTTTTATTGTCCTGCATTCTTATAATACATTAACGTGTCACTTTGTAGGTAAACCTGTTGTGGTGGCCCATTCCAAGGGAGATTCCACCGGTAGCAGCTCTAGCTTTGGTTCCATGTCACAGATTGCTAGCTGTAACTACCCAGCCCGTGAGGTGAGTGAAACTAGCCTCGTCTCCATGTATATATACAGTTATGCCTATTATGCATGTTAACTTGTATTGTATAGGTATGCTCGCCAATTTGACAAAACGCTACCTAGTTTACAAAATGCATTGCATTACATTGTCACTCCACCACGATTTAAAATATTATTTTTGAAATAAATTGTGACCTTGTCTCTCGACAGTCAAAAAAGGTCACAACAATTTACTGCTATGAAATAAACAATTCGCCTCTATTTAGTTTATTCTCTACAAAATAGAAGCATGTCTTTTGTCCGCTGGAGAAAGCCTTGAAGCAAAGGATTAGATCTGCCCTCTAATCATGAATAAATAAACTGCTTGTACAGTAAATACATCTACACTTTTACTAGGCTTTATATTATTATTAATGAGTGTGTGTCCACCAAAGCACCTTTGTTACTTACTACCGCCCTTTAAATTTGCAGTTAAACATTCCTTTTGCTCGCTAAGACTCCAGCCTCTTTCTCCTCTCCTATCCAAGCCATTCTTTTGTCTATAGCCACTAAAGGGAACAAATAGATGCTTTGAGTAAATGGCAAAAGTTGTTTATTATTCAGATGACAAGAGTGTAAATAATTACTTTAAACTGTTGATAAAAATGCCATTTATCATAGTAATAATAAGAATATTAGTAACGCACCAGAAATAATAATAAATATGTTAGTAACCTTGTTACTAGCCAGCAGCCAGTTTTATTATCAACCCCTGTAGTTGTCGCGGAGTCATCGCATAACGTAATCGTACTAATTGCCATGACAGCGCAGCAGGAAACTGATAACTAGATTATTGGATTATCCTATTTTTTGTAATTAAATTGATGATCAACATTTACAAATTAGAAAATGGTGTTATTTTATTGGAGATGGTGGCTAACTAATCAAAGTGGTGGATTTTTGTACAGGTCCAAGTTTGTTTGCTGCAACAGTAACTGCCATTTTGGGAGTATTAATTCTTCAAAAACATTCTAACATTAATCATATTTTTGTGCTGGGAGCTAATTATCACATAATGCTTATTTTATCGTAAATTTTACGTATCCAAGTTTTAAAAGTTTTCACTCGTGAGAGAACAACCTGTAGATAGGCTTCTATGTAATGCCAAGGATTTGAGATTTCTATTTATAGATAATGACTTGAGTTTGCCTTCATTTTAAATTAGGAGTTGTTTTCTTTGGGAAATAGTGGTGTTGCTTTTGAAATGCATATTATCGATTCATAACTGCCATAGAAGCACGTTATTTGCCTTTTGCAAAGCATGTGATTTATATATTTTTTTTATGTAATCAGAACCAAAAGTTTTGCTGTTGGTCT
Source organism: Cryptosula pallasiana (assembly GCA_945261195.1). Classification (NCBI taxonomy): domain Eukaryota; kingdom Metazoa; phylum Bryozoa; class Gymnolaemata; order Cheilostomatida; family Cryptosulidae; genus Cryptosula; species Cryptosula pallasiana. Next base: position 15,746,236 of record OX183136.1, read on the forward strand.
TGATCATGGGATACTATTTAGGCTGGCGTCTTAATTTGTTATTGGTCAACTTTATACTTCAAAGATTATTTTACAGTTATGGTTGCCATTAGGTATATTCGCGACCTGGATCGATCCCTACAATAAATTTAATAAATAATTTTTTTCGCAATTTATTTAATGCGAATGGGTCGGTAGCAATATTTTTGATGGATCGCAAAATACCATCCCCGCGAGCAAGAAAATATTAACTTGCGAGGCATACTCATAGGTCGCGAACACTGCCGATCCATAACATAAAAGTTAATATATACCCACGTGGGTGACGTTTGTTTCAAAGCAGTTCATTTTCGGCATCATTTATTATTATTTTATTGTTATATATTATTAATTATTATATATGTTGTTTATTATTATTAATTGTTATGATTTCCATGTACAATATTGATATATTAGAAATAGATTGATCTCAATAATTAAACACAGAGCTATTTTGCTAAAACAATAAAGATAAATGTTATACTCAATCAAGAATGAATTGTTTTGAAACAAACGTTGTCAAGCGGACAAGTGTAAAGCAGTTATTCTTTGACTCGCTACCACTATCTGCTACTTACCGATGCATCATGCTAATAGTACCAATGAGGAATCAACGACACGATGGGCTGATGAATTGCTTACACATATGAAAATAATTATGCTCGTTACAATGCACATTGGAATTTTATGCCCTCACGTCTGGTCCGGATCTATGGATATTATTTCTTATTATTATATAATAAAAACTAAACTAAACCAAATATGACTAATAGCAGATGTTCATCGATCCAGGTCGCGAATACACCTATGAGGTTCAAGTTAAAATTATTTCACTTTTCATTTGTTGCATCAGCCCATTATTGGGAGAAAAAATGTTTTTGTCTCGACTACAACGAATAGAAACGAAAACAATTAGTCTTTCAGTCACCATCAACTGCAATCGGCCCCGTAGAATGAATGTTTAGGATACCAACCAGCAGATTGTCTGCTGTGATGTAGTGAGAGCCGCTCATTGTATGTGGTTTTGTATGTAACAGGCAGGGGTGAGGAATGGTATGATGATGGGTAAAGCCAAGACTCTCTGCCCACATCTCTCAGTCCTCCCGTACACCTTCGACAGCTACAGCGAAGTGTCCACACTGCTATACCACACGGTTGCCAGGTAACAGTTCTTTGTATCACATTAAGAGTATTCGCGACCTCTGTTCGCCGAACACGTGGCAATAAAAATAATCAGACCGGCAATAAATTTAATCAATAAATAATCATTTTGTTTGGAACTCGTGGGTCAACAAAAAGTAGCTCACTAAACAAAAAAAAATAATCAACGAGTATTTATTTATATTGTTCGTAGGTCGCGAATGAAACTGAACACTAAATAAATAATAATGAACGAGTTGATTTTTTCATTGTCATAGACCGGCTTTGAATCCTCGAAAAACAATTCAAAATAATTGCAAGCATTGAGAATTTACTAAATTGAAGGGCAACTTGACAAACTATTCTAATTTGTAGCAGTTCAAGCTTTATTATTTTCGTAATTATTTTGAAAATTGGGAGTTATCTTCTTTATGATTTGTTCGGTAAACTATAACATTTCATTGAATATTCTGTGGTTCTAAACTAATGTTCCGTTGCTTACGCGACATATTGAACTACGAACACCTATTATTTTTGGTATTTTGTTCTACGAACAGGTCGCGAATTCTCTTAATATATTTGCCTCCAAAATATGAACTACGGTTGAAAGCCTTGCAGCTCGTGAGATTATTTTCAAGACATGACAGTGAATCCGTTGATAATGAATTGTATGAGAAGACAACTCGTAATTTATTGCTCTGAGTTGTTGTCACAAAAAAATGTATAACTTCAGTAATACCAAATCGTGCCACTCAGTTCTGAAATCCTCATTACCATTAGAAATCATCTTCAAATTTCAAAACTTCCTGCATACTGAAAATTGGGAAAGACCTCGCTGGTACAAGTACAACAGTTGTTGTATTCTACGCCCATAGCCCTGAATACTTTGGTAGTAGCACATTATGCTATGGAATGAGTACCTTAGGCTAAGCCTCTGTCCCGTTTATACATTACAGCTACACGACAGAGATCGAGGCAGTGAGCTGTGATGAGCTCTACGCTGATGTCACCTCTCTCATGCTCCTTCTATCCTTTGAAGAACTGGCTCAACGGCTACGGGATGAAATACGGGCTAAGACCGGATGCCCTTGCTCAGCAGGCGCCGGTATGCAAACTTAGTCTATTGTCAATATATTCTTTTCTCTAGAGCTCGCTTTACAATGATGTCTACGTCATGTCATCGGTGCTGCTATACTGACAATCCAAGTCAGCGAGGAAGTGGCAGCGATGAGTGCTGACATTACGTTAATACTTTACATTGATTACAATTGATTGTTTATTTAATGCCGAGTTAGACTCCATATTTGGCTCAGGGAATGTACATTGCTCTTTCTGATTCATATAGCTCCTGCACCTACGCTCCTCTTGTAGTTAAGGAGTTACGGGCGTCTTCTCACCCCCTCAAACATTTATTGCTAGCAGTAGTCATCACAGGGATTGTATGGGGAGTAGTTGAGTTATAGTGGATGATTCACTAGACATCTCTTTGTGCTTTTGTGTGATAAAGTATTAGTGAGTGTGCATCTATTGCTTTGTGTGTGTGCCTCTAGGTGAAATCTACCCTTTCTCTCAGCGCATGAGGGGTTTTGATCTTTTGTTTCACCATAACAGCATTTCATCAACATATTAAGAGCTAATAACTCGAGTTATACCTTTGTCTAATTGTAAAATATGCTTCACTGTTGCTCTAATCTCTATTGTGGAATTATCTCCCTTTAAATGATGTTTAGAAGATCATTTTTAGTGTGACATGACATCACCAGTTGGTAACTTGTGACATCACTAGTTGGTAACTTGTGACATCACTAGTTGGTAACTTGTGACATCACTAGTTGGTAGCTTGTGACATCACTAGTTGGTAGCCTGTGACATCACTAGTTGGTAACTTGTGACATCACTAGTTGGTAACTTGTGACATCACTAGTTGGTAACTTGTGACATCACTAATTGGTAGCTTGTGACATCACTAGTTGGCAGTTTGTGACATCACTAGTTGGTAGCTTGTGACATCACTAGTTGGTAACCTGTGACATCACTAGTTGGTAACTTGTGACATCACTAGTTGGTAACTTGTGACATCACTAGTTGGTAGCTTGTGACATCACTAGTTGGCAGCTTGTGACATCACTAGTTGGTAACTTGTGACATCACTAGTTGGTAACTTGTGACATCACTAGTTGGTAGCTTGTGACATCACTAGTTGGTAGCTTGTGACATCACTAGTTGGCAGTTTGTGACATCACTAGTTGGTAGCTTGTGACATCACTAGTTGGTAACCTGTGACATCACTAGTTGGTAGCTTGTGACATCACTAGTTGGTAACCTGTGACATCACTAGTTGGTAACTTGTGACATCACTAATTGGTAGCTTGTGACATCACTAGTTGGCAGTTTGTGACATCACTAGTTGGTAGCTTGTGACATCACTAGTTGGTAACTTGTGACATCACTAGTTGGTAACTTGTGACATCACTAATTGGTAGCTTGTGACATCACTAGTTGGCAGTTTGTGACATCACTAGTTGGTAGCTTGTGACATCACTAGTTGGTAACCTGTGACATCACTAGTTGGTAACTTGTGACATCACTAGTTGGTAACTTGTGACATCACTAATTGGTAGCTTGTGACATCACTAGTTGGCAGTTTGTGACATCACTAGTTGGTAGCTTGTGACATCACTAGTTGGTAACTTGTGACATCACTAGTTGGTAACTTGTGACATCACTAGGCACCCTCCTATGTCATATTTGAGCTGTTTGTTGTGATGTCACCAGTGCTATGTGTACTATTCCCAATCATGAAAAAGACATTGAGCCATTACACATGTATAAGTAGAGTTGTATCATAACAAATGATACAACGAGACGACGTATGCTGTAGGAGGGAACCTGCTGCTGGCCAGAATGGCTACTCGCAAGGCCAAACCTGATGGACAGTTTTATGTCACTCCTGAGATGGTAGCGGAGTTTATAGCTACACAGCGTGTGCAGGATCTACCAGGTGGGTCTAGTACTGTCTAGTAACGCTGGTGTTGTATGGTGGGTCTAGTACTGTCTAGTAACGCTGGTGTTGTATGGTAAGTCTAGTACTGTCTAGTAACGCTGGTATTGTATGGTGAGTCGATTGCTGTCTGGTGACATTATTTCTGTATGATCAATCTTCTGTTGCCTGGTACCATACCCCAAATGATGTCTAGTATTACCTGGTGACATTTACATTGTATGGCAAGTCCAGTATTGCCTGGTAACACTAATGTGCTCGCCACATGAGCCTGTCTTCCATATCTCTAGCCGGCGCCTGACAACAGATAGCATGCCACACGAGCCAGATTGTCAACTGATACGACCGACGTAGCGTTATATCGAGGAAATGAGAGCGGGATTAATGTTTAGTGCATTCCACTTGGCTTCCTGTTTCTGATTATTTGTATATTTTTTTTTTTTACACTTATTTATTCCCAAAATAATTATTATTGTTCAAGTCATTGATAAATTGATCATGATTTATTACCATTTATAACTGTTATGCTTTCTAATTATTGATTTAAATATACTTTTAATTACAATTGATAATTATTTAGAAAATTATCTGCCAGCAGTCATTTCACATAAGCACCAATGAGCATATAAATATTATAATAAATACTGCCATATTACAACAATTTATAATCTTTGTAAACACCGCTGAGAATCATATAATGTTGACCTTGACGCTTTTATCACATGAAATCGCTGGGCATTGAGAAATCATCCAATCAGTGTTATGGACAGGATGAACAATCGATCAAGTCCTTTCTGCTTCATGCGCTAGATATACCTTACTTGACGACAGAACGACGCATACAGGTGATATTCCGACTCGTGTGGCAGGCTCGTAACGCTGTATGGTATATCTACTATTGCCTGGTAACGCTAGCGATGTAAGGCAAGTTTAGTATTGCCTCGTAACTGTTAATCAGTTTAGTACAGCATGGTAACATGGTGCTGTATGGAAACGACAGTGACATCTGTGAAGGTAGTTAAGAGTGTAATTAGTAAAAGGGGAGACAACTTTGGTTTACGACAATCCAGAAGTTCATGAAAGGATTGGTAGAAATGATCATTTATTGGCTTTTTTCTACCTATATTGGCTTGATTCACGGAGTTGTTCATTCGGTGAACTGGAGATGTTACTGATAAATTGCTAAATAACGTATAGACAATTCATTTGAAACATTTTGTGAGCTCTATGTAAGGTCAAATGGATATGTTTCAGTACTAGGTTGAATGAAATATTTGCTTTGCGTGTAACTAAACATCGCTCCTAGTTTGTTGTATACATTTTGTATGCTTAGTATTTCATATTTGTGGTGTTTCTTCTTTGCTCAAAACGTTTTTGTGAAGTAGTTGAGACAATGAGTTTCATAGATTCTCTCCGTTGGAGAGGTTGTATAACCTGAATAACAAAGAGCTAATGCAAAATTTTTATTACAACCTATGCCAAAGAAAAGCTTTCTGCTAGATATAATGAACTCAATACTCCATAAAACAGCAGTACAACAGCACCATGAATGAGTTGGTTACGTAACTGTTACACAAGTGGTTACATAAAACATAGCTTTGCTCTTTCATCAGGCTGAGTTAAATTGAAATAGTTGTGAATTTTTATAATTTGGCAAGTTTCTTAATTATGTTAATACGAACTACGAGAGCCAGCGATGTGTCTTGTGAGTGCTATTTTTATACTGGAACTACTAGTCTTCCAATGGCATGCTTGCACATGCCCAGTGGTGGGCGGAGCCTGTGTACACTTTATATAAGTATGGTGAATGAGTCATGCTTGTCATAAGATGCTTTGTCGTTCGCACTAGCAGTCGCTTGTCCGTTGGCGTAAGGAGAGGCTGCGGCTAAGTCAGGTGATTATTCATTATTTATCGAGTTTTCATTGTCTTTTGTCAACAACTAGTAATGGCTTTTGAAACTCTGAATGGGTGATTTGGTTTTGTTTTAGTAGTAGCTGCTATCCTTGATAATGAAAACTGTTTTTATTATTATTAGATGGCTATCATCCGTGTCTCTTTTGGAAATAATCTGAAATTGATAAAATAATGATTACATATTAGAGAAATTGAGTTGCCGCTTTGTTCAGTGCCGTTTCGATTGTTTATTTTTTGCGTGTGAACTCTCCCCCTTATTATGTGGATAGGGGAGATGGCCAACCTTGTCTATCTAGTAAAATAATGCCCCACCTTATCTATCTGGCCCCAGTCTTTTGATAGGCACACAAAACTAGTTTACATTATCTTCTTACAAGCCGTTTATTTAGAAAAGAAAAACTGTTTCGTATCGTTTATCTTGTTTACTACAAGTGCCCTGGATCTTTGTGGTTAGCTAGAAGCTTGCTTTTTGACAGCTAACGCAGGTGGATACTGCCAAGCAACGGTCGCTCCCATGCTATTTCATCACGTTTCGTCATGGAAGTTCCAATTTCCAACTGCGCCCTTTGTTCTCTAAATTACTGCAAGTCCCCAACAAAGAGTTATGGAAGCTTCAAGAATAAGGAAATATGTGGTCATTGTTATTATTATGTTATTGGTGAGGGATGTGTGGTGAGAGCCGAACACTGACTGGCTGTTAAATCTTAATTTTACTGGAAGCACCATTTTATGGCAGCCATATTGCTGCACTGTTGTGTACTTACATAGGTACTGACATATTGTTGGCGGTATGAAGGTTAGTTGGCTTGAGTGGCGCTTGAGTGGAGGTGATTCACTGGTGATATACCCTTTGCACCTGGCAACGTGTCCCACTTAGCTCCTTCCCACCCGCATTGCGTCATTCCCCCTCTCTTCGCGCAATGCGTTCATGCTGTGATTATTCAATAAGGCGTGAGCACTAATTCATAGAATTGAGTCTCTAAGCACATCGACACGTGATCGTGACTGACTGAGATACTTCCTTGTGTTGTGTTTATCACTCACTGGGGCTAGTACTGTCACGCCCCTCTACACAACGAGCATATCTTTGAATCACAGTCTTTTCATGACTTGGCTAAATTGAGTGCTTTGAACATTTATCATTGCCAACTGTTGTATTTAGTTCTGGTTCCTTACAGTATAACCCAAGTTTATAATTTGTAGGGGTTGGTAGAGCTACCAGCCGATGTCTGGACCAGTTGAAGGTCGCCACTTGCACAGAACTTCAAGCATTCTCGTTGTCTCGTCTTCGTAAAGAGTTCGGATCTAAAACAGGTGAGGAGACAACTCTGACCTTAAGTTGAACTAATAGTCCTTCCCTGTATGTGAAAAATGTGTAAGCATTTGTTCCTTCCTGCATAGGTGAGAACTTGTACAAGCTTTGTCGGGGCAAGGATGACAGATGTCTGCGGCCCGACCAACCCCGACAGTCCGTGTCGTGTGACATCAACTACGGGATACGACTAAGCACCCTCCCTGAGGTCCACACGCTACTCAAGAATGTTTGCAGTCAGGTGGAGAGCAAGTTGGTGAACGCAGGACTACTGGGCAAGCAGGTAGGTAAAACTGACGACGGTAGTAGTTGGCGCTAATTAGATTTTTGCGAAATTTTGTTATAATTAAAAATTATGAAAAAGGAAGTTTAGTTCTTCTAGAACTAGGAACTTGTACATTGTTTGATGCCACTGAGTGTATAATATTTCTAATCCTGCTAATATTCTAATCAACTTTTATTGGCTTCTGTTATTGCTGCTGTCATTGTGGCCTGCAGTCAGCTGTTCGTTGTGATGACATCATCATCAGCAGCCGTTATAACAGATGTGGTGGAGCCTCACGTCTACTCTTTGTTATAGCCCTCTTTGTGTGCCTTATACGTATGCCTAGCACTATCTGTGCACACATTTCGTAACCCTTTATCAACCCTCCTGTAATACTGAATGAATACAGCCCACAATGTCTGGGCAAAAAATTTCGCGCGCTCTTTTGTATCATATGCTTATCTTTGTCATTGCTATTTTTGTTTCTTTTAAATGTGTGATGTACATATGTGCTACAGCCTCTTTTACCTGCCACAGGTGACGCTAAAGGTGAAGGTCAGATCAGCAGATGCTCCAATCCAGTCAGCCAAGTTTATGGGTCACGGAATTTGTGAGAGTTGGAGCAAGTCTAGTAACTTGTCGTCTGCTTCCAGAGACTCCTCCCTCATCTTCTCTGTCTGCTCCAACATCTGGAAGGGGTGGAGTGTAGCGCCAGTGGAATTGAGAGGGGTAAGTGGCAGGAGTGGATGTGCCTCACATGTTATCGATTGTCCAGTGTTTTTGTTGGATGGAAAAGGCTCCTTCAGTCAATGCTATTTGAAACCTTTTGCCAGTTACAGCCTAGCCTCAGAGCCCACTGAACCTGCTAGTCATGAGTCATTTAATAGGGAGTTATGGTTATTCCCTCTTTTACCATCATTTCCTCGTTAGCATCGGTTACGCTGGTTACCAATCTTACCAATCGCTAGTTAGCTGATGTAGTGCACTACCACGGACAGCAGGCATTTTGTGATTTGGCTGGTTGTGTGGGTGTGGACAGATACTTGAAATGGATATTTAATTTGTAAATTCCCAACAAATCCATGAGTCACTTGGATGTTTCAAGTATTCAACAGTTGGAGGAAGTTTACATAGTGGGCTGTTTGACATTCCTTAGCAGGTAGTCTTACATACAATCCCTCACTGTTTGTGTACGTTATATAAGTCATTCACATCCGAAGCCTCTTCTACTTATCTACTGTACCTATTTGTGTTTGTTCAGTCTTAGTCTGTGACACATTGGCTTTCCTCAGCTAGCCTTGCTCCTTCCGTCTGTCCAATCGTGTCTCCATTTTATTGCTACTTTCTTCGGTTTTTATATTTTTTGCTGGGTCATTTGAGGCAATTGAGAAAGAATGCCGCCAATTTGTTGTAAGCCATATCTATTTCACAGCTGAGCTGAATCCAAATGGATTAGATTCGGGTTGCTTCTGTTCACTTGTCACAGGGTTTGAAAACTTTGTTACATTACTTCTAGGTGGGGATACAGATGACGAAACTAGAGAAAGCACAAGCAACAGGTTGTCAGTCCAACATTTCTACCTTCATTAGCAAAGCTTCCCGACAGCCGGCTGCCAGAGTTGTACAACCCTTGACAAATGCAGGAATCACCAAAAATAAAGATACTCTAGTACCAACTACCGTGGTAAGGACTAGCTAGAGTTACGTGCCATGTTTTCCTCTAGTAGGTATCTTAGCTGAGTCACACACTTGTGATCAGATGCTTGGCAACACTGGATACCGTATTTCCTTGATATTAGGCTATTATATGCCAGTTTCTCTCTCGGTGCTCATTCAGTGCCGTTTATGGAAATCGTATGCCTTTAGAATTAGCTTGCGTAATGTTGTTCAATAGAATGGAATGTGAGTTAGCTTTGGGTCTACGATTCTATTTAGAGGCATGTGTTACTAGCTTGTTGGTTTTATAATAATCGGCTAGTTCGTAGGATTTCTTCATAGCTGGCTACACTTATTCATTGTAATGGCATATTCGATTGCTCTTTGTAATATATGAGCATCCACTCCTTATGCGCTAATGACCAGCGTGTACTGTTGTTGGACACTTGTACAGGCTTTGTTGTGCATGTCCAAACATCGTGGGGTCTTGTCTGTACTTGTCTGATATTCCTACTGGCCAAGGTGTCTACTGTATGGAGGGCTGCATAGCTCCCCTCAACATCCAGCATGCTCTTAGTCTGTGGGCTGTATTGTATGCTTATATCATGATGACAGAGCAGGCAGTACAGGAGGCTTTCATTCGTGCTATGAAGTTGAACCTGTGATCAACTGCTCCTGAGCCGACATCTGCCAGCAAGTGCTAGTGACATTTTCCAGCAAGTGAAACCTGCTTGTTTCTGTGTAACCAATGAGTAGGTTCGTAAAATGATGCGTATGAATAAATAACGCGTTGTTTACTAACCTACACACTGTGTGCATTCAATACCAACCTCATCAGCACCCTCAATCTCGTCTGTCACACTCTGCAGTTCCTTCTCCTTGTTATAATTTCATTGGAGGAAGGACTTCAGAAGTGAAAATTTGCGGAAAACTTAGTTGGGATGACTATACAGGCAAAACCTTAGTTTCAACTGCGGTTGAGAGTGATTGCATTAAAAGTGCGCTCAACTGTGGTTTACTCTATTGTTTGTAGCCAGCAGTTCCTTCTTTGTGTCTGATTGAGGGGATAAAGGAAGTGCAGTTCGTACTGGGCAGGTGGCTTGTTGAAAGGCCTGGTGAGTGCACTGTTATGGTAGCTCACTGACTAGTTCTATGGAATGGCTGCCATTTATTGATTGGTATTGATGAGTCATGCCTAGCTATCATTTGTATAAATATTAGTGACTGAGTCATATCATCATTTATTGACCGTTGAAGTTGTTTGGGGGCCATATTGTTTCATTACTGCCTGTTATCTGCCACCCCTTCACTTCAATCTTCTACAAGCTCTAATATTAGCTTGTTAGTTGACTTCCACCTTGAATTTTATCTGCTTGTACTCGGAGTTAATATGTGTTCATAGACATATAAATGTTCATTCGAGTCTATGTACTGTTTATATGCGTGTCTATGGTTACTATTGTAGATGGGCCCAGTCAGAAAGATGTAAAATATCTCACAGACTATCTTGTAGCGCTAGTGAAGGCACATCATCTGGATGTGGCGTGCGATGTCTATTTATTCATTAGCAAGTATGTTAACTCGATGTCTCTCTTTCACTTCATGTTCTGTTTATACCGAATATTTACCAACATTTGTTGTCTACTAGCAATGTCTCATCAGCTGGCACTGAGCTCTATTCCTGCGCTTGTAGCTAGTACACAACTGAGGTGTAGACTTAGTATAAATAGACCTAGTATAAATAGACGTAACTGTGGAGAAGTGTTCTCCTTGCCATTCACCATAACCAATAACATGTGTTCCATGACAAAATAAGGCTACCCATTGAATCTCACGTGATAGCTTCTCTCAGTTGTTAGTCTATTTATACCAGGTCCATGACTACCAGGTGCATGACCTGAAGCCAAATTTACTACTTATCTCTCATGTTTCGACTGAGTGAATACATTGGTGATTTTCTCTTGTATTCTATTTGATTTTTACTCTTGTAGGCTGGTCAGAGGTGCTCGTGAGCCAAGCTGGAGTGCATTTTGTACTCAGCTTAAATCAGCATTAGTGAAGGAAGTCTCTCAGAACTATGGAGCATCCATAGATCTACAAGATTAGCTATAGATCTGTCAAACTAGTCATTGATGTATTATATTAGGCTGTTTATTAGTTGCTATTTTCTATATATTTGTACAAAATGAAGCACCACACAATATAACTAGTCCAACAACAGCTGTGTTTCAGTGTGTTGATGTAATGTAGCACCCGTTGATTGTAACATCTCCAAGCAGTGGTTGTCTTCTCATTGATGTAAAAGCAAACTGCTTTTAAAATGCTTTTGTGTTTCACAGAAGTATTAAAAAAACCAGACCTGGAAGTTAATGTGTAACTTACTTGTTAAATGTTCATAATGGAAGGAGAATGTTAGATGTCTGTCAAGTAGACAAGAAATTGTTTGTCCCTGCTTTTACCAATTATGAATATTATTGGTGCTAAGGCTGGTGTGTGCCAAAATTCATTATCTACTAACTTATAAATTTGTAATTGAACTACCGATTTATTAAAAAAAGAACAATTTTTACTCTCGAAATAGCATTGTTTGGCTAACAAGCATACTATACTACATACAGTTAATTTAAGAGCGCTGTTCCCTAGCATGGAGTTATCTCCTCAAAACTAAGAGGAGACAACTTTTAATAAAGTGGATTTTAAATGCAAACCAATCCAATTTATGAATAAAAAAAATCATAATTCAACCTACCGAATTCATTTAGGACTACAACAAGCATTTAAGAAGTCACACCTGTAACTTTAGTGTTTTGGCACTCTAAGAAATTTGTTTTGTGTCTCGCTTGCGTTCATTAACTATATGTGTCTCCAAGTACGTGTAACGTAACGTACAAGAAACTCTACAACTTCCTGCTTTTCTAGTTTGAGGAACTAGCATAGCTCTGTAGTTAACTCGATGCTTTCATGCCATCTACTAGATTTAATGTGTTGACCCTTTTTGGTACGTAATACAACAGCTCGTCTCATTTGCATTTTTCATGACACCATATTGGTTTCCTGACATCATATGTTCGATTTTCGCATCATTATTGAAATTTGGTTAAGCATAGACAGAGGATGGGAGGGAATAGTGATATGGAAACGTATGAAAAACATTCAGAAACCAAAACTTTTATTTAGCGCCTTATATACTTGAGCAACCAAAACTTTGTGGCGAGCATTGACTGAGGTCTTTATTTATACCTGTACAAGCTACCCTCACTCTTTTTCCTACATGTCATTCAGGCTAAGTAACCTAAAGGTGTTTGTGCATTTCACGGAGGTCTTATTGAAAAAAATGGGCTGAAAAGTAATTGGCGTAGTGTAGCAAAGTTCAAAGCAGAGAGAAGACGACTTCTAAACTACTTAATCAAATAGAACAATTCTCTCCCTCTGTTACAAATAACTTAGCACCATTGCACGTCTACCACAGAATATAAGTTTCTATATCTACTTACTTGTAATAGAACTACCAACTTTTGATCAAAGGAAGTGCTTTCCCTCTCGAAATTGCACTGTTGGGTTGAATAGCCAAAATACTCTTGTATAAAATCAATGTATAATAATTTTGAGTTGTCTCCTGAAATGACAGAAGAGATTTTTTGATAGCGAGTATATTCAATAGATATTGCTATCTAATTTTTGAAAAAAAATTTATGATTCCAAGCCAAATCATTTAAAACATAACTAGTGTTCAACGCTTTTGTTGGATAAAGTATTGTGATAATAGTACTTTCAAATAGTTACAAAATCAAAACTGTGTGGTATGATGTTTATTTAATTAAAATACTTTGGCAAGGTTTTACACTACACTCCTTGCTGCATAACATGTACCTAATGCAGTGGTTACTGACCACAATGAGGTGTATGGGCTACTCACTCATACAGCGCTGTGTGAGATAATCACCTTTACAGCAATGACCTCACTGTATGAGCTTATCTCACGCAACTCTATGAAATTTATGGTCTAACTTTATTATTTTGAGCTTTATTATTCACGGTCTATATATGTGTCTCCAAGAGCATAATGTCCAAGATATTCAACAACTTCCTGCTTTTTTAGTTTGAGGAATTGGCATAGCTCTGTAGTTAACTCTATGCTTTCATGCCATCTACATGATTCAATGTGTTCAGTCTTTTTGGTATGTAATACTTGAGCACACTTTTCCTTCACTAGGTTTCCATTAACTTCACTGAAGTACGAAACCTGCAGCAATAAAACAGCAAGTGACTGTGAAGTAGATAACGGTGACAGTCAAATAATAATGATGGTTAATGAAATGCTTGTTTCTAACTGTTCAACAGAATTTTTTTAAACGCATCACATTTCTCAAAATAAACCAATTTAGTAAAAGCATGGCTAGAGATTATTAAGAATTACTTACCTCTTCCCAGAAATCATTGCGTTTTATTTCAGGTTGGCTCCACCATGTTTTATTTAATAGATCATAAAGCATTTTGTCTCCCAGCTTCACGTCTGCTGATAGAATTCTGTTAGCCAGCTCATCGGAGACTTCAATGGTGGAGGAATTTGTGACCGCCGACTTTGTGTAGAATATGTCTGTGTACTTCCAACAAAAGCGCCGTCGCATCATTACAAGTGAAGCGTCGTACTGCTCTGTCAGCACTATGACATCTATTCTGCAAGTTAACTCTATGTTAGGTCACTTTAAAAGCTAACTCTATGTTAGACCATTCCACAAGTTAACTCTAACAAGCCACTCCACAAGTTAACTCTATGCTTATTGACTCTACAAGCAAACTCTATGTTAGGCCACTCTACAAATTAACTCTATGTTAGACGACTCTACAAGTTACCTCCATTCAATGTTACTTTATTCCCTTCAAATACAACCAACAAAATTAATTTGATGAAAAATGTAAAAAACAAACATGTTTACTCTGTTGAACTACGTCATTGCGCATCGCACTCATGACACCATGCAACGGGAACTGTGAAAAATGTCATCTAAAACCCCTTTTTGTGGAAAACAGCCATCAAATTCCCAATAAAAAACGCACAGCATATTTCAAGCAAAATACACATTATGCCTCAAATGGTGGCCTAAAACTTAGGCTACCTTCTATCTCAGTACCCTAGACATGGACATGTAATGCAATGTAACTGCTACAAGTGACTAACTTTGGCATGTGGTGCTCAAGAAATTCATGAATGGCTGACACGTTACTCCTCTGTTTGTAGTCAAAGCCATACCACTGCAGTTGGTTTAAGTGATACCACGTGTGAATTCCAGATGCGTGGCGCCCTCTTGGTTGGTACAGAAGCTGGGAGTTCGTTAGCAACTCTTTCACAGACTGAAGTAAAAGTTGAGAATATTCTAGTACAATACCAGTACACCAGTGGTACACAAGTAGTACACCAGTAGTACACCAGTGGTACACAAGTAGTACACCAATAGTATACCAGTAGTACACCAGTAGTACACTAGTAGTACACCAGTAGTACACAAGTAGTACACGAGTAGTACATCAGTAGTACACCAGTAGTACATTAGTAGTACACCAGTAGTACACCAGTAGTACACAAGTAGTACACCAGTAGTACACCAGTAGTACATTAGTAGTACACCAGTAGTACACCAGTAGTACATTAGTAGTACACCAGTAGTACACCAGTAGTACATTAGTAGTACACCAGTAGTACACAAGTAGTACACCAGTAGTACACCAATAGTACACCAGTAGTACACTAGTAGTACACTAGTAGTACACAAGTAGTACACTAGTAGTACACAAGTAGTACACAAGTAGTACACCAGTAGTACACCGGTAGTATACCAATAGTACACTAGTAGTACACCAGTAGTACACAAGTAGTACACTAGTAGTACACTAGTAGTACACAAGTAGTACATCAGTAGTACACCAGTAGTACACAAGTAGTACACTAGTAGTACATTAGTAGTACACAAGTAGTGCACTAGTAGTACACCAGTAGTACACCAGTAGTACACAAGTAGTACACAAGTAGTGCACTAGTAGTACACCAGTAGTACACCAGTAGTACACAAGTAGTACACAAGTAGTACACAAGTAGTACACAAGTAGTACATTAGTAGTACACTAGTAGTACACCGGTAGTACACAAGTAGTACACAAGTAGTACACAAGTAGCACACTAGTAGTACACTAGTAGTACACCAGTAGTACACAAGTAGTGCACTAGTAGTACACCAGTAGTACACCAGTAGTACACAAGTAGTACACAAGTAGTGCACTAGTAGTACACCAGTAGTACACAAGTAGTACACAAGTAGTACACAAGTAGTACATTAGTAGTACACTAGTAGTACACCGGTAGTACACCAGTAGTACACAAGTAGTACACAAGTAGTACACAAGTAGTACACCAGTAGTACACAAGTAGTGCACTAGTAGTACACCAGTAGTACACCAGTAGTACACAAGTAGTACACAAGTAGCACACAAGTAGTACACCAGTAGTACACTAGTAGTACACCAGTAGTACACAAGTAGTACACCAGTAGTACACAAGTAGTACACGAGTAGTACATCAGTAGTACACCAGTAGTACATTAGTAGTACACCAGTAGTACATTAGTAGTACACTAGTAGTACACAAGTAGTACACCAGTAGTACACAAGTAGTACACCAGTAGTACCCAAGTAGTACACCAGTAGTACACAAGTAGTGCACAAGTAGTACATTAGTAGTACACTAGTAGTACACCAGTAGTACATCAGTAGTACACAAGTAGTACACAAGTAGTACACAAGTAGTACACTAGTAGTACACCAGTAGTACACCAGTAGTACACTAGTAGTACACCAGTAGTACACAAGTAGTACACAAGTAGTACACTAGTAGTACGCAAGTAATACACCAGTAGTACACCAGTAGTACACCAGTAGTACACTAGTAGTACACCAGTAGTACGCAAGTAATACACCAGTAGTACACCAGTAGTACACCAGTAGTACACTAGTAGTACACCAGTAGTACACAAGTAGTACACTAGTAGTACACTAGTAGTACACAAGTAGTACATCAGTAGTACACTAGTAGTACATTAGTAGTACACAAGTAGTACACCAGTAGTACACTAGTAGTACACCAGTATTACACTGGTAGTATACCAATAGTACGCCGGCAGTTCTCCGGCAGTATGTCAGTAGCGTGTCAATAGTACACCAGCACTTTAAACCTGCGATAATCACGCATGTTACCTGAACTCTTATTCGAGATTGGTATGACACCATTGCCGACTTGAACCATGCCACAGGTTCTCGAGCTATCGCAACGTATTTGTAGTCCTCGACCAAGTATTTTCCAAGCATTGTCTTATTATATATCGCATGATTTATAATTGCATCGGCTTTCATCACTTCACCTGGACCGATGTCCCAGTATCCTGCAAGTTATCTTATTGCATTTACTTCTACTTAAACTTCATAGATATCTGTGAAATTTCATAGTTTGATTGGCTTGATATAAACCAACTGGAGTTGTTTTCTCATTGAAACTGATAGGATTATCTTCGCAACTCAACGTTTAACTCAGGTATTAAAGTGAGCTTGTGTCATATACTACTTACCAATAACCTCTGAAGAGTTTTTAAATTGAGTTTGACCTTTGATTGTCCCCCAGTCGACATGCCAGCCTCTTTGTGGACTCACAATATTCAAATGATTGCCAATAACGTATCTGGCCAGTATTGTAAACAAAGTAGATGAGCCGGTCTTTTCCACTTTACTCAATATGAAATGATTGACTGCTCGACAATCTCTTAAGAGCGCTCTTCCATCTTTAAATTAATGAAAAGTACATGACAGGCATCATGTAGGTGCTCTACAGGTGACTTTCAGTAACACGTTAAGAATCGCTCAGCATTGCTGCAGGTACCCTTCATGTGCACAACAGATGTTCACAGGTAGCCTTCTGGTCCTTGTGAAATAGAATGCATGTGCCCTTAAGGTATACACAGATCCTTAGGGTATACCACACCTGATGTGAAGGCACATATTTTTAACATTATGTGCTCTACGCCTAACCTATAATAGTTCATTTCATTGATACTCTTTAGGGTTTGAGGTAGATGATTCTCGCTTTTATTAAGAACGTTTAAGATACAGGTTTTTTTCTCAAACCCTCTGATGCTACATTTAACTGAAATTATGAACTTATGAAACCTTGCCTATTTGTGTTTAACTAACCAACTAATAGTGGTTTTAGACATCCTAAATGTAGGGATTTACAAAAGGAATTAAACGATACCATTCGGAAACCCACTCGTTGTGTGCCAAAAAACTGCATCATTGGGAAGTTTGATACAAAGCAACAAGTGAGACAGATAGCGTCATTGATGACCAGACTTGACCTTTACCCAATGTGCGAACCAGCAACAATTAAACGCAATTTCAACGAGTCAAACTACTAGTACTTTACTCCCGCGGAGTTAAATCGTCACAATACATCATGGCGTGGGGGCAATATTATTGTAATTTATTTTTAATACAAGAACATAAAAGAAACAGTATGAGATGTTGGTAGATGCCTAAAAAAGTCAAAATATCTATGATTCGAATGAGAAATAACTCCGGCACTCATTGATGTGCCATCAGCTGTTACACTTGGTAGGGTGATCTGCTCATATATTACTACTGCCATCAGCTACTACCCTGCGCATGGAGTATCAAAGAGCATCCTCTATGGTGGCTCATAACGTTAGAAGCTTTCACTTTCAAAGAGTATGAAGAATTTTGAAATAGTCGAGACGGTTTGTAAAGCGTCTTCTACATTGAAAAGAATTGGGTAATTGTACTAAAATAGCCTAAGAAACTACATTTAAAAACGCGCTTGCTGACTATACTAATCAAATTGTCGGCCTTGGCAGTTGCGGGATGTCATGCAATAAAACTGTATTTCCTGTTTACCAATCATAAATTTAGCAAAGCGTAGAGTTGTTTTGCAAATAATCCAGACGATTTAGAAATGATTCAGATGGTTTACAAAATTACAAATCGTATGAACACTTTAGAAAGAGTGTGAACTATTTACAAACCATATGAACTACTTTGTTATAGTCTGGATTGTTTTAAAATAATTTTAACTATTTTGAAATAGTTTGAAAAGTTAGCTTTTAAACAAAAGGCGATCGTCATCCTTTTTTTTATAGCCTTTGTGCAATTTTACCAACACAGACGTAGATCAATAGACACGGAGCTAATTAATTAACTGTATAAACTCTTGTTGAATATAATCTCTAAAATTTATTTTTCACAAACGTAATCAGGTTGTATATATTATTTAACATACTATTAAACAAATAATATTTAATGAATAAAAACAATTTATTATTTATTTAAAGGACCTTTAATTGTTTGATGTTTAGTAAAGTCATTATCAATCGTAAATGGAGTGGAGATCTATGATCAATAGAGTAAACCAACAAATTGGCTCAGATTTTCAAAGCGTATGATTGATTTCACAAAGCGCTTGAAAGATTTGCAAAATTTCAGGCTATTTTAAAAGTGTTTAGACGATCCATTCAGACCATTTAAAACACAAAACATAATAATTCTGAGCCACCATCATCGTCACTTACTAGATGGCTACAAGCTGTGGCTCTATAATGTTTTGCCATGCAAATTTGAATGCTTGTAGGACAGAGTACACTCCTACTTTCATGCTCTACTAACCAGCAAAACCTACCTTTGTGGGTGGTCTTGTCCATCATCACATCCGATTGTACAGCGTAGAGATATCTAGTGTAGTTGTAGTAGCTGAAACATAAATATTTGCACAACCTGGTGCCAGTATTATTTAACATATTTCTTTCCAGCAATACATTTTGTAGAAATTCAGGCAATGAATGATTCAACACCTGCAAGACAGAGGTTCAAACTCAAGTTACAAAAGTAAAAAAAAACTGGTCAAAATAATCACAATTTATAACTCGGTGAGTGTTTTGAGTGCAGTTTGCTAAGCATATATGTTACAGCCTCCAATGAGGCTCCTTGGCACTGTAACGGTAATGGGCCTGAGAACAAAGTGCTTTAAGTGCTCTAAATTCAAATCCCAGTTCTGTAGGTGTTTGTTTTTTTTTTTATGCAGGAAACTAACTAATTAGTTCGCTTAGCTACAAAAACTCATGTCACATTGTTGTTACATGTTGTATCATACAACATGCTACTTATATAGTATACAATATCAACCTACATTAAGACAGCTGATGAAAGCACAGGTACTCACAGGTATTGAGCAAGAATCAGAGCACACAGAAGCAGAAGTAACTGTGGCAATATTTTAGTTGGCATCACAGTCATCGTACCTTCACACCAACTCACTGGACGACGACAGGTCCGAGTCTACCAATCTATTGAGCAAGTAGGTTTCACGCTCAGCTTACCACATCAATGGGAAAGTCAGCTAAGTGTAAATAACGGCATTTGGTTTGACTGGCAAAACCAAGTCACTGTCCTAGATGAACCGTTGTAATGTAGGTGGTGTGGTGTGCTGTGTGGGTTGTAGCTGACTGATTGTACGCTATATATATGTTTCTTCACCTGATTTACTATGCTTGCTGTTCCTCGTTAAATCAAATTCCAAGCAGCAAGGTTTTCAACATAAAATATCATACTGTGATGGATTCACTTCATGATTTGTACCAATAAAACCTTGATTTCTTTGAAAATCACAAACGATTGCAATCACCCCTACCTCCCACCCACAAGTACACCCCAAAAATCCACTCAAAAACTCACCCTCAAACTGCCTAAACTTGGATTACCATCAACCAAGAACGAGCAATCGTACTAAAAATAAACCAACTCATTTAAAAAGAATTTGAAATTGTCTTCCCTAGAATGCCCAGCACATTACACCTTTCACCACTTTCCATAGAAAATTTGCCACTTCCACTCCCTTACCCACAGATTCACCCTCCAACCTGCTAACATTAATCATGAAGTCAGAAAAAAGATAATGGTAACTTGAAGTTGCTTTCTCTTTTTATTATTACCCAGACGAGTTCCAGCCCCGTTAGCAATCACCACCAGCACGACAACTAAATTAATTTTTAAGAAACCGTTTTATTTGAATTTGAACTCAAATTTAATATATGGCGTAAGCCCCACAACTCTCAAACTTCTGTCAAAGCAAAATTTTTATACTTACATTATGTTTCATAGATACTCACAAAAATGTTTAGGCAAATCCACCATAGAGAAAAGAAGAATGTTGATTGGCCGAGCATAAGCTGAAAAATTGTACTGAGAAGACTTGGCAAGCTAGCCCTTTGGAGATGCATTTTTGGTATTAATAGTTTGTATATAGATGTTTCATAACCCTTTGTGCAGTTTGATTAGTCGATTTCACATAATCTTTTAACACATCCCTCTGCATGTTTGAGTATACTATATATATGCAGGATTTTTAAAAGTTTTTGTGTATCTTCCACAGTGCACATTATTACTTGTGAGCCTTAGCGTATTGATAGGTTAATAAAATTGGCTTATTCTAGTGAAATACTGAGTGATCTTTGTGGCAGGTTGTCTGGTCGGCTGGGCGGAGAGTTACAGAAAGCAGAGATGACGCGAGTTACCCGGGGGTAGAAAGATTAGCCTGTGGAGTCTTGAGACGCTTTGTTGTTGAGTGACAGTAGTTGTAGAGATCCAGGCTGTGGCTAGCTGAGATATCAGAGGTTGTGACTGCTGATCATGGCGGTCAGCAGTCACACAGTATTTACTCCACCAGGAGGCGTTACTGGCACCATCAAAAATTACTTTCTGGGCAACTAGTTGTTTTACTCTATTATATACGTGCATAATACAGCTATTGGATTAGTGTAACGTCAAGAGTAGCTAGAGTGGATTAAGAAGTTGGAGTGACCATACTTGGTGGTGGTTGTGTTGTGCTGGAGCTTCTATATATACCTATTGAGTGATCTGACATGGCATTGTAGGCATAAGGAAAGGAGGATTGTTGTCTGCTATTGTGAAAGGAGTATTGAAAGGTTTGTGGGGATAGTGAAGGCCGGTGTGTATTTATTATTTATTAACGCCGTTGTTAAAGGACTGGCACCAGTCGGTGGTGAAGGTGAGTGTTTGTTATTTGTTAGTGGTGGTGCATTACAACTTTTATTGCTAAAGGATACAGTCAAGGCTGTTTGTTGTTATAAGGTTTGCTCAAGGAGTTGGCATCATCAGGTTTTAACATAAATTAATGAAACCCTGACCGTTTAATTGTAAAAAGCTGTTTAGTCCTGAAAACATCTCGAGAAACACTGTGGGGCTAACCAATAAATATAGGACGCTATTTAGGTTTGATTAAATGCTTGGTTTGGGGGTGGTCTGACCACCCCCAACCAAACATTTAATGGAGTAGCCAGCGTTAACTAAAAAATTAATTTCAGGATAGCAAAGAAGTTTTATCATGCTATATTTCTTGAGAAACTATTTTTGGTATTCTATAACAAACTTATTTGGCAGGTTTTTTGACTAACATAAGCCAAACTCACATTTTAAGGACTGGGTATTTAAGTGGAAAGTTTGACAAAGCATTACTAATCTGGAAGTTGCCCTGTACATTGAGTCAAACTTTAGTTGCACTTTGTATTCGTCGCCATCTCTTGTAATATGATGATGTTACCACAAACATTTAACCAAAGCTCCACCTGCTCACGCATCCCCCCCCCCTCCCACTTACACACCCCAACTTATCCTAGAAGAACCTGAACATCTTTCCCTTTATCCTAAGCTGCCTTACCACCCCCTAGCCACTCACAAAATACAAGTAGAAAGAAAATTGCCCAAAAATCTAGAGATTCTTTGAAGTGACCGTCTGCGCCTGGAACTTTGTTCCCACTGGCTCAAAAAATAAAATTTGGGCAAAAATGGCAATTTCTTATCAATTTTTGAGTTATACTTTAAAATGTAGATTTAGCCTGCAATTTCTGTAGAAACAAAATTGAGATACCTCCATCAATTTTTAGGATACTTGGCTAAACGTATGCCAAAACTCTTTACGAAAGAGAGGAGCTTGTTGATTGGCTGATAGTTCCATCGATTACATTTAGCCAGCTTACGGAAAAGCTAGCCCCACAGAAAAAGTGCTAGTCAAAACTGACTTTATTAGGCGTATTTGTTTTTGCCAATTTTCAACTGCATTATTTGCATATTTTATTGCATATGTATTGTTCTGAATGTCTAAATAAAATTTGTCAAAACATGGCTGTACTGGCAGTTCGATTAAAAACCTGTTGCAGTTTGGCCGTTTGCGTGCTAAAAAAATTAGTCTTCCTTCTTTAATTTTTTTGTAAATGTAGGAGAAATAAAAGAAAATACGAATGCCCATTCAAGTTGAAATAACTAAATACTAACATTACATCACCAAACATTTGGATAAGCTATTTCTGCTAAAATACATCCCCAAAAAACGTTGCTTATTGCTTTTGAACTGAACTAAATGCAAACAAAAACCTGCAACTTTTTTGTGCGTCAACTTCACTGTACTAACCTATCATATACAAGCAGAGTGATAGAAGAACATTCTAGAAATTGACTGGTTCTTTAGTTATTTATTGTTTAATAAACAGAAGAAAAACAAAGTAAGATTGTGCCAATAAAAATATAGGTATTGATATTTGTTCATTGATTTTTTTGGCAAAAAAATTTAACATATTTTTAAACAGATGTGACAAGTTTTATAAAATCACAAATATTCTTCGCAACTACCAAGTGTGACCGGTGGAATACTTGACGAGATGTTTTAATCCTACTCCATTGTCTTGTTGTAGATTGGTGCATAGCTCTGTTGTTATATGTAACGGAGGATGCCATTGGCTAGCAGAAATTTCATGCATCTGCCGGCTATAAAGTACATCTTTGCACCACTTTGAATTCACCTCGGCATTCATCATTGAAAAGTATTTCACCTATCATCAGAAATAGCCAACAACATACATGAGAGAATTGTTATAAATGATAAATTAATCATTATTTTTTCAAATGCGTGAATGCATCTCACCTCTTCCCAGAAATCAATTTCTTGTAATTCTGGTTGGTTCCACCAGGTTTTATTTAAGTGATCATACAACATCTTGTCTCCCAGGTTCACATCTGCAGATAACACTTTTTGTATTTCTTCATTTGAAAGGTCAGGCTGTGAGGAGCGGCTCACTACCATCGAATGATAGAAAATGTCCGTATAAGACCAGCAGAATCTCTTTCTCAGTATTACAAGTGATGCGTCAAACTGATCTGTTAGCATGATCACATCCAACCTACAAAAAGCAGCTGGTTGTGGCTGAATGGCTACGGTGGTTGCCTCTCAACTGATTTGTCTTGGGTTCAAATCCTGCCAAGTTACGTGTCATTTTTTTTGTTTATAAAAACTATTATGAAAACATGCAATCGCCATTTTTCGTGAGCCACTTTTGAGCATTCACAAACCATAGTTTAGAATTACAGAGCTGAAATTTATATTCCACTAACCATTGATGAATCCAAGATATATATTCTGATATGGCTGTGATGTTGTTTCTATATTTATAATTAAACCCGTACCATTGTAACTGCACCAAATGAAAGTACGTTTGGAGCCCGCTGGAATCTGTTCTGGTTGTGTGGAGCATCTCTGGATTTGAGATTACTGTTTTAGCGTCCTTCAATAACATAAATAATTATACATTTTGGTTAAAGTCTAAAGAAGAAATTATTTTTAATTAATTATTGCTTGAGTAAAGATTAATTTTGATTTAACTGGTAACCACTAAATAATTAAACTAAAAATTTTCAAACAACTTTTTTATTTACATAAACTAAAAAAAACTTGCCTAGTTTGTTTTTCATGCATCACTAATAATTTATATTCAATAATTATTAAAATAAATCACTTAAAAGTTAAAATAATTAACCTTGCTATCACTAAGATGTTTCACTACTTACAACTTCAGTAGCTCCTGCAGCGTAAACACCCCGGTTTGCATTTCGAACTCTCTTCAAGTTTGAAAAAAAACTTGCTGCTGATTTGAACCAAGACAGAGGGTCTCTGGCTATAGCTATATATTTGTACCCCGGTACCATATATTTGTCTAGCATAGCCTTGTTATATATAGCGTGGTTGATCAGCACATCAGCTCTGTTAGCAATGGATGGGCCAATATCCCACCCTACAAGCATTTAATATTTAAGACTTTTTGTGTAACGTGTAGGTATTGTTTTATTTATAACACTTAAATTATTTATGTGCGTACCTGGTACTTTTCCTCTTTGTTGATTCCAGTTAACAAACCACTTATGAGTTGGACTCAGTACATTTAGCCTGTGAGCTATTGTATATCTAGCAAAGATGGCAAATAAAGTGGAAGAACCTGTTTTTTCTACTTTAGTCATTACAAAATGCTTTACAGGAGGTTTTCCGTAACATTTGTCTACAAAAAGTCAACCTTGTGTTTGGAATGTCCAGCATAAAGTGCTTGCTATACTAATTAATAAACAACAACTAGTTCTGAATGGATGGAACAGAAAATGTAAGATCGTGGTATCAGAAAAACCACTTGATAAAAAGATTATTTCCCATAGTTTATAATAGAGAAAAAAGCGCAGCCTGAGAAAGTTTTCAAACAGTGGGGAAACCCCAATTAATTATGGGGATTTCCAGAATTTGTCCATTGTTTTATATAAGCCCCCAATAATTATTTTTGGGTTTCCCTAGTAATGAAACTTTTGCTCGGGTTGCGCATTTTTCTCTATTGAGCTTGAATATTTTGCTGTTTGTCTATTACGTAATTTAATTATTTGTGAGTGTGTTCCTTCTATATATGCCAATTTTCACCGCACTAAATGGGCTGAAAGTTGCCATTGTTATAATTTGGTTTTACATGATCTCAAACAACAAACGCTTGTGAATTTAACTTTAAATATTCATATCAGGGGAGACAAATCACAAGCAAAATGAGTCTTTGCTAACAGCAGCAGAGGTTACAGAAATACATGAGACCGCATTGGATTACTGTCAATTCTAACAAATTGAGCAAAGGAGGGAGAGAAATTGAAAAAATGAGAGAATAAAACTATGAGCAGAGAAAGAGCTGAGCAGAAGTACGGTAAGATGAGGCAGAGGAGGGCAAGCCATGAGCCATAGTGAGGGGTGGAGTCGGGGTGGAGTGGGGTGAGAGTAAAACAACTCTGGGCTGAGAAATAGAGAAAACGGGCCGTGGGTGAAGCGGGGTAGGAGCAGAGCCGGCGAGCGCTTTGAATACTTTGAGCTTTACTGCTGGACAAAATTTCTTTTAATTAACGTTTCATAAATAGTTGTAATTCTTTTTACTGGCTTTGTATGTCGCAACTTCGACGCACTTATCCAACTACAACTTTACCAAATAGAAACAAATTACATCATTATAAACGAGCCAACACGTATAAGGCTTTTGATATGCTTTCATCATGCTTCATCGTCACCAATCACAAATTTTTCAGACAATTGTGGTTTAACAATGAACTAAAGGTGTAAATGAAACCAAAGCGACTGATATTTCTACCTAAATTACCGATTTTTACATTCACTGGTTTTAAATGTCTGCTCAATCAAGCTGGTCAGGCAGAACTGAAAAATCACCGATCCGCTGGTTTTTGTTATTTTCTCCTAGGTGGTCCACTGGCGTCGCAACCTCTTTACAAACAAAATTTTCACCTGAAAACTTGGTTTCTAGGTAATTCTGGTTTTGCTTGCCAAACCAACTGTTTTGCACACTTTGAGCTTCTCTTCCTCTTTTATCACGCACTGACTCCATAAATACACACCTGCAAGCATACATGGTAATTGCTATTCACATGAACATTCCGTAGAAAATTTAGAGCTTGGTAGGGGCTGGGAAGAAAGAAAGGGGGGGGGGGGGTGGTGCCACCCTTTTCTTGCTACATTTGCCTTAGGCCAGCTTTTCACTCTCAAAGCGAATTTCAACTCTCTAATGATTTTTTCTAATTACTAGTCTTAGGCCAAGATTTGAGGCATTATGTGTATTTTGCTTTGAATATGCTGTGCATTTTTTTATTGGGAGTTGCATGCCCCCTTGTTATTTTGACAACTGTTAAATGGATTTCATTGGATGATCGGTTTAGTGAGCGGAGTTTTTGGTGTTGGCAACAAACCAACACAAAAACCCTGCCCACTAAACCAATCATCCAATGAAATCCATTTAAAAGTTGCCAAAATAACAAGGGGCATGCAACTCCCAATAAAAAAATGCACAGCGTATTCCAAGCACAATACACATAATGCCTCAAATGTTAGATGTAGGCTAATAGTGACTGCAACGAGCAAATAACTTTTGCAATATAAACTTTGCGGTTCTTTTTTTACCAAGCAGTAATATTGCTTACCTCTGCATCAGTAAAAACAAATTTTTAGAATTTAAAAAATAACATCAGCGTGGGTTGTATACAGGCAAACAGTCTCTTTATTAATTACGTTTTGGCCTTTTTACCGCCTGAAGTGTCGCTAGCAAGGTACAGGTACTTACAAGATAAAAACCTCAAAATTATTTGTTTCAAAAATTATTTTTGTTTTCATTCTTTGTAACATCCACATTTACATTTAAAAAGTGTTTAATTGGAGCAATTATGATACCTGTTTTGGACAAGAGATTATAACCAAAAGTATAATTTTGAGAGTTTGCTGTTTTAGGAAATTTTAAAGTTGTTTCGTAACAAACATGGCAAGCTTTGACATTGTCATACAATTGTATAGATGCACGAACCCAGCATAGGTCATTGAGTGTTTTTGGTCCATTATGTGGGCAAATGGGTATATAAAATTCCATGTACATATAGCGATTACTAAGTGATTTCATTAGCGATTGCGTGATTTTGCAACTTCTGTTTCCTACAAAATCGCTAAGCAATCTCAAGCATTTTATTTGAGGTTATCGTCAGGTTTTGATCACGATCAAAAAATCGCTAGCGGATTCTTTGATCAGCCAATCACAACGTAAAAAAACTTTACCCTTGTTTCCAATAATGTCTTGTCATATTCAGCGCTCCGATCTATTAACGATCCTGTAATAAATTGAAGGCTATGCTTTGTAACAGCGAGTTTGACCGGAATCGCCGAAGAATTGGCAGTAGCGAAAAATTGCGCAATTTGGGAAGGGACTTCCCCAATCGCTGAGCAAAATCGCTAGCACGATCGCTATATGTACATGAAGCTTAAAGCACATAAATAGAATTCACTGGAGCTCAATTTGATAGCAATTTCATAAGCTAAGCCCCGCCCACCCAAGCCATTCTGAAATGTTGGTTAGACACAACCGGCTTTCAATTATAACAAAGAAAATGAACAAAACATATCCCTAAACCATTGTATGACATGTAATTAAAGGGCAGAGGGTAAATTCTCATTGATACATACAAAGTAAATTGGTATATAATGAATGAATTAATAAAATGTAATTTTCACCAAAATACCAACAAAAAATAAAAAGTAAAGTGATATTACTGCTTATTTACAGTAAAGATATGGTACAGGTACGGTACATGTATGGTACAGGTACAGACAGGTGTGATACAGGTGTGGTATAGGTCCAATGCAGGTGCAGTACAGGTACATTGCATGTCTGATACAGGTACAGTATTTATACAGCACAGGTACAACGCAGGTGGGGTACAAGTACGATATGGTTACAGCACAGGTACAGTACAGGTATGGCACAGGTACAGTACAGGTATGGTACAGGTACAGCACAGGTATGGTACAGGTACAGTACAGGTATGGCACAGGTACTGTACAGGTATGGCACAGGTACAGTACAGGTATGGCACAGGTACAGTACAGGTATAGCACAGGTACAGTACAGGTACGGCACAGGTACAGTACAATTATGGCACAGGTACAGTACAGGTACGGTACAGGTATGGTACAGGTATGGTACAGGTACAGAGAGGTGCAATATAGGTGTGGCATAGGTCCAATGCAGGTGCGGTACAGGTATGGTACAAGTACAGTACAGGTATGGTACAGGTACAGTACAGGTATGGCACAGGTACAGTACAGGTATGGTACAGGTACAGTACAGGTATGGTACAGGTACAGTACAGGTACGGTACAGGTATGGTACAGGTATGGTACAGGGACAGAGAGGTGCAATATAGGTTTGGCATAGGTCCAATGCAGGTGCGGTACAGGTATGGTACAAGTACAGTACAGGTATGGTACAGGTACAGTACAGGTATGGTACAGGTACAGTACAGGTATAGTACAGGTACAGTACAGGTATAGTACAGGTACAGTACAGGTATGGCACAGGTACAGTACAGGTATGGTACAGATACAGTACAGGTATGGTACAGGTACAGTCCAGGTATGGTACAGGTACAGTACAGGTATGGTACAGTACAGGTATGGCACAGGTACAGTACAGGTATGGTACAGGTACAGTACAGGTATAGTACAGGTACAGTACAGGTATGGTACAGGTACAGTACAGGTATGGCACAGGTACAGTACAGGTATGGTACAGGTACAGTACAGGTATGGTACAGGTACAGTACAGGTATGGTACAGGTACAGTACAGGTATGGTACAGTACAGGTATGGCACAGGTACAGTACAGGTATGGTACAGGTACAGTACAGGTACAGTACAGGTATGGCACAGGTACAGTACAGGTATGGCACAGGTACAGTACAGGTATGGTACAGGTACAGTACAGGTATGGTACAGTACAGGTATGGCACAGGTACAGTACAGGTATGGTACAGGTACAGTACAGGTATGGTACAGGTACAGTACAGGTATGGCACAGGTACAGTACAGGTATGGCACAGGTACAGTACAGGTGCCAGTAAATTAAACAAGAAGTTTACCTGATGTCATTACTAGCCAAAGAAATAATATTGTGGATGAATTTTGACAATAAATTCTTTAACAAGTTTTTTGACACTAAGTTTTTTTCTCGAGGAAATTTATTGTGAACGATAAACTAAAACATGAAACATTTAAACAATTAATGGCTGACTATTAGTAATGAAAATATTGAGATTGTAAAAGCTACATCAGACTCAGTTACAACAGAACAGAAGCACAACATACGAACCATACACTGCGCACAGCTAAGAAACCGACGACAAACGAGCTAAAACCTCTGCCACAAACGTTTTATAATATCGCAGCAAATGGAAGCTTACCAACACAGCAGGTGAATGATTGCTGCTGACACTGCTAATAAAAAAAACTTGCGATAAAACATGACAAAACTATCTAGATCGTGTTCACTGCAACACGTTGCTATTATGTGTGGCAGAACAATAACTAACAGTTACCACAGCTGGCTGGTTGCTACACTTGATCTGCTGCTATCACAGGCAACCGGCTTTGCGTTGGTTGTCTCCCACCGACACCACAAAGCATTCAACTGTTCACAGCAATTTTACGTATTATACGAACAGCATGACTAAATTTTCGTTCGTGAGAAATTTTCATGGTCCATCAGGCGTTGGTGTTTCCACAACTGTAAAAAGCACAACCTATCTCACAATGCTGGCTAACTCGAACATACAGGTTGAAGCTAAAGGGGTGTGTACATCTACTAAACTAAAGGGGTGTGTACATCTACTAAACTAAAGGGGTGTGTACATCTACTAAACTAAAGGGATGTGTACACCTACTAAACTAAAGGGGTGTGTACATCTACTAAACTAAAAGGGTGTGTACATCTACTAAACTAAAGGGGTGTGTACACCTACTAAACTAAAGGGGTGTGTACACCTACTAAACTAAAAGGGTATGTACATCTACTAAACTAAACGGGTGTGTACATCTACTAAACTAAAAGGGTGTGTACACCTACTAAACTAAAGGGGTGTGTACATCTACTAAACTAAAGGGGTGTGTACATCTACTAAACTAAAGGGGTGTGTACATCTACTAAACTAAAGGGGTGTGTACATCTACTAAACTAAAGGGGTGTGTACACCTACTAAAACTAAAGGGGTGTGTACACCTACTAAACTAAAGGGGTGTGTACACCTACTAAACTAAAGGGGTGTGTACATCTACTAAACTAAAGGGGTGTGTACACCTACTAAACTAAACGGGTGTGTACACCTACTAAACTAAAGGGGTGTGTACATCTACTAAACTAAAGGGGTGTGTACACCTACTAAACTAAAGGGGTGTGTACATCTACTAAACTAAAGGGGTGTGTACATCTACTAAACTAAAGGGGTGTGTACACCTACTAAACTAAAGGGGTGTGTACATCTACTAAACTAAAGGGGTGTGTGCACCTACTAAACTAAAGGGGTGTGTACATCTACTAAACTAAAAGGGTGTGTACACTTACTAAACTAAAGGGGTGTGTACATCTACTAAACTAAAGGGATGTGAACATCTACTAAACTAAAGGGGTGTGTAAACCCACTAATTGAGGATTTCTTTTGACGGCGTTTTATGAAAAATACATAAAAAATTAGTCGTATTTTATTTGAGACTATCCGTAAGTTTTATGTCACAGATTTTCCATTTCACCAATCAATTTACTCCACATAGTATCACTGTTTCCAATAAAATTTTTTCTCAGCCCCTGTATCTTGCAAAGAGGGTGTTTGATTGGCAGCCCTCTTTGTTGTTGCATAGCATTTTATGGCTAACAGTCACCTTGAAATGGCTGGTGACATTTATTTTGGAGCAGTTCATTCGAGTCTTCGATGAAATAGGGGAAATGACTCCATATGCATAATTATTATCAATTAATTTATATTAATACTGCTTCTTTTTATCATTAACAAAATGGATCCACTTTCATATCGCCATAATTGTCAGTTTATGTATAATACTACTATCATGCCCATGATATTTATCATTACTACAATTATTATTATTATTAGCTCTATTTAATATGGTGAAATTGACATGCCACACAGATGTCAGGTTTTCCAAAACAATACATATGATTATATTATGTGTAGCCAAATAAAAATAATACTATAATACTGCAGCAACTGCTTTTATAACTGCCTGATGCTAAAAATACACGATATTACTATGAATAAACCGTTAACAATAAATTTACATCAGTTGTCTCTTCTTTTTTAGCCAAGATATAAATGATCTGCTTGGAAATCAAAAATGAAAATCAATAGCTATGTCCCATGCAGCGATTTTAGCTGGTATTTCAAAGTCTCGTCAACTAAAATAGACGAAATATTCGATCAACACAATGGAAGGAAATCAGTAGATGCACATGCTCCCTAAGTGTGTTATAGCCTGAGCTCCCTAAGTGTGTTATAGCCTGAGCTCCCTAAGTGTGTTATAGCCTGAGCTCCCTAAGTGTGTTATAGCCTGAGCTCCCTAAGTGTGTTATAGCCTGAGTAAAGTTGAGCTGAAAATGGAGGCCTACTAGACCTACCCTAGACCTACTACATAACTAGTTGGTTTCTCAATGATCCCATTTATTCATCAACTATTTTTGGAATTGTGTACTCTTGCTCACAGGGGAATACCTAATACAGGGTGCACCTGACTATTATATTATAACTGCTACCGAACCACTAGCTAAGGCTGCTGCTCATAGCGTACACTCACAACTATGCCCCCAATACGTCAGAAAGTTCTCATTTTTTCATCAAAACTTTTATTGCATCCGATGAAATAAAAGTGAAAGCTCTGGACTTTGATACAAAATGGCTGTCGTACTGAAAACACAAAAGTAAAAGACATACAAAATAAAATAAAAGTGAGCTTGCTATGTGCATGTTATAATATACCAGCAATCGATGTGCTCAGTGCGGTACAATATCACAAAAACTTTCAATAAACCCGAAGTTTGAGTGAGATACAAAAATATTTACGAAAAAACTTCATTTGAACACAATTTGCTCTGTTTCCTCCGTCTATAACTACTAGCACAAGAATGTAGCCTGTGATCTCTGACAATAGCAGGTTCCGCTATTTTTCCTTTTATGAAGTTGTCTGCTCCTGCGGCTCACCTGATTCTTCTGTAGGTTTAACTAATGTAGGTAGTATCAGGAAATAAGGTATGCCTGCTATAAACTTTACTTTGTTCACATCATTTCCTGTCTAAAAATAAATTTATACAAACATCTATAAGTAGACATACATCTATAAGTGGATAAATACATCTATAAGTAGATATATACATCTATGAGTAGATATATACATCTATAAGTAGATATATACATCTATGAGTAGATATATACATCTATAAGTAGATATATACATCTATAAGTAGACATATACATCTATAAGTAGATATATACATCTATAAGTAGACATATAAATCTATAAGTAGATATATACACCTATAAGTAGACTTATACATCTGTAAGTAAATATATACATCTATAAGTAAACTTATACATCTATAAGTAGACTTATACATCTATAAGTAGACATATACATCTATAAGTAGATATATACATCTATAAGTAGGCACATACAGGTATAAGTGTTTACTTACAATGTCTAAAACATTTCTTAGCTCACTAAGGCCAAACTCGATCTGTTCTTTGTCTTTTTGTAGAGCTGAACACAGAATTTCTTCAAGTGACTCCACGCTGATTTTACCTTTAGACGGCCGATCTACTTGTTGAAACAATTCCTATAATCAGATAATTCTTGTCTGGGAGACTTTATATATAACATCATATGATATTACATATTACTTATAACATACAACTGACAGATATATAACACACAACACATATACAACATCTCTATATTGTATATACCACATGTACAGTGTATGACATATAAATAACACACATATCATATATAACACATACGGTGTACTGTATCACAGTTGTTGTTAGAGAAGGAAAGCTCAGAGATGAGTATCCTTTTAGCATGAGTTTATGATCAAGTTTCGCCACCTCCTCGCACAAACATTTGAGCGTCACAAACTCTTTGACTCCAAAGAACGTGCTCGCACTAGTGATGTCATAAATCTACAGAATATAAATAATGAATCACTTATGAAACCACATCCAGTTGTGAAAACAACCAACCAATATAAATTGTCTTTGGTGGGAACGAACACACTCTTTGGTGGGAACGAACACTGGTCAAATTTTCTAAGTCAAAAATCAGTTACAACCAAAATAAGAAATAAATTGTGATGATAAAGTTCAAGTTTATTGAGGTTCATTTGTTTCTACAACTGTTCTGGGATTGAAAATTTAAAGAGCTGCCCTTTGTTGGTGACACAACTCCTGTAAACATAATTAGTACTGCATTATAAATGCAACTTTTCGAAAAAACATCAAATCATATGAAATTTCACACTTTGACCAATTTTACAGAAAAAAAACCAGCTAATATTTTTTTTAATCAAGTAGTGAATTCACCGACGGCCAAATATGAGATTACAGAAAACTTAAGGTTTTTATAGCTTTGAGTTTTTATAGCTTTGGGTTTTCATAGCTTTGTGTTTTTATAGCTTTGAGTTTTTATAGCTTTGGGTTTTTGCTAATGACAAAATTTCGGTTTGTTGGTTAACATAATATTATTGTACAAACATGAGAATGTTTCATGTCCAAAAAATTATAATTCGTGTCACAATATTTAAAAATAAAACCTGACGGGGGGTTGAACTTGAGACTTCCAACATCAAAACCGAGCCAGCAGACAGACACAGTCAGACACAGTCAGACACAGTCAGACACATTAACCATTACACTAACTACGCACACCCAAAATTTTGCCGGTGAATGGTACGTATGATCTTACACAACCGAACACAGACTTTCAACTATGGACAACTAGTACTATAAACGGTTTTTTGACATTCTCTTGAATATAACTTCATTTTAATTTATACGGAATATACTCCAAATTTACATTAAATGTTTTTGCATCTATTTTAAATTGTCGATGAAGTTTTAAAAATTACTGAAAATGAAACCAATTGAATATTTAGCATGAGCATCCACCTGTTTTAAATATTTCTTCTGGTTGGGTGCTAGGGAGGGAGGGAACTGAGGCTCAACTTGCTGATACATCAAATGTCCGTCATCATCTGTGTCGAGCTTCTGGAATACTGCCTTCATCTCACTCTCTGATATGTGATAGAGTGATAGGTCGGCAGCCTGTAGCAACCATAGAGTGAACTCGGAGCGTGTACACAAAATGAATAAAACAAACAGCCAATTATAAAACATAGAGTTATCACACATGGAATGTGTTATGGGTTTCAGTGATTTGTCTCACAATAAACGCTGGGAACAAAAACAACCTCAACCTATGGACAGGCAGCAAAAAAGACGGAAGACATGAAACGTACCGATGCTTCTAGCTACCATACAATATGCCAGAACAAATAATGAACAGGGGAAGATAACTCATTACAAGGTCCGAATAATTAAAATAAATGTTTGCGTTTATACTTTCTTGTTTTTATTTTACACAATAACACGAAATTGAAAAGACGATGATTAAAAAATGTTTTTAGAAATAATAAATGAAATTAAACAAAATAAATAATTCTTTCTGGATCATTAAAAACCTCAAAAACCTGATACAAAAAAGTCTGTCATACAGGGCAAAAATAATTATAACAATAAAGCTGAAGAAGCCCAAAGTGGGTTTTCTTTAGCTGTGTTCTGTAATTACCTTGAGAGGATTGGGGGTGGGGGCCTTGATAGGGGTGTGAGATTTGACTGGTTTAGCGGGTGCTACCTCGATGTCTGCAGGTATTATAATGTCCATCTCAGACTCGGCTCTTCAACATTCAGTTGTACAATAGTGAGCAGACAACTCCAACATTCAGTTGTACAATAGTGAGCAGACAACTCCAAGCACATATACTATACATGAATACACAATGTATACACAATAGTGAATGTAGAGAGAAATGAACCTTGGCAATGCTGATGGCTGTACAGTCTCCCTGCTCATTGCCCTGCCGAAATCTGCTTCGCTATCCACCCCTGGCATGGCCATATCACCCACGTCGGCATCCTCTGGCCTGCAAAGTATCAGAGAGATAATACCATAAAGTTATCACAGAACTGATAACATAAAGTTATCATAGAATAAATAGCATAGAGTTATCATAGAATTAATACAAAAGAGCCAACACAATAGAGGTAACACAATAGAGTTAACACCATAGAGCAAACACAATAGAGCTAACACAATAGAGTTAGCACCATAGAGCTAACACAATAGAGCTAACGCAATAAAGTCAACACTATAAAGCTGATGCGATAGAGCTAACACAATAAAACAAACATGATTGAACTAACACAACAAGGCCATCACCATAGATTTAACATCATAGAGCTAAAACAATGGAGCTAACACCATAAAGCTAACACAATAAAACTAACATCATAGAGGTAACAATAGATAGAACGTAGATACTCACAATGTTATGAAGTTAGACTCAGTAGATCTACGGGACAAAATGGAGTTGGAATATTCATGAGATGATGGCATAGTCTGAGAACGACCTACAACACACAACTAACATTGACATATTCAGACATTGTGCCTGGAAGGCAGACATTGAAATACTGGAGGAGTTGGCAACAACATAAAGCAATGCGATTAATACAAGAAGCTGTAAAATGGGGATTATACTTAAGTTTTACAATGAAGCTGCACAAACCATCATCTAGCCATACTTTATCAATTACATTTGTAAAACTGGATATGACAGACTTGGGGATTGAACCAACAGCCTACCAATCCATTGCAGAGAGGCATGGCCTCTACCATCAAGGCCATATGGAAAGCCACATACTTGATAGCAAAATAACAGTAGATATTAATCAAATTCTATTCAAAAGGAAGGAATGGCACACAGCTAGATCACATCACACTGCAATACGACGACAGCAAGTTAAAAAGCTGACAGCGTTGAGGGCGCGTGTAGACACAGAGGCTTACTATTGGTGAGGCGCTACAACGGTGTACTTGTTATAAATAACATCGCAGAGGCGTGTTAGCTGACACATGGACTTTAGTGGACACAAAAAGCTGTTATTCACACCAGGTTGACCTTGATTGTCTATTTTAGATTTTATGTGTTTAGATTTCTTGGCCGGTTTTGTTTTAAGTCCATCTAGGCTGGTTTTGGAATGACGATATAGCGCAGTTTCCATCGCTAGCTGCTCTTCAAGCTCTGGTGAGACTAGAATATGAAATACTAAGGCTAAAAAACTGTTAGACACAATTTATAATAAGGCATCGATAGATGGAGTTTAGCACTAAATGTTATTGGATAAGTTAGATAAAAGATACATTAATGACAAGAGAGACAACTCACTTCCGGTCCGATTGTTTGAGTATAACTATTCAAAGTACAAAAATCAGACAAACCAATGTTGAATACAGTATCATCTCTCAAATATAATAAAACAACTTCATCGCCAAAAACCACGGCTAATGTTAAGTTTCGCAGGCTAAACTCAGTCTAAATAAATAAATATTTTATAAAAAAATTTATGCAAAATCAATAGTAGAAAAAGAAATGGGGGTGTAAAATTAATCAGAAATGAAAGTGCGCTTTTATCAGGGGTGGATGCAGAATCTCGTAGAAGGGGGTAACGAGCACAAAGTAATGTCAAAGATGAAGGGGGAAAAACTGCCTTACAGTTCTCTCTGTTACGGATTGCTTGCAGACGCTATACCAACTAGCAGAAGAGCAATATACCTTAGAATACCTTGACCTATTCAAGTTCTTCCCATTCAACTATACAATATAACAAATAATTCAGTTATTCAAAATGTTACAAGAGTTGTCTACCCAAAAGGTGAGAACAACTCTTAATTGTTTGCTTAATGAGAGAGAGCGCAACTCCTAGTTGATGATATAGGCATGAATAACAACACTAAATAAAAAGAAAAGATATTTCTGTATCACTATCCATGATCGGTGAAGAAATGATCAAACAATAAAATTAATTTGAAGAGAAATAAAACAGATAGCATAGAAAGATATAGCAGAGCACATGCAGCTTATATTTCTTGCTACTCACTTAGGGGAAGTAGTTTGAGTCCATTACCTGTGCGGAGAGGGTACACAAACATCAATAGAAGCGAGCAGGCAACCATAGACACATGAAATAAGTAAAGAGAGCTACGCTATCGTATTGTAGACACAAAAGTAGCTGATTGAAACACAAATTACACATAGAGATACTCTAGAACAATAGAACTACATACCAACAGGAAGGGGCGGAGGCATGCGTTGCCTTGGTTTGATGGAACTGTGATGGGCTGGAAGACTGATGCCCTTACCATGGTAAAGTTCTCTGGCATTGTCTGGTAATACGATGGCTTTCAGCCTTCGTAACTCATCTCTGACGTCAAACCTGAGATAAAAATGAGTTTCAACTATTTAATTTGGACGCAGTAAGAATACTCAATTGCAAAAATAATAAGTAATCAGATCAATAATAAGTTTAATCAATAAATAAGCGTTTTATTTCCAAATTGAGAGTCAACTAACTATAGCACACTAAATAAAAAAATAATCAAGAAGTATTTATTGATAATCGTTCGCAAGTCGGGAATGAAACTGATCACTAAATCAATTATAACAAGCTAGTCTTATTTGTTCATTTTAATAGACTGGTTTTCTGTCTTCAAAAGTTTTATGAAATAACCATCATCATGACAAAATATACTACATAAAAAAGGTGGCTATACAAACCATATTAGTTTAAATTGAAGCCGTTTCACTTTTTTTTGATTGCTTTGCGAATTGGGAGTTATTTTTTCATGATTTGTTTGGCAATATATTAGACTTTGTTGAACAAATATGAAATTCTAAACTGAAGTTCCATTCGAGATATATTTTTTTATTACTTATAATTATTTATTATTTCAGTTTTTTGTCATTTGTTCGACGGTCACGCCGCGAATACCTTTAATGCAAGACCTTCTACATTCACCCAACGAAGGCAGACACAATATCTCTGCACTCAGCTGTTATCTCCATCTCATGACATTTGATCATATAAAAGTCAACAAAGCCAATCAAATGCTACGGATACGGTTAGTTACACTTGAGAAGGTGACCAACGTACGCTGACATTTACCAAGTCAGCGTCAGTCAGTGTCAGTGAGTGTACACACCTTTCATTGAATGAAGCCCTCTGTCCACCCATTAATAACTCTCTTGCTTCTCTGTGAGGTAAAGTCTCTCGGGCTAGCTTCTGTTGTTTTAGTCTATGCATGTACTCTCTCTCGGCCATCATTCTCTCCCTTTGACCCAGCCTGGCATAGACATATAGTGTACATAGACATAGAGTATACATAGACATATAGTGTACATAGACATATAGTGTACATAGACATATAGTGTACATAGAGATATAGTGTACATAGACATATTGTATACATAGACATAGTGTACATAGACATATAGTATACATAGACATATAGTGTACATAGACATATACGATACATAGACATATAGTATACATAGACATATAGTATACATAGACATATAGTATACATAGATATATTGTATACATAGACATGTTGTATACTTAGAGATAGAGTGTACATAGACATATAGTGTACATAGACATAGAGTATACATGGACATATGGTGTACATAGACATATAGCATACATAGACATATAGTGTACATAGACATAGAGTATACATGGACATATTATATACTTAGAGATAGAGTATACATGGACATATTATATACTTAGAGATAGAGTGTACATAGACATACAGTATACATAGACATAGACTATACATAGACATGTAGTATACATAGACATAGACTATACATAGACATGCAGTATACATAGACATAGACTATACATAGACATGCAGTATACATAGACATATAGTATACATAGACATGCAGTGTACATAGACATAGACTATACATAGACATGCAGTATACATAGACATATAGTATACATAGACATGCAGTATACATAGACATAGACTATACATAGACATGCAGTATACATAGACATATAGTATACATAGACATGCAGTATACATAGACATAGACTATACATAGACATGCAGTATACATAGACATATAGTATACATAGACATGCAGTGTACATAGACATAGACTATACATAGACATACAGTATACATAGACATCGACTATACATAGACATGCAGTATACATAGACATAGACTATACATAGACATATAGTATACATAGACATATAGTGTACATAGACTATACATAGACTATACATAGACATGCAGTATACATAGACATAGACTATACATAGACATACAGTATACATAGACATAAACTATACATACACATGCAGTATACATAGACATAGACTATACATAGACATACAGTATACATAAAGCCATACAATACAGCACAGCCCACATCATACGACCAATTGCTCTCACAACTCACCTTTCAAAGCCTGGCCTTAATGGGTCATTGTACTACAATATACAAGCAAAATACAAACAATATAATAATAATAAGTGATTATAATAAATATTAGTTTAGCTGTTTGTGCATAACAGAGTTAACAGCCAGCAGCACCTGTACCTGTAAGTCAAATGCTTTCAAATAAATTAATTTGAAATCAATAGCGGCAGCACTATAGCCAGTGTGGCTACTTCTGTCTAATGTGCTGACAGTTTGGTTTTATCTGCTGCCATATCATGTAGAGGCAGCATGTACAGGACCCTTGGGCCTATTTAAACCTTCAAACTAAAATAATTACATCAGGAACGACTGATGCGGCCATCTCTCTCCAGCAGACAAACAGACAGATGTTTGATGTAGCGAGCCCAACTAACCTGATATCTCTCTGAGTGAATTATAAGTGGTTTTTCTCGTGGAACTCCATTAGTTGACTTTTCTACAAACATATCTTGATGTCGACGAAAGACTGGCACCATTTTCAATATAGTAGATGACCTAAAAATAATAATAATAAATATCGATAACAAATAATAATAATAATATATATTATTAAACAAAAATAAAAATACGTAAGAGTAAACAAATTAAATAAATGCCCTTCACCACTAGCATGGAATGGAACAAATGTAGACAGAAATGAACGTAAGTGCCTACTGGAATAAACGCCGACTATGCTATGAAAAAATGAAGTTTCGACATTCATTTCCATAAGTGTCGACATTCCTGGCTACATATAAAATATCATTCTGAAGTTTGTTCCAAGATTTGTCACTTTTGAAAAAAATAGGAAACTTTTATATTCCATGAATGAAAGTCGAAACGGCAGTTTATGTCTCTAGGAACAAATGTCGACACTTCTGGGACAGAACATCTAAATTTTCTTCTCTATAGCATAGTGGACATTCGTTTCAGGTCTGTCAACTCTCTCTCTCTCTGCAGCTATGTCACATTCATTCCGATTGATGTTCATTGCAATTCCTAGCATTGCCTTTTACATCTTCAGATGAATTGGTCACTAGTCAAGTAAATAGTGGTGAACTTTATATAATAACACTGAGTTCTACATAAACTACAGGTGATTGACACACCACTAGGTACCTGCAGGTCTTTTGAGTTTCTAAATCAACTACTCACTATTTTGTACAAAATAATTTTACTTTAATGAATAAAAATACATTAAGAAAAACAATTGTTTTATAAAATCTATAGAAAATGCTTTTCAAGTTAGTCAAAAACTTGGCAAACTGATCACAAAAGATCAATTTGAAGAATTTGATATGTTAGAGCGGAGCTTTTGATTTATGGAAAAGAAACTACAATAACAGTAATTATTTGAAAATGTTATTGTATTTTTTAGTAACTATTGCATAATTAATAGTATTAAATAATCTTCAGTTACGAAGAACTAAAATTTAAATACTACAATGGTTATTATTATTAATGATTACTAATGATTACTAATAATTACTACTAATAATTATTATTAATCATTACTAATAATTATTACTAATAATAATTACTATCAATACATATTCAAACAGTTTACAAATAAAAACAGCAGAAACGAATACAAACTCATTTGGAAAAAATGTAATCTTGACTTCTAAACTGATTGTTGAAAGACCAAAAACAAAGGCTTTACAATGTGACGAACAGTTTGATGTTATTGTGTTCATCTTTTTAAACATAGATGACTTCTGGAAACTGATGTCAAAATAATCAAATTCAGAGCCTTTGTTCCATCGATGTTCATACCAGAGTGTGTCTATCTTTATTGAAAATTATGGAAAAATAAAATCATGTGAACGGTTTAGAGTTAGCTTGGATGATTTAAAAAGATTTGAGCTAAACTGGCAAAGATGATTTTCGAATCAAAAACAGTTGAATTTTTTTCTTTACAGCCTCTTTTAAAGCATCTGTCATAGGTGGAATATCAATAGACATGAAATAAATCTTTGAACCATATGAATGTAATTTTAAAAAAACTATATTCTGTAAAAATTGAAAATTATGTTTATTTGTTTGTGATAATAATAATTTATATAATAATAAGAAGGATATATTTTTACTTGATAGGCAAAAATTTCTATGATTGGCGTTTTGTAAAAAGAACCATTAGATTTAATTAAACCAAAGATATATCTTTAAAGTAGGCTAGCAAATTGACTTGGATTTTCAAGGTTTCAAACAATTTGTGGAAATTCAGTCAATCTCAAAAGTATTTAGACAGTTTCGAAAGCCTTCAAATGCTTTAAAACATGAAACACAAAAAGTTTTGAGTCAGTAATTATACAAGTTTTTATTTGACTCACTTGAAATATTGTGGTTGAAACGGAAGAGGGTCGGATTTGTCATTAGCTTGAGCAACTGATATTCCTGACTTAGTTCGACTTGAGCTAGCCATGTGTCTGATCTATAATGTATTCATTTAGAAATAAATTAGTGCGCAATTCATTCTGCACACAATCAACACACAAAAAAGAATTCATCTGTAAGGCTATATAGTATTATACCATGGAACAAGTCATGTATTAACAAAGACAAAATACTAATGTATGTTATATAAAAAAAAAACTATACTTCATTGCCGTGATCTGAATATAGCCAGAAATAATGATTTATTATTCCGCAAGAAATGACACTTGGAGAAAGTATGAAACGCTGTACGCAACAGTCATTTTCCAGATATAATTAAAACACCAAGTGACAATAATATTGATTTTGTAGATCAGACAGATTCAAAGAGAAAGAAAAATTACGAGTGCCAATTTTCTGAAAAGAAAACTACATCTAATTATCGTGCCAAGAAGAACCATTAAACTAATTAGTAAAAAGACAAAATCCTACGGTACACAAAAATATGGTGGCTCAGAATGTTTTGTGTTTCAAAACGTGTGAAAGCTTGCCAAACCATTTGAACGCTTTTGAAATAATCTGAAGTTTTGCAAATCTTCTGAACGCTTTGTGAAATCGCTCATACGTTTTGAAAACTCCAAGCCGATTTGCTGGTTCGCTCTATTGATCATAGATCTCCAGTCCATTTACGATTGATAATATTTTACTAAACACTGAACAGCTGAAACTATTGTAGAGGACGCCATAACGAACAATCGTTACGTACACTTGTAAGCCTTGTTCTACTCACGACTTATTTACTAGTTCTATGCTTGCACTTTAGCACAACGTAGTTCTATGCAGTTATCATTATTTTCCTTAAGCATGTAAATCAATATGTTACCCATGTGCAATCACTCGAGCGAGCATTCATGTACCACCTACTTATTTTTATTGGCACACTCTGACCAATTGCTTGTGTGAGGTGTGGCCTCCATTGTATACCACTTTTTATTACATAACCATGTACATAAATATGGCTGTCATCAATAATAAAGTCAGAGCAACTGTGAGCCTCAGATGTTTGTTTACTACTACTCAGACTACAATCTAGTAGCACAAACAGGAGTACAGAATACAGACTACAGCTTGCACTACCGACTATCAGTGTAGTAAGGAACTTGGTAGAAAGCAACCGATCGTCTCGATCCTTGCTGCGTATTCCCGCTTGTCGGTGTACGGTGCCAAGCATTCCCCTCCACCCGATAGTTCGGCACAGACAAGTCGACCCTTGTTGCACTGACTGACTACAAAAAGGGCCGAACAGCCACTTCCAATTATATTTGTGATTGTGGGGAGT
This sequence comes from Cryptosula pallasiana, assembly GCA_945261195.1. Lineage (NCBI taxonomy): Eukaryota > Metazoa > Bryozoa > Gymnolaemata > Cheilostomatida > Cryptosulidae > Cryptosula > Cryptosula pallasiana. The sequence continues at coordinate 15,789,656 of OX183136.1, forward strand.
TGTGCAGGTGTGCGCAACACTGCAACAACCAAAATCCTGTACAGTGGTGGCAGCAGTGGGATAGGAACAGTTCCCAGAGAAGATAACTCCCACACCAGTACACAAAAAGACAGGAAAGTGACGAAAGAATGGCTACCAGAAGGAGAGCAGTCAGTACCGACAGAGAGGGAGCACCTATGCACATTATGGGCACCCTGACCGACATTCTGGACAGAATGACGGTTACTAACAGTAGAGACAAGTTCCAGGCTCCCAAGTTCAATGGAGAGGGCGACGTGAATTATTTTTTACAGCGTTTCCAGGAGGTAGCCAGAGCCAACAGATGGGCGGACAATGAAGCAACAATACACCTCCGCCAGTCACTACTAGGCAAGGCCGAACAGTGTGGACGCGGCCTGACACAGGAGGCAATCATGCAAGCTTTACAAGCCAGTTTCGGGCTCACCCGAACCGAGGCCCAGAATAAATTAATGCACTACAGGAAGCCTCAGAAAGATACCCTAAGAGAACACGCCCTTACAGTCGAACAGCTGATAGAGGCGGCGTACCAAGACCTCCCACAAAGGAACCGAACAGAGCTGACGCTACAAACGTTCCAAAGCACGTTGGGACACACATATTTGCAAAGACACCTACTGGCCATTCGGCCTGCTACAGTGGAGGAAGCCATACAAGCCGGCAGCGAATTTTTACAGATTCAACACCAGCCACTGGCACACGCAAATATCAGGATGGTACACGAGGACCAACCAGAGGAGACACAGCCGGCCACCTGCAAAGAGGTAGAAGACCCCCTAGGGAAGTTAATGGCTAACATAGCCGACCTAAGCCGGGAGATAGCCGATTTAAAGGGCAAGACCAAAGAACCCCCACTCAAGCGATGCTGGGGATGCCAACGGGTAGGACACCTGAGAAAGGAATGTAGGACGGCCCCCTGGTCCAACGCCCAGGGAAACGGGTACAGCCCGCAACAGTAGGGCCACCTACTCGTTGCAACAGGGCACCGGAACGTAACCAAAAGCTCCAGTACCACCGACCCCAGGCTCGAAGGGACACCATACAGTCCAGATACCTACCTACGCCGACCACCCAGGTTCCGCTTAAGAACAGGTACACGCCTCTAGCGAACGAAGGAGGAGACACAGATGAAGACGACGAGGAACCTACAGAACCTCCAGCCAAGATTAGGCGGAAACAACATAAAGCCAGTCAAACACCGCCACCGCCAGAAGACCCAGAGGTCGACCACCGGCCCATAACCATCCGCCTCAATCAAATTGAGCGCCCCTATAAATCAAGCTACTACTTGCCAGGGCGGATAGAAGGTAAAGCCGTGTCATACTTGATCGACACGGGCTGCAATACGAACCTGTTGTCAAAGAAAGTATTCGACCAACTACCAAACGGAACAAAGGAGCGCCTACAGGACTATGACTCACATGGGCTGATGGCGGATGGAACCCACCTACCGTTCTATGGACTGATCACCCTGGCAGGCCGCATCCGCCAGGTCAAGTACCGGGAGACCTTCGTCGTTAGCCAAGTAAATGAGGACATCATATTAGGCATGCCCTTCCTAACGAATCACCAGTGTCAAATGGGGTTCGACAGACCCGTCCTAAGGATCCAGGAGCAAGAACTAACTTGCACGGACAGACACGGGAGAAACCTGATCTCCAAGGTCCAAGTACGCCAGAATACAAGCATACCCCCTCAAGCCGAAGCCACCGTCTCCTGTCACCTCACCGACAGAGATCCCTGCGAACAAGGGATGATCGAGAGCCTCGAGGGCGGACTCATGCTCGCTGCTAGTGTGAACACACCGGACAGCCGGGGGAGAGTATTGGTACGCTGTATCAACCCCACACAAGACGCCCTACACATATCCGCCGGAGAAGTGATAGGCACCTACACCGGCATCAGAAAAGAGGAAGTGCAACCATTTCCCACCGGGGGACCCCAGGTCGGACCCATACATGGCGACCTCCCTGACCACCTACAGACCCTGTTCCAACAGGCACGACAAGGGTGTAAGAGTACCAGCGAAGAGAGACAGCTACGAGCCCTCCTTCTAACCTATCAGAACGTGTTCAGCCGAGATGACAGCGACATTGGGCGAACGCCCCTCGTCGAGCACTCTATCCCAACGGAGCCGGGAACCCGACCCATCCGTTGCCCCCCACATAGGCTGGGACCAGAAAAAGAAGCGGAGGCAGAGCGTCAAGTGAAAGAACTTCTGGCCAAAGACTTGATCGAACCGGCAGACGGAGCATGGAGCTCGCCCGTCGTGCTTGTCCGGAAGAAGGATGAATCATGGAGATTCTGTGTAGATTATAGGAAGTTAAATGATGTCACCCGGCAAGATGCCTACCCTATCCCCAGGATAGACGACTCTCTAGATGCGCTCGCTGGGAGCAAATATTTCTCCACCCTCGACCTAACTAGCGGCTACTGGCAAGTCCCACTAGACCAAGACGCCCAGAACAAGTCGGCCTTCATCACACGGAGTGGCCTCTGGAGGTGGAAGGTGCTACCCTTCGGCCTCACCTCAGCTCCCGCCACGTTCCAACGGTTGATGGAAAGGGTCCTGAAGGGACTACATTGGAAAACACTACTCTTGTACCTCGACGACGTGATTATAATCGCTCCAGACTTCACTACACACATAGAGCGGCTAGGAGAGGTACTCTCCCGACTCCAGCAGGCGGACCTCAAGGTAAAGCCCTCAAAGTGTGAGATTCTGAGTCAACGAGTCAGGTACCTGGGCCACATAGTCAGCGCCGAAGGAGTGGCCACTGATCCCGACAAGGTTGCGGCAGTGGAGAGATGGCAGGAGCCCAAGGACGTCCGTGCCTTACAAGCATTTTTGGGGACTGCCGGATACTACCGGCAATATCTGCCAGACTACGCCACGACAGCGAAACCGCTGACAGTACTCACCGGAGGAGGCATCCCTTGGCAATGGGGGGAAGCGGAGCAACAGGCATTCAACCAGCTTAAGGCTGGACTCAGCCAAGCTCCAGTGTTGGGATATCCAGACCCCACACTACAGTACATCCTCGACACGGACGCTAGCACCGTGGGCCTAGGAGCGGTACTCTCGCAAGTACAAGACGAGAAGGAGAGGGTGATTGCTTATTACAGCAAGACGTTGTCGCCAGCGGAGCGCAACTACTGTGTGACCCGCAGAGAACTCCTGGCGGTGGTAAAGGCCGTCAAGCACTTCCGTCCCTATCTGTACGGACAGGAGTTTAAGCTAAGGACAGACCATGCCTCCCTCCGCTGGCTGTGCAGGCGCAAGGAACCATCAAACCAAATAGCCAGGTGGCTAGAGACCTTGGCAGAATTCAAATACCAACTAGAGCACCGAGCTGGATCCCGCCACGGGAACGCTGATGGGCTCAGCAGGAAGGACCAGTGCCTCGACTGCAAGCAGTGCAACTCAATAGAACAGCGAGATGGTGGTCCCACCCACACAGAGCTGCGACAAGACCTCCCGAAGGAACAAGTCAACCTTATGGTCACCAACCCCACTACCAATGAAAAGGAGTTGGCCCAAGCCCAGAGAGACGGGAACCACCCCGTGGCCCGGGTGTATACAAAAATACAGAACCCAGGAACCTTGACTAGGAGAGAGCTCGAGGAAGGCAGTTCGGAGCTTAGGATCCTGTACGACAGGAAGGAAGCTCTGAGTATCCGAGCCGACAAGGTGCTGGTCATGAGATTCGACCAACAAGGCAGAACCAAATTCTGTGCGGTCTGTCCCCCGTCCTGGAGACAGAGAACAGTGTGGGAAACCCACCAAATGGCACACGCCGGAATACATCGGACCCGAGCACGATTGATGCTGGACTGGTACTGGCCCGGCATGTCCGCTCTGACCCGCAGACTGGTAAACAGCTGCGAGATTTGTCAGGTCGCTAAAAAGAGTAGGAGACCCACTCCACCAGAAGGCCAGAGGCTCTACGCTGAAAGACCATTCCAGAAACTGGCAGTGGACCTGGTGGGCCCCCTCCCACTCACGAAGCGAAAAAACCGATGGATATTGGTGATGACAGACCACTTCACCAGATGGCAGGATGCAATTGCCATACCCGATGCCACGGCCCCTACTGTGGCCAGCACACTGGACGAGCGCGTCTTCAGCTACTGGGGCTTGCCTGAACAGATACACACAGATCAGGGCGCACAGTTCGAGTCCACCATCTTAGAAGAGCTGTGCACACTCTGGGGAGTTCACAAGACTAGGACTACACCCTACCACCCCCAAGGAAATGCCATGGTCGAACGACAAAATCGAACACTAGGAGACGCCCTTAGAACACTCATCCTAACAAAGGGCCAGGACGAGTGGGACCAGCTACTACCACAGATCATGCGAGCGTGTAGAGGTACCCCCAACTCTACGACAAAAGAGACGCCGAATATGATGATGCTCGGCCGGGAGGTTCGGCTGCCCGACCAGTTGACCGGTACGCCCCCCACCCTGGATAACTACGGACTGACGGAACACACCATACAAGTCCAAGAGAACCTGCGACTGGCTCATGAATACGTACGGCAGCAACAGCACCGGATCCGGCAGGAGGAGACGGGAGAGCCACCCCGATTTGAGGAAGGAGACTTGGTGGTAATGGAGAACCGCCGGAGAACAAAGGGTAGCAATCCTAAGCTACAACCCAGTTACGTGGGCCCATACACAGTCACGCACGCCTACCTCAACCACACCTACCGGCTGGAAAAGGATGGACAAGGTTTTGTGCAGAATGGCAGACGGCTAAAATCATACAGAACATGTGAGGGGACCATCGGCCGAGCACCCACCAGTAGGGAGCAGGCGGTGCGCCCAAACATGCGCGGTGCTTACAGGAGAAGGCCACCAACCCAGAGAGAGGGGAGACAACACCCAGGGGAGCTATCAACCCCTAGGCCGGAACCCCCGGCAGCGGCAGACGTCTACCACCCACCAAATACAATACAGCCAGAAGCCATGTTATCAACAACACCCCCACCGGGACCAGAAACCATGGAACCAACAGAGGTAGTAGAAGAGAGAGTAGAAGAAAGGACAGAGGATAGAAGACCAACAACACCCAGGGAGCACGAGATAGCTCCGGAACAGATAGCTGAACAACCAAATCAACTAGATGAGGAAAGTTGGCCGGCCTTACCTAGCCAAACTAGCCCCACTACCGAAAGACCACAGAGAAACAGGAAGCAGCCAGTAAAATTTACTGACTACCACTGTTACCAAGCAAGGGACAGAAAAACCAACCCAAAACCATCACCAACAGAAAGAGCAGAAAAAACTACCCCTAAACCTTGGACGAATATTCAAGAAACTCAAAATCGACTAGGAATAAAAACACCGACAAAACAACCACTCGTTGTCGGTGGGGGTACCAAAACAGGGGTGCAAACAACAAGAAAAGACGAAGAGAGCAAAGAATGGACAACTCCCCAACAGAAAAACGTAGAGTTACGTCCGCAACATAGAGATAACCGTAGTGACGCCCCTCAAGTACTACGTCACATCACGTGGGGTGAGAAAACAAAAGAAGGGGAGGAGAGATTGTCCAATGACAGAGCAGTTAACAACCAACACTGCGGGAAAAAACAATCACTCTCTCCAGCGACAGCAACACCTACAGACAGCAGCTTACAAAACATTCTCACTGCAATTAATTTATTTAAACAGAGAATGGCTGAGCAAAACGACGGCTACCTATCTATTGAAGAAGATGCCGACGCTGCAGCAAGGGTATTAGAAAGAGAGGAGAGACGCAGCAGGAACAGAATACCGCAAAAGGAAATGTTCGATGCTGTTTCACCGACAAGGATAAGGCGAGTAGTACTAGCCGAACCAGGAGCTGCTAGATGCAGAGAAAGACAGCAACAGCTAACCATTCCTCCACCTCCGACAGCTAAACCCACAGAGGTATGGATCACCGACACCACCAAACAATCAATCAAGCAGGCGGCCAAACAAATAGTTAACACAGAAGAATGGGAATGCACCGTCTGCCGTCTACGCTTGCCAAGAAAAAGAATAGTTTACCACACGAGACAACACTTTGTCTTCTACTTCTGCCAGTGTGGGAAAAAGAGTAGTTCGCGAGACTCAATGTTAAAACACATCCGACAACAGGACGGAGACCTCGCCCATGGAGGTGACTCCCGACCACTCTTCGAGGTGGATGCAACATCTTACGATGACTTCTGTCGATATGTAAGATGGAGAAAGCCCGACGCCTTCGGTACACCAATCCCCATAAAGGATAACGCACCCGCTAGCAACGGAATCAAGCGGAGACTGGGACCCAGGATAGAGGAACCACCCGCTAAGGTATTAAAGTTGGAACTACCGACCATGGCACTCAAAACCAAACCAACAAGGGACATCACACCCCGCCCAAAGACGGACGAGCCGAGAGCAGTAGAGAAGCAACGATCTCCCAAGAGAGAGACAGACAAGAAAGAGGAGAAGCGTAAACGCCTGGAGAGGTATCAAGACGAACTATACCGACATACAAAGGAGGCCTATAGATGTCTACAGCGTGTGGAAGAGATAAAGGAGAAAATTAAAAGAGTGAAGGACTCCCCCTAGCCACCGAATAGACGTAACTATGTTCTAGTGTCGACCCCAGTTAGGTTATTGGCCTAATGTTGCCAATGGGGGGAAGCGTGTAGAGGACGCCATAACGAACAATCGTTACGTACACTTGTAAGCCTTGTTCTACTCACGACTTATTTACTAGTTCTATGCTTGCACTTTAGCACAACGTAGTTCTATGCAGTTATCATTATTTTCCTTAAGCATGTAAATCAATATGTTACCCATGTGCAATCACTCGAGCGAGCATTCATGTACCACCTACTTATTTTTATTGGCACACTCTGACCAATTGCTTGTGTGAGGTGTGGCCTCCATTGTATACCACTTTTTATTACATAACCATGTACATAAATATGGCTGTCATCAATAATAAAGTCAGAGCAACTGTGAGCCTCAGATGTTTGTTTACTACTACTCAGACTATAATCTAGTAGCACAAACAGGAGTACAGAATACAGACTACAGCTTGCACTACCGACTATCAGTGTAGTAAGGAACTTGGTAGAAAGCAACCGATCGTCTCGATCCTTGCTGCGTATTCCCGCTTGTCGGTGTACGATGCCAAGCATTCCCCTCCACCCGATAGTTCGGCACAGACAAGTCGACCCTTGTTGCACTGACTGACTACAAAAAGGGCCGAACAGCCACTTCCAATTATATTTGTGATTGTGGGGAGTTGTGCAGGTGTGCGCAACACTGCAACAACCAAAATCCTGTACACTATTTTGAATATATAAAAAATTATTTTTATTTATTAAATATTATTTGCTTTATAATATTTTAAATAGTATATACAACTTAATTATAATTGTAAAAAGTTAATTTTAGAGATTGTATTTAACAACAGTTTTACACAGTTAATTAATTTGATTTATGTCTATTGATCTACGTCTGTGTTGGTAAAGTTGCATAAAGGCTATAAATAAAATGATGGCGATCGCTTTGGTTCGAAAGCCATGTGCTTTGCCGACCTATGCAATTATTTCAAAATAGTTTAGATTATTTTAAACAGTTCAGACTATTTCAAAATAGTTTCTACGGTTTGTAAATAGTTCATACTCTTTCTAAAATGTTCATACTGTTTGTAATTTTCTAAATCATCTGAATCATTTCTAAATTATTTGAACTATTTTCAAAACAACTATACGCTTTGCAAAATTTACAATTGTTAGACAGGAAATAGTTTTACTGCACGAATCCCGCAACTGCTGAGGCCGACAATTTATTTATTATAACCAACAAACCCGTTTTTAAACATAGTTTCTTGGGCAATTTTACTACAATTACGCAATTATTTTTAATATAAAAGACGCTTTGCAAACCGTCTAGACTATTTTAAATCCGTTCATTTGCTTTGAGAACGAAACCGTCTAATGTTATGAGCCACCATACAAAAAGCATGCGTGCATTACATGAATAAAAAACGATTGCGTAAATGATACACAAGAAAGAGGATTGGAACGCATTGTAACAGGAATGAACATTGACAGACCAAGAATGAACATCCCTATACCTGGAATGGATGTAGGCCAGATAGTAAAGAAGACAATGCCAACGTTCATTCCTCAAGTGTCGAAATTTGATAAAAACGTGGGATTTTAATGTCTTGAACAAACATAGAAATGATAATTTATGCACCGACAGAAATGAGTGTCGACATTTCCCAGAATAAAAGTCAAGATTTTCCTATTTATCGGGTTATCAAAACTCATCCCAGTGTTGTCGATGTTTATTTCAGGAGATGTCTACATGCGTAACAACAATGTGTGCATTCATTCCTCAGTTCCTGTCTATATTATTTATTGTAATATACCAAAACATATCAAAATTATGTACACAGCTTTAGGTCAAATGACGCTGTAAATGCTTTTTCACTTTTTAATTTCTCAACTCTGTAAACTTTGTGACAATCAGTTTATAATAATGATAAAATACGTTTTGATGAATATATATATTGTGCAGGATTTCACTGTGTGAGTTGGTAGCTCGGCCTACCTGCACAACTTCCCGAACTGAGTTGGCAACTGTGTCTATCGCTGAGCAATACAGCCCTCCCACAGGTCGACTAGTATCCTTGGGAATGGTGTGTAACCATTCCTATTTTACTAGTCTGACTGCCGGCTGCGTTAGCTTGTTTCAATGTGCAAGGCAGAGGTCGAACTTTGAAGGCGAACTAGTCAGAGCTAGGTTCGGCCAGCAGAGGTTCGCACTATTCTGCAGAGTGCAGTTCAGTGACCGAACTTTGAAGGCGAACTAGTCAGAGCTAGGTTCGGCCAGCAGAGGTTCAGGCTGATCTGCTTATATATTACTACTCGAGTAATAGAGCATTCGGTGTACAAGCATGTACTAGCGCTGTGAAGTTATTATTGTTAGAGAACAAAGAAACTTCTGAGAGTGGGGCAATCTGACTCTGCTTTATTGCTGCCTTTACACGGCTATTTATACAAAAGGTTACATAACCGATAAATATGTAAACAAACAAGGACAAAGGAAAGTTGTAAGACACGCCTGTTAAGAAAGGCTAGACAAATAAGAATAAGTATATAAAAGATAGGGCTGGCCTTGCAGCTACGGCTGAGTGCATGCACATGTGTTACATATAAAATTGTGTGTAGTAGAACGCAGGGTGAATGTACATAGAACAAGGTAGCGTTAGAGCGTGTGCATAGAATAAACTGTGTGGATAAAAGTAAGTAGAGTAAATAGATAAATGTTGCAGTCGAACGCCGTCCGCCACACACTCCGCCCCATTGGCGACGGTGGCCAATACAAATAAGTCGGCGGCGTTGATGTTTACTGGTTACTTAGCTCTTTCATCTTTCCTTTGATCTTCTCAGCTTTCTCTAATAGCTCGAAGGCCTCTGTTGTAAGTCTATGGATCTCTTTATCGTACTCCTCGAATTTTGTCATCCTGACTCGTCGTTTCTTTCGTCTTTCTTCTTCTGCTGACCTCTCTCTCTCCTCTCGCCAGTAGCTGCTCTCTTTCTTAGGCGTGGTTGCCTTGGGTGACGTTCCCCTTTTCCTCTTCTTGGTGGTTGGCGAGTCGACTATAGGTCCTAGCCGTGTCTTTATTGGTAGGTTTCCTTCTCTTTCGAAGTTGGGGGTTGGTGATCCAAAGGGTGGGGGTGCCGTCCAGCCCATCGTTCGGCAGAACTCGTCGTAGTGGCTGGCGTCGACTTCGAACAACGGTTTGCTCTTACCTCCATGTTCGGTTGTTCCCCCTTGTACCCGGATGTGCTTGAGGATCGTGTCTCTCGATGCGCTCTTCCTCCCACATCGACAAAAGAAGAATGTATAGTGTTGCCTGCTGTGGTAGGCTACTCGCCTCTTTTAGTGCTGATACTCACACCGAGTGCACCTCCACATGTCGCCATCTGCTTGCACCATCGTTGCTTTGATCCGGTTGGCTGTCTGGCTGCTGATCCAGCTCTCCTTTATTTTTTCTGTTGATATCTGTTTAGTTTCGTCGGCAATTTGTATTCGGTTGACCTTGGTTGTTAGTTTTGTCATATCTTCCTTGTGTGGAATCCTAGCTGTTAGCCTCTGCAGTGGCTGGTCGAGCGCATGAGTTAGTGATTCTACCGTCACTCTAGGTAGTAGTTCACCAGTGGTCGAGGTGATATCCAGTCGCTCATACTGCTCGGTTGTTCTTGCCATGGTTGCTAGTAATTGTTGCAGCTGTGTTTCGATGTTGTGAGATGGTTGTTGTTGCTTGCTTCGTTGCTGGCTGGGAACTGAACGGTGGCGGGCTCGCCCTCGCTCTTTAACACTATTGGCTCTGCTCCCCACGTGTTCTCTCAGTATTGCCTCCCACGTGACGAGTTCTGGGTGACGTAACTCCGCGGTTACTTTGGAGTTTTCATCGACGGTTTCCTTGGGGGTTGTTTCCTCCTGTGCAACTTCGGATACTGGCGCTCTGTTACCTGGTATGGCGGGGCATGTGTGTAGATCGTCAGTGGGGTTTATCTCCCCATGTGTTTCGTTGATTTTTTCGTCTGCACTCTTTTGTCGTTTCTGATCGTAGCTCCTCCATTTCTTCTTTCTTTTTACCAGTACCCAACCGTTTTCCTCGCAATTTTTTGCAGTTTTGCTGGTTGGGTTGGTGTCTCCTGGCGTCTCGTCTCTCTCTCCTCCTTGGGCTTGGCCAGTTGGTGTTTTCGGGCTAGGGCGACCTTCTGTTTGATAACACTGATAGTCATCGAATCTTTTTGGTCGATTTCCTTCCCTTGTAGGCCGGTTTAATGGGGAGGCTGTCGTTCCTGTGGGGTTGAGTGGTGGCCACTCGTTGACATCTAGGTCAGGGGTCACTGTTGACCTTCTGGTGACCTCGGGGGGAGGTGTCTCGTTCCTTCTTTCCTCCGCTGGCTGTTGCTCCTCTTCTATCGGCAACGTTTCTTCCTCTATGGTGTCGGTGCTCTCTGGCACCCTTCTCTCTTCGGTGACTACCGCTGGGGGTTCCTCTTCATTGGTGGGTAGGGGTGTCGGCGCACGTTCTTCGTACGTGGGTAGAGGTGTTGGCGCACGCTCTTCATGGGTGGGTGGCCTCTCTATCCAATGTAGTGGCATCGGCAATGGGGCGACTGCTTCGTCTGGCCCTGCTGGGAAGTGCTTCTTCTTGGGTGGCCGACCTCTCCTGGCTTCCTTCATGTTTGGCATCAGAGCTGGCTCCCGACACGTGGGTGCCCGCCCTACAGGCTCCTCGCAGGTGCGGTAGGACCGTAGTCGTTGGCCGTTCTGGATTGACCATTGTCCATTCCTCTCTAGCTTATACGTATGATTCGGAAATACCTCGGCGACTTGGTATGGTCCGACGAATCGTGGCTGGAGCTTGGGGTTGCTTCCCTTGACTCTGCGCTTGTTTTCCAGCACCACTAATTCTCCTTTCCGGAACACGGGGGGTTCCTCACTCTCCTGGCTCCTTATTTCTTGCTGGCGCTCTCTGAGATAGTTGTGCGCCTTCTGTAGGTTCTCTTGTATCTCGGCCGTGTATTCGGTGATGTTCTGGGGGTCCAGCGATGGGGGTGTCCCTGTCAGCTGGTCGGGAAGGCGTATTTCTCGTCCCATCATCATCATGTTGGCCGTCTCTCCAGTGGCTGAGTGGGGGGTACCTCTGCATACCCGCATAATCTGGGGGAGTAGGCTGTCCCACTCGTCTTGTCCCTTCGTCAGGATTAGCGTGCGGAGGGCGTCTCCCAGAGTGCGGTTTTGCCTTTCCACGACTCCATTTCCTTGTGGGTGGTACGGTGTGGTACGGGTCTTCTTTACTCCCCAGAGACTGCATAGTTCCTCCAAGAGCACCGACTCGAACTGCGCTCCTTGATCCGAGTGCAGCTGTTCGGGTAGTCCCCAGTACGCGAATACTCGCTCGTCGAGCGCTGTGGCAACCGTGGGGGCCGTTGCGTCTGGCAGGGCAATGGCATCTTGCCAGCGGGTGAAGTGGTCAGTTAAGACCAGGGCCCAACGGTTCTTCCTCTTCGTCAGTGGCAAGGGGCCGACCAGGTCGACTGCCAACTTTTGAAAGGGGCGTCCTGCGTACATGCGCTGCCTTCCGGGGTTCTCTGTCCTTCTGCCATTCTTTGCCACCTGACACACCTCACAATCTTTGATGAGTCGCCTCACCAACGGAGAGATACCCGGCCAGTACCAATCCAAAAGGATTCGTTGTTTGGTTCGGTGTATCCCTGTGTGAGCCATCTTGTGTGTATCCCAGACAACCTGTGTTCTCCTGCTGGGGGGGCAGATCACGCACTGCTTTGGCTTGGTGGGGTGAGCGAGCTTGATGGTGAGTATGCCATCTGGCCGAATACTCATGGCCTCCCGTCTCTCGTACAGGGTCCTCAGCTCCAGCTCTCCTTCTGCCAGCTCTCTCTCGGATATGCTCCCTGGCCGCTTCACTTCGGCGTAGATCCGAGCCACTGGTCCTCCTCCTTCCTGCTGCTCTTTAGCCAAGTCCCTGGTGGTCTGCATTGGGTTGGTCACCGCAATGTTGACTCTCTCCTTCTTCAGCGGGGCTGACTGGACTTCCTGAGCGAGCTCTGCGTGCGAGGGTCCTCCGTCTCTCCGCTCAATTGAACTGCATTGCCGACAGTCCGTGCACACACCTTGGCGACTGAGCCCATCAGCGTTCCCGTGGCGTACTCCTGCTCTGTGTTCCAGTTTATAGCGAAACTCAGCTAGCGTTTCCAGCCAACGGGCGATCTGATTCGACGGCTCCTTCCGTCGACACAGCCAGCGTAGGGAGGCGTGGTCGGTCCTGAGCTTGAACTCCCGTCCGTAGAGGTAGGGGCGGAAGTGCTTGACCGCTCTGATCACTGCCAACAGCTCTTTCCGAGTGACGCAGTAATTTCTTTCAGCAGGCGCTAGGGTCTTGCTGAAATACGCTATCACTCTCTCCTTTCCTTCCTGGACTTGCGATAACACCGCGCCGACTCCTACTGCACTGGCGTCAGTATCGAGAGTGTAGGGTAGACTGGGGTCGGGGTATCCTAGCACAGGAGCCTGCGTTAGTCGTGCCTTGAGCTGGTCGAACGCTGCCTGTTCCTCTCCTCCCCATTTCCATGGTATCTCCTTTCCGGTGAGTACCGTCAACGGCTTGGCTATGGTTGCATAGTCTGGTAGATACTGTCGGTAGTATCCAGCCGTCCCGAGGAATACCTGCAGTTCCTTCACCTCTCTAGGTGCTTCCCACTTTCTTACCGCTTCGACCTTGCTTGGGTTGGTGGCTACTCCTTGGGCGCTCACCACGTGGCCCAGATACTTCACTTCCTTCTGAAGCAACTCACACTTGGAGGGTTTCACTTTCAGGTTGGCTTGCTGTAGGCGTCCCAATACTTCTCCGAGCCTTTGCAGGTGTGTCTCGAAGTCCGGGGCGATGATGATGACATCATCGAGATACAGCAGCAGCGTCTTCCAGTGTAGACCCTTCAACACTTTTTCCATCAGCCTTTGGAAGGTGGCGGGAGCCGACGTCAATCCAAAGGGGAGCACCTTCCACTTCCATAGTCCACTGCGTGTAGTGAAGGCCGACTTGTCCCGAGCGTCTGCGTCCAGAGGCACTTGCCAGTACCCGCTGGTAAGATCCAGCGTTGTGAAGTACTTGCTGCCGGCCAAGGCGTCCAGAGACTCGTCTATGCGGGGGATGGGGTAAGCGTCTTGCTTGGTAATGTCGTTCAGTCGCCTGTAATCGACACAGAACCGCCACGAGTCGTCCTTCTTCCTGACCAAAACAACGGGGGAACTCCATGCTCCATCTGCTGGCTCTATCAAGTCTTTCTCCAGAAGGTCCTTGATTTGCCTTTCCGCCTCTGCTTCCTTTTCGGGTCCCAGCCGATGGGGGGGGCACCTGATTGGTCGAGCTCCTTCTATGGTGGGAATGGAGTGTTCGGCCAGTGTGGTTCGGCCCAGGTCTCCGTTGTGGCTGCTGAACACCGTCTGGTACTGGAGCAGTAACCCTTTGAGCTGTCTTTCCTGCTGGGGTGTCTGACACCCTCTCTTGGCCTTGTCAAAGAGTTCTTGCAGGTGGGGGGGTACTCTTCCTCCTGCCGCTGCTCGCTCGTCTGTCTTCTTGGGCTCGTTCAGCGTCTGGATTCCACCTTCATCTACTCCGGTGAAGGTGCCAATCACTTCTCCTGCCGACAGCCTCAGCGTGTCCTGTGTTGGGTTTAAGCATCGTACCAACACTCTTCCTCTTGCGTCCGGCCTGTTGACACTCGTGGCGATCGGTAACCCACCCTGCAGGCTCTCTATCACTCCCTGAGGACAGGTTTCCCTGGCACTCAGGTGGCAGGGTATGGTGACCTCCGTCTGTGGGGGCAGACTGGTGTCTTGCCGAACTTGTACTTTTGAGACAAGGCTCCTTCCATGCCGATCTGTGCAGGCCAGCTCTCTCCCCTGCATCATCAATACAGGTCGGTCGAACCCTAGCTGGCATTCCTGGCTCGTCAGAAATGGCATCCCGAGAATGACATCCTCGTTGATTTGACTCACCACGAAGGTCTCGGTGAACTTGACATGCCGTATTCGTCCTTTCAGGGTTAGCAATCCGTAAAAGGGTAGCCTCGTTCCATCTGCCATGAGACCGTGCGAGTCGTACGGCTGTAGAGCCTGCTGTAGGTGAGAGGGTAGTCGGTCAAAGACGCGTTTTGCCAACAGGTTGGTGTTGCATCCCGTGTCGATGAGGTGCGTGACTGCTTCTCCCTCTATTCGTCCTGGCAGGTAGTAGCTGGAGCTGTAAGGTCGCTCCACTTGGTTTGACTGAAGGTTTACAGGCTTGGGTGTGAACCGTTCCTCCTTGGGTGGTGGCGTCTGGGTCTGTTTGTCCTTCTTTTTGGGCCTGGTTGATTCCTGCTGCTTGAAAGTCTCCTTGCTCTCCGATTCCAGCGTGACAGGGTTGTCGAGTGTCGACAGACTGGAGAATCGGTTGTGTAAAGCGATCGGAGGACTGGTCAGGAGGTCCAAAGTAGGAGTTACCCGTCGCGCTTGATCCTGGTTCCTCGGAGGTGCCTGCGCCTTCCTTTGAGGTGCCCGTGCGCAGCCAGCAGGTCTCCCTACTGCTGCGGGCGGTAATCGTTTCCCTGGCGGCTGGGCCATGGAGCAGTTTTGCATGCCTTCCGATGGTGTCCAACCTGCTGGCAACCCCAGCATCTCTTGGGAGTGTCTTCCTTCTGTTCGGTTTTGAGGTCCGCTATCTCCTTACTTAGTCCTTCCACCGTGCGGAGGAGCTGCGTAAGAGGGTCTTGCACCTCTTGTGAGCGAGCAGTCTCTCCTGGTGGGGTCGGAGCTAAGTCTTCGGCCTCCACTGTTCGAACATGTGGTCCTCCTAGCGGCTGGTGTGGAACCTGCAGAAACTCGTTGCCTGCTTGTATCGCTTCCTCCAAGCTCTGGGGGCGAACAGCTAGCAGATGTCGCTGTAGGTAAGTGTGTCCCAGCGTGCGGTGGAACGTCTGGAGCACCAGCTCCTCTTGGTTCTGTCTGGGGAGGTTGTTGTGGGCAGCCTTGATGAGGCGTTCCACGGTGGTCGCATGATCTCTCAGGCTGTCCCTGGTCGTTCGTCTGTAGCTCAGTAGTTTCGCCTGTGCTTCGGAACGTGTGAGCCCAAAGGTAGCTCTCAGCTTCATGGTCACCTCCTCCACCGTCTCTCCTCTTCCACACTGTTCGGCCTTGCCTGTCAAGGCTTGCCTTAAGTGTATCACTCGGTCATCTGGTTGCCACTGGTTGGCGTTGGCCACTTCTCCGAACCGCTGCAAGAAGTAGTCTACTTCTCCTGTGCCGTCGAACTGCGGCACCTTGAACTTGCTTCTGGTCGAGGTCATGGTCATCCTGTCCAAGATGTGAGTGAGGGTGTTCATCATCTGCATGCCGGATGGCTCATCTCGGTCGATGCTGAGCGCTCTCCTTCTCTGTGCCATCGCTCAGTCGGGTTCTGCTTGTGGGTGTCTCCAATCCCACTGCTGCCACCAATGTGCAGGATTTCACTGTGTGAGTTGGTAGCTCGGCCTACCTGCACAACTTCCCGAACTGAGTTGGCAACTGTGTCTATCGCTGAGCAATACAGCCCTCCCACAGGTCGACTAGTATCCTTGGGAATGGTGTGTAACCATTCCTATTTTACTAGTCTGACTGCCGGCTGCGTTAGCTTGTTTCAATGTGCAAGGCAGAGGTCGAACTTTGAAGGCGAACTAGTCAGAGCTAGGTTCGGCCAGCAGAGGTTCGCACTATTCTGCAGAGTGCAGTTCAGTGACCGAACTTTGAAGGCGAACTAGTCAGAGCTAGGTTCGGCCAGCAGAGGTTCAGGCTGATCTGCTTATATATTACTACTCGAGTAATAGAGCATTCGGTGTACGAGCATGTACTAGCGCTGTGAAGTTATTATTGTTAGAGAACAAAGAAACTTCTGAGAGTGGGGCAATCTGACTCTGCTTTATTGCTGCCTTTACACGGCTATTTATACAAAAGGTTACATAACCGATAAATATGTAAACAAACAAGGACAAAGGAAAGTTGTAAGACACGCCTGTTAAGAAAGGCTAGACAAATAAGAATAAGTATATAAAAGATAGGGCTGGCCTTGCAGCTACGGCTGAGTGCATGCACATGTGTTACATATAAAATTGTGTGTAGTAGAACGCAGGGTGAATGTACATAGAACAAGGTAGCGTTAGAGCGTGTGCATAGAATAAACTGTGTGGATAAAAGTAAGTAGAGTAAATAGATAAATGTTGC
This sequence comes from Cryptosula pallasiana, assembly GCA_945261195.1. Classification (NCBI taxonomy): domain Eukaryota; kingdom Metazoa; phylum Bryozoa; class Gymnolaemata; order Cheilostomatida; family Cryptosulidae; genus Cryptosula; species Cryptosula pallasiana. The sequence continues at coordinate 15,806,493 of OX183136.1, forward strand.
AGTCGAACGCCGTCCGCCACAATATTGTGTAAATAATTTGATGATGTTGATTCATATTTTGAGTTGTAAGTTAATACTAAAAATATCGGTTCTATGAGTTTTTTTAAGCTTATCAATTACACCTACTCCATGGTACTACAACCATGGTACATATGTGAGAAAATTACGTAATAAACAATTAAAACATAATTATTATTAATTATTTACCGAAGGTGGGAGTAGCTGTTTATGAGAACGTCGTTCAATTCTGATTCTGCCCATGTCAACATTGTCATCAAAGTTTACATTGGGAAGCAAATTTTCTGCTGATACAGCTACGCCTTGTGAATACATATCTGCATTACTTAATCTTCCACCAAAATTCTCTAAGCTCTTTGCAGATGCATACGACGATGCTCCATAGTGACGAGCAGTTACTTCTTCTTGAGAGTGATCACCACCGGAAGAAATTAGCTGCTGTTTATTGTTGTTTGCAGCAACAGTACCACGATGTATGCTAGGTAATGCTGCTGAATTATTACTTTGTGCCATTTTTATTCCTTCCATCACATCAGCAGTTCCTTCAAACACTACTTCATGATGAAACAGTTCAATTTTATCTCACACCAGCAAACAAACATTTATTATTTGACCATGCTTTTAGTAGCAAATCTAATTATCGTCACCTAGCGACAGCAGGAAATAAGGGAACATTGGCGCAAAGTTTTTTCTATGGGATTTTTTCGAAAACTTATCATGACAATCTGTAACCGTGTCACTGGAAACGGCGCGGCACTTCTATGGAAAATTTAGTTTAGATCTATAAAAAAGAAACGATAACTCCCACACTAGCTCCGATGCCATCAGTGAGAGGACAACCCCAGAAATAATGACAGTCCTACCATAGCCGGCTCTGAAGAGGCGGGTTGGGGAGCCACCCTGGCTAGACCTACCCCTTTGTGTCATTAATATCTTCAAATACAAGTCACTGCCAATTTGAGAGAATCTCTGAAACCAGTCAAAAACTGAACACGCCAATTGATAAAACTATACTATTAACATTTGAGAAATGCTTTCACAGATCTCTGGCGGTCATAAACAAAATTAAGCAACTATCTATTATTTTACCTATTTAAGTGCTGATCAATAACTATTGTGCTAACCAACCACCATTAGGGATGACCGCTGACCTGACAGGACTCGGTACCTTGACTAACTGCAGTGCTATTGCACCGTAGGCCTTACTATCTATATATTATGTGAATATTTTTTTTCCTTGAAATAAAACGAACATATTCCCCTTCAACAACCTACTGAATGACAAAGAGAACACAACTCCAAATTAGCAGATAATATAGCTATTAGGAAGTAGAGTGAAGTCTCAGATCTAATATTATATTGTTATAAAACACAGAACTTGGATATAATTTAACATAAATACCATTATCACTAAATAATTCCACAACATACAATCGTATACAATTTAAAACACTCTAATACACTTAAATATGAAAAAGAAATTTTAAAAGATGAAATCTAGGTTAGCAGACTGTCCAGAGGATAGTTTGACAATGTGGGTCTGGGTCTGCACCCCACCCCACTCTCCAGCAGTGATCGAATAGGTTCCAGGGTCGACAGATATACACATGGACTCCGCCTCTGTCAACTGAAAATCGTAGATGTATAAATTAATACCATATCCTTCTATGTCTATCTATGCAGATCTATGGACCCACCAAGCTACTCTACTCATGACTGTATTAATCTAATGATTACTCAGACACGCTTACATAAATCTATGAACTGTCGACTCTAATCTATATAACTCTATGAAGAGAACTTAATGCAAAGGCAGTAAGTAACGGTCGCAAGATCCGTACAAAAATCCTTGGTCAAAAATCAATAATTTCCTCCTATTTTCCAACATTTTTTTCATAAAATAAGGCTGTTATTCCAAGTCATAAGATGTTACCCAGTTCATAGCCATAAAAGCCGTGAATGAATGATTTTAATCAAAGATTTAAATCTTTTTGGTGACAATATTTTTATGCAAAATAATATAATTTTTTTTCCAATTTTTTAATAATATTTTATTAATTTTAAAAATAAATAACTATTATAGACGGTTTATTGAATTTAAAAATAAAAGAACAACTTAATTAATATTGTTATGAAATAAATGCGCGACTTTATATAGATTATATTACAAGGATCTTAGGACGGATTTTGTATTCTTTTCTGACTCGCCAATCTAGACCAAAGAACAACTCACCGGGTTACGATGTTTGCTGGTAGATTCAACGGGTTCCACATGAAACCTGGAGCAATGATGTCTGTCAAAGGAATTCCTCCTCCTCTCTGATAGCCCATTGTAGTACTTCTACAACATATCAGGGCGGACACTTTGTTATGGTGCGGACGAGGTGAGCGCGTATTGAAAATAACTGATTCAAAAACAGTCAATTTTTCAAATATGGAGTTTAAAACTTTAATCTTCAATAATACGCTATACATATTAGATATTGTTCCAATTATTTACTAGATATTACTAGCAATTGTGAAATATAAATCAATGTTTTTCTGAATAATAAAAAATAAACACGATTTATTATTTGACCAAATGAACACCAAGATTATATTGTTGCATTAATAACGTAAAATATTATTAGCAGCTGATTCCTTGGTTGCTGATAAATTAAATTATAACAATAGAGTTGAAGGAACATTCCCAAAATAATTTATTCATAAAGAAAATGCAGATGATAATCATTGGTGAAAAACTGAGAATAGAACTAACTACAATTTCGTTTAGTCAAAATTAATTGTATCTATTTTTGAACTGGGATTTTCTAAACATGGCGGACTTGATGTGAAGAAGTGTAACCTCTTCATATGCGACAATAATTTTTTAGAAATGATAGAAATTGTAACGGTGCAGTTATCATTCAGAAATCGAGGGATTGCTAAAATACTGATTATCATTATTATTAAAGTCCATAACAGTTGTGATGAATAAAAAAGTACGCATGCATGTCTCTAAATAAAAAGAACAACGCAAAGAAATAAAAACTACTTTTTTTTAAAAATTGGCCACACTCGAATGACAACATAATCGCTTGCAGCCATTTTAGATGGATATGTATAGCCTACACACCTTACAATGTCTGGTGGAAGTACCCAGGTACTGTACCATAGTACCAATAGCCTCATTGATGGTACACGAGCTAAGGTCCTTAACCGGGGGACACTGGTCACTAGCCTTAGCAGGCCATGTCACAGTACGAGTCTGAGCTCGTCTCAATGAATCAGCAGCTTGGATTTTAGTGCGACACAAAACACAATGTCTCCATTGCTCCTGAGTGTGAGTCTGCCAGCGGTAATATATTACATACACGTATATATATAATCAACTAGAAGTATGGACAACAGTATGTATCTATACCTAGGTCTGTGTATTTATCTGCAATTCCATTGCCATACATGCCTAAACCACTACGAGAAAGAAAGTTGCTGTAAAAACCTGTTTAACCAATTTGGTGGATGGTGGAGGGGAAGTGGGGAGGGGGGGGGAGGGGGAAGTGGGGAGGGGGGGGGGAGGGGGAAGTGGGGAGGGGGGGGAGGGGGGGGGGGGAGGGGGAGGGGGAGTGGGGGGGGGGGGGGGGGGGGAAGGTGGGAAGCCTGGGCGATAGGAGTTGGTTTTCAATTTGCCACGTTATCTCAAACAAGAGATGTTTGTAGATCCAATATTTTTTTCAATAATGTAGGTGGAGATGAATCACAGGAAGTCAAATTTTGCTAATACCAATGAGTGTCAAATAAATAGACAATTTCATGCTGGTTTATGATTACATTATTTTTCCTTCTAGTTTATATAGGTTGCAATATTCTTCCACAACTATTGTTTTAGCAAGTTGCCTCAGTAGCGACTAAAATGCACCAGCTACCTGTTTTCCTGTGCCGTCTTTATGATGAAACACGATGCGTTTAGAGCAAGGCAGAGAGTCAGCAGCAGAGGAGTCAGGTGATAGGTGAGGTAGGGTATGGCTGGGTGAGGTAGGGTATGGCTGGGTGAGGTAGGGTATGGATAGGTGAGGTAGGGTATGGATAGGTGAGGTAGGGTATGGATGGGTGAGGTAGGGTATGGATAGGTGAGGTAGGGTATGGATCGGTGAGGTAGGGTATGGATAGGTGAGGTAGGGTATGGATCGGTGAGGTAGGGTATGGTCGTGGAAGGGATGGAGGCATAGGGAAGTGAGTCAAGAATAGGGAAGGCCGTGGTAATTGAATATATCGGGTAATAAAACTACTAATATATCGAGATACCAGTAATATTACCCGCCATGAGAAGTAGAGCGGGGCAAGAATAGAGCAGTATGTAGTATTGCCCATTGTAACCAATTATGCCGTCCATCTCTATTCTTTCTCGCCTTGCTCTATTCTCGCCCCACTCTATTATTGACCCGCTCTATTCTAACCCGGCCCTACCTCACACCCTTTAGCTTGCTCTGTCCCACCTCACTACCCTTCTCACTCTCTCTCTAGCCATTAGTCCCCCTCCTCTCCTTCCCCCTTCTCTAAGGCATGAAATCAGGTGATTTTTTGACATGTAAATAATAACTAAATTCGGACTGTTTTTTTAATTAAAAAACAATAAATGACCAAATAGCATTGTGAGTGGTAGATGAAAAAGTAGGAGACAGTTGCACGAAAATAAAACCACTGGAGGAGGCGACTATGGGACAAGATGACGTGGGAAGAAGTTACCACGAGAATAGCCTACCATGGCTGGAGTAGGCTAGGGACAAAGATGTGTCTGTCTAAATTCATTTGTTCTTGTGTACAAATAGTGGTGCAGTATATTTTAACATCACTAACTAGTAGATGCAACTATGTAGTTGAATGTATAGTAGGTTGAGACTTACAGAACAGAACACGGGCGAGGTACATCTGTCCATTTCTGCTTATACTGAGAGTCGACTGCTGAAATAGAATCAACAGAGAACTGATGCCTAGGCTGTGTTATAACAAAACATTCTAGACAAAATGGTGGGCACAACAATCTAGAGTAAAACCTAATCAACAATACACATGTTCCCCATAGAATGTTATCTTTTCTCATCACCTTTTCAGCATAGGGTAATAGTTAGGTAAATAATTAGCACTAGTCCTATAATACTTACTTGTTTATTTTAGTTGACTTAGAAGTGTCATCAGCAATAACATGATAATAAAAGTTTGACGAAAACAATAATCAATCAAATTTGGTGCTGCTAAAATCTTATCGCAAAAATCCTCTATGTAACAAAATCACAATTATCATGTTTTAATTAGAATGTATGAAACTCATGCACTTGTCGAGTCTGTTGCTTTTAAATATAGCACCTGCAGAGAAATCTACATGTACATGCATTTATTATCAATTATTTGACTTGATGGTGTGTACTCTAGCTAGACATATATAACTTGATATGACGTTATGTTGATGGCTTTATGCTATCCGAATCAATGAACATATTTGAATCGATGAAGAACTAGACAGTTTTGGTAGTGGAAGCAAACAGGAATGGATTTAAACAAATAAATGCAGCGGAAACCGGCCTAGTAAAACCCACTTGCACTAAGTGGTGATTCGGCCATCTCAGTCTCTTGCTAGCACCAATTTATAAACCAACCATGTAAGTTACACATGTGGCTACACATTATATTAGGAAGGGAATAGAAATGAATGTGAACCTGCACACATGGGACGGCGACAAATCTTCGAATAAATGCAGAGAAACCTGGAGCAGATGCGGTACAGTAAAAATTTATTTCAGGAAATGTGTAACTGTTTCAATTTCGTGAAAATACACAACACAGACGATGAACAATATTTAATGTATGTATATGCTGCCAGGAACGAATGCAATTTCCTTCATCGCACAGAGACATTTGTTCCAAATCCAAGTTTAGCAACACTCATTTCTGTGTGCATTGATTCCAACATCCATTTTATAGTAATAATGTGGTTATTAAATTGTTTACGTGAGCAAATAATACCACAGATGAGTCTACAGGTAAATCAACTTATGCAGGTTGTGTGACAAAATGGGTTGTTTTACCAATGTATGTTTTTTATGCATGTATTATACTTTTATTTGACGAACTTGCATACAGGCAGATGGATCTACATATACTCAATCAATGTATTGTTACTGAGTAGAACCTCGCTTTCAGATGGTAAGGCTAAAACCAGCACAATCTCCCAGAAAAACTGTCGTCCTCAAGCAGCTAGCTCAGCAGAGTGGGAATCCTCTCCAAGAGAGTCAGCTAATTAGACAGGTTTGGCTACCCAACAGGCGCTGACTTGTTCACCTCTGACAGGAGGAGACAACCAGCAATCAGGAATAATTGAAGGTGCTCAGGCCCGAATTGACCAGCAGTTCTTGTTGGGTTACAAACTTGCTAAGGTTTTAGTTGTCGCCATAGTTGTAATGATTATTGTGCGACTGATTATTGTGTGCTGCTTAAGATCAGAACCATCCAAAAATCTGCTGAGAATGCCAGGTTACTCTGATTTATTTCCACAAACTAACTCGGTTTTATATGGGTAAAAAACAAAAAAGCATTTGACACACCTTGTGAACACAAAATCCTGAGTCATAGTTACTTTTAAAAACACAGTAATGAAAAACATACCAATTTATGTAGAACAGCGATAAAAATAATATATAGTACATATGTTATTGCATAATATCATAGTTCTTTAAGGATAGCGCTTGATTATTGGAGTAAGAGCCAAATTATATAACAAGAAACGAAGTAGTATAAAATGAGCTTTTACTACTAATAGTTTCATATACCATTTGGTATAATCCTTGGAAAAACTCAATTTAAAATTAATATATTTATAACAAAGACTATTATTAAAGGCTTAACACAGCTAACTGGGGTCAGAGACTTAGAGGTTGAAATACTTAGGTAATCCTATAATCATTATAGGGCAAAGAAATGCCTAATTTTTTGTTCAGGCTTGTCTTATGGAGACACATTAGTATGTAACATCTATTTTCTAACACAGCAAACGCATGGGATATTATCAAAGGCCTTGGCTTAGCTCACAAAAAATGGCCCAATTAATTTAATGTTGTTCTTGGCGTTACTGCCCTTAAAGTTCACACGGGCTTGCTGAGGGTTGGTAGCATGCTTGCTGTTGTGTTGTTGAAGAACGATCTGTGGATGGGTTTGGATGCTGTTTCACATATTTCAATGATGTGACCTTTGCTGCAAAGTTGTTCATTAGAAACTATCTACTATAGCCTGGTATATTGCAGCAACAAATATTTATTATACCATTATTATTATTATTATTTATCAAGTCATTACCATTTATAGTAAAAATAGTTATAAAAAATAATAATTATAATAATAATAATGATTATTACTGCTATAACATTTGTTTATCACCATTTATTTCTTATTATTACTAATTAATGTATACATACTATTATTTAGCATTGTTTAAAATAATAAATAAATAATTATTTATAATAAATGAATGAATAACTAAACAATAATAATTACTAATTAATGTATATATACTATTATTTAGCATTGTTTAAAATAATAAATAAATAATTATTTATAATAAATGAATGAATAACTAAACAATAATAATAACAAAATAAATAAACAATAACTTATAAATAATCACAATAATAATAATTTAATAATAACAATTAACATTTACATCGTATACTGCGAAGAATCGTTTCCGGCATCAGCTCGCAGCTCCTGGACTTTTCAGGAGATTCAGCTACAAGGACCCAGGTGCAAGCGAGCTCAAACTCGATTTCCGGTCAATGGCTGCCTTGAATTGGTTAGCGGTTCTAAAGTCTCGTTCTGGTAGTGCGTTCCACTACCTGATGGTGCGGGGGAAGAAGCTGTTCTTATAAATATCTATGCGGCACTGTGGCTGTATGTACTCTGATGCATCTCTGGTGGATTGATGTGCATAGTCAGGTAGTTGTAGTCCTGAGTGACCATTCTTGGCTTTATAGAGGTGCACTAATCTGGCATTGCGTCGTCTCTCTTCCACGGAACACCACTCCAGCGTGCTCAGCATGGCTGTCACACTGGAGTATTTGGAGTAGTCCCTCTTAACAAATCTGGCTGCTCTTTGTTGGCATGTTTCTATGCTCCTCACATCACAATCGTAATGTGGGTACCAAGCGGAGCAGGCATACTCTAGCAAGGGTCTGACAAGGCTGAGATACGCTTTCCTCTTCCTTGTCAGACTCTTAACAAATCTGGCTGCTCTTTGTTGGCATGTTTCTATGCTCCTCACATCACAATCGTAATGTGGGTACCAAGCGAAGCAGGCATACTCTAGCAAGGGTCTGACAAGGCTGAGATACGCCATTTCTTTGGTCTCCCGAGAGCAGTGTTGCATATTTCTTCGCAAGAAGTGTAGAGTTGTGGTAGCTTTGTTGATAGTTGTGGTTCGGTGTTTTTTCCAGCTGAGGTTTGAGCTGATAGTCACTCCTAGATATGTAGCCTCAGTAACTCGCTCGAGAGGAGAACCCTTGATGTTGTAGGGTTGGCCGGGTGTAAGGACGTTCCTCGTAGTAGTGATGGTCATGGCGTTGCATTTCTTCACATTGAAGTTCATGAGCCATCGCTCGCTCCACTTGGAGAGTTTGAAGAGGTCTGTCTGTAGTATATTTGTGTCCGCTCTTGTCTCAATGCGCCTGTAGAGCAGACAGTCATCTGCAAAGAGCTTGATTGTTGATGCTATATTGGCCCCGATGTCGTTGATGTACAACAAGAACATTAATGAGCCCAAAACAGTGCCCTGAGGCACTCCTGATCTTACTTTTACGGGCTCTGATTGTTCTCCATCTAGGACTACAACCTGTGATCTCTGGTTAAGCCATTCCGTTATCCAGCTCACACATTTTGGGTCAAGACCATAGCATTCCAGTTTCTGTAGTAGTCGGCGGTGTGGGACAGTATCAAACACCTTCGAGAAGTCCAAGATGATGACAACTGACTGGCACTTGTCATCGATAGCTTTTGAGAAGTCGTCGATTGTCTGAATGAGTTGTGTGTCACAAGAGTGTCCGGTTCGGAAGCTGTGTTGGTATTTGACTAGTATATTGTTATCATTCAGGTATTTTATCACTGATGAGTGGATGATATGTTCCATCATCTTGCAACTCACACTTGTCAGTGACACTGGTTGGTAGTTGGATGGTGCGGTCTTATCACTTTTCTTATAGATGGCATTGATGGACGCCCTCTTCCAGTCATTGTGTATGACTGCTGGGTCATAGGACTTCTGGAAGATCTTGGTTAGTACCGGGGTCACTACTTCGACGGCTTCTTTGAGGACCCTGGTGGGTATGTTATCTGGGCTTCTAGCTTTTGATGCGTCAAGTTGATTAATTAGTTTCTTCACGCCTGATTCTTGGAACACAATCGGTGGCATCTTGGCTGCTGGTTGCATCAGTTTACAGGTTGGAAGCGGATCTGTAGGTTCATCTGTGAAAGCCGAGTCGTACTGTCGGGAGAGGGCCTCTGCTTTCTCCTTGGCATTAGTCAGAACATTGTTGTTCTCCTTCAGTATTGGTATTCTGCTGAATTGATCTTTTCTCTTGCTTTTGATGAGAGCATAAAACTTCTTGATGTTACCTCTCTGGGAGTCATCCAGGTGTCGTGTGGTAAAGTTTTTACGCTCAGCTGTGAGATTGCTTCTGAGTTCCTCCTGCAGTCCTAGGAATTTTTCCCAATAATATTCCTTGTCGATGGGGGTTTTTGCATCTCTATATCGTATCCATGCTTTCCTCTTCCTGCAACAGAGCCTCCGGATATGGTCATTCATCCAGTCCAGGTTCCATCGAGTTGTCACCTTCCTTTGAGGGACATGGGTGTTTGTGGTTTTGATCAAATTTTGTTTGAATTCAGCCCACATTGAGTCAGCTTGTTCGTCTGCTGCCTTTATTGGCTCCAGCGCCGTGACTAGATCCTCATTTAGAGCAGTAAAGTTGGCACGACGGTATTGGTAAAATGTCCTGGGTTTCATTTTGGATCTCATTTGTTGTACTTTCAGGGCAGTGATGATGATTTTGTGATCACTCATTCCTGTGTGCACCTGTGAGTCAATTATCATTGGCGAGTTGGTGCTGAAAACCAGGTCTAGCACATGGTTGTACCTGTTTGGGCTGCGGTTGACTTGGGTTAGACTGTGATCGGCTGTGATGTCAAGTATCTTCTGGTTTAGTTGGTTACTGTATTGTGGCTGTGGAGAGATCTTCCCAGTCTCCCAATCGATATCAGGTAGATTGAAATCACCAGTTAGGATGATATCAGGGAGTCTCTTACTCTGTGTTAGTTTGCCTAGTGAGTATGACAGATTCTCCAGGGCAGCAACATGGTCATGTCCATGAGTTGGTGGTCGGTAGTATGAACCAGTATACAAAAGAGGAGAGTTCTTCCGCTGAATGCTAGCCCAGATAATCTGGCACTGTGTGTCTAGCAATACTTCCTCAACTGATCCAATATTGTGCCTGACAGCTATAAAGACACCCCCCTCTCCTTCAGCTTTGTCTTTTCTGTACACAGCATACTGGTCAGTGGGAAAAATCTCGGCAGATGCAAACGCAGATGATAGTTTAGATTCACATCCACATATACATCAGGGGAATGACAGTCAATTAGCTGCAGCAGTTGGGCCTGTTTGCATTGACTCACCAGACTGTTGCAGTTGAACGTCATCACTGTTAGGTCAGAGTATCTTGGAGGTCTGAGTTGGTGTTGTGGTAGGTTTTCATCATTCAGTGGTTCATCATTGGTAGTAGGTTGTTCACAGTTTCAGCAGATTTGCAGATGTGGCATTTCCATTGAAGGTCATCCTCATTCATGCTTGAATAGATCTCATAATACTACTACTGTGCAGGTGTTATTGTAGCACATTTGATTGATGTGCTACAACAACAATAATTAAATTTAATAAAATTAATAACATTATTAATAATTAAATGAGAATAACAATAATTATTATAACAATTAATTAATTATTTATAAAACATAATAATAGTAATAACAATAATATAATAATTATCAATTAATTAATATATATTCAATATTTATTATTACAAAAAAATTATTATTATTATTATTTAAATTATTATTTATTAATAATTAACCACATTGAAGATGAAACAATAATTCTAATGTATAAAATGATAATAATTATCCATTAAAAAATTAATCATGCGAGCAAGTAAATGCCACTAAGCCTGCAGTTGCTACACAGCTAGTAACAACAACAAACCTTTTTTTGGTTTGATTCCGTCCCACGGCAAACAACGACTGATTTGCAAGAAGTTGCAAGTTTCAAAATTAAATAAAGCGTCGCTTGCCAAGTTTCATACTACCACTTTGCTGTGATGGAAGTACTGCAAACCCACACCATTGAAGATAGTAATGCTGCTAAATACTAGCGAACACAATAATGACATGTCTGATAACAACAATGGCAAAGAAAGGACAACTCTCTTTTTAAAGGCTGACAAAGGCGGAGAGAAAGGTCTTGTTGCATTGTAAATGAAAATAGTATATGTATGGTAATGTACATACACGCAATTTGCAAATGTCAGTGAAAAAAGGTTGAGCCAACAACTCCAAGCTGAATATGTTCAGTAATGAGAGTGTAAAATTACAATTGGCAGTTGTCTTCTCCTATTTATATACTTGTACACAGCTAGTACGATTAATCTTGATTACAAACGTGTGAGCGTATTAGCTCCTAATAAACAAAACTGAACAATGACAAAATGTTGTTTCTGTGTGCAGGGCTCTCAACTTTTGGAGATGTAAAATCCGGGTATGTGGGATGCGAATGCGGGGCTTTACATCCCTTTCCAGTAAAAGGTTTGAGCGACCTCTAAATGGTTGGTGGGAAATTACTGGAAGTACATTTTAAAAGTTAAAATGATCGAAGAAAAAAGTAATTGGCTAAAATGGGCACAATTTGATGTTTAAAATTTCAGCATGTTACAACATCATTACTTCTGATATTGAGTTTTGAGAATGAAACAAATCTAAATTTTGTGAGAGGAATGTGCTTTCAGTTACATGCGATTGACTGAAGAACACGACGAATCTGTAAAATAAATTGTAACTCAATGCATACATCTGGATACAGCTGAGGGACAAATTTATATGGATGCACAATTTGAACCGGTTTAACTGGTATGAGTTTTTACTATAATAAAAACTGGAGCTGCATGCAGAATCAATTATTGAACTGCTATTGATTGATTAATATAAATGGACTACATGCGGCTGCTAATCTCAAGTGACCATCTGGTTATGACTGTGTTCAGAAGATAAGTTGTAACAGAATATTAAAAGGGCGAATGACAACTTTAAAAATAATGATAATAATTTTTATTCACCTCAATTCAAAATTACAATAAAAAAAAATTGTAAATAGCACAAAAGCAGGTATAACAGTAAAATAATAGCCATATTTTTCATCACAGTTATTATTATTTTTATGAAAATTTTTTGTTTCAAACATTTTTATACCACAAATGACAGTGGAAATAATAGCCAATTCATCATAATAATATTATTGTTATTTAAAAGTATGAAAAGTAATCACAACTGCTACCATTGGACTGGTAATAAAACCAAATTTTGTAGTAATATGATGATTATTATTTTTTTTTAATAGATACAACTAATTTAAAGATGATTGATAGTAATAAAATATATTATTATCTATAATCTATTATTATTTATTATTTTCATTAATTAATTTAATTATAAATATAAATAATAATAGTAATAAAACAGCAACAAATTATAACAACAACCGTTATATTCGTACATTATTATGTAGTTATTGGATTGTGAAGGTTAAGGGTAGCTAAAGGATTGTGAATAGCTGGAGGAGATTAGAAAGCTAGGAAGGGGCTTTTGGAGTGGCCACAGTGCGTGGTGGATGTGTTGTGCTGTGAGTGCTGGAGCTTCCATATAATATGTATATAGTGAGTGATTTAACAACAACAAAACAATGGTCAAAGCTAGATTTATTAGTAATAATGAATGATAGCAATAATAAATATTATTATTTAAATATTAATAAAGTATTAAATAAATAATACTAAAAAAATAATAATAATTAATACAATATTATAATAATTAATGATGATGATGATTGATAATAATTATTATAACTAATAATAGGAATAAATATAATAAAAATAAAATGAATTCAAAATAACAATATCACAGCAATGGAATTCTACAACTCAGTCTTGGCTGATCCTCTTTTAAAATGTAACAGTAGTATTGCAAAAATGTGTCCGTCATTAATTAATTATTACAGTTCTCATTTTTTGTTTCTGCTGTTGCTTGCTAGGCGGATCGTTGTTTTTTAGCCTATGAATTCCTGTATCCTGTTAATATTGGTGGGGGTCTAGCATTGCCTCTCACAACACAAGTATGAAAGTGGTCAGTCAACAGCTATTGAAATTATCATATACATTTGTAGTCTGAAAACAAAACGCTGCACACAAACAATTTACACTCAGTAACTATTGTAATAATCTCATAAAATATATATTAATTCATATGCATGTCAATGTTTGTCCTGCTTAGTTGTGTTGTTTTGAGCAAAAACAAAGAGAATACAACTGCTATAGAACACTATTGTGTGAAATATAAAAAATCCGGGTTAACATCAGGTTAATACAAAATCCTCCGGGTAACTGAAATTGAGCCAAAAATCCGAGTTTACCCGGATTTAATCCGACTACTTGAGAGCCCTGTGTGTGTAATGGTTGGTACCCCTGGACATCCCAAAGGCATTTCTATTTCAAATGAGACAAAACTATCAAAAATGCTATCAATAGCTGCATTTTTGATAGCTGGTCGAAAATGCAGCTATCGTAAATTAGCTGATTTACAGTTACTGAATGGATATTAATTTACAATGAATGTAATTTGTTTAGCTCTGTAGTTCAATACATGTGTTTGTGTGAGAACTATTCATTAGCTCACGACTGTGACAGTTCTGGTATCAGAGTTAATGATATAAACCGGTTAACTTTTGTACTTTTAAAACATAAGGAAAAAGTATGTTTTTACAAAAAATAATAAAATGATTTACAGCGGCAGATGAAACAATTGATAATATACAATGGCATTGTGTAAAAAAATAAAATGTACAATGTATGAAACATGTAGTTGTAGCCTATATGTTCAAATGTGAAATGACCTGTGTATGTACCTGTGTTTGCCACTACACTAAGAGAAGTGAAAACTACTGAACCAGTTTAATGTTTGGCAGGACCTTAGATTTGCCATTTGTTCTCAAAACAGAAATATTTGTAGATACAGTATTTTTTCACTAATGTAGGTGGATATGAGTCACAAAAAGGTTACGAGATGGTTGGAGTGTAAATCAAACAAATCAATGTTGGTTTACTTCCTTCCAGTAGCATAGATTGCAACATTCTCTCATAACAAGTTAACTGTCTTAGTAGCAAAGGCAGTGCTACAGTACGCTGCAGACACGAGCTATCTTGGATTTTTGTTTTGGAAAATGAGTAGACAATTTCAGCTGATTAACAAGTGGCATTTACTATAAAAGTTGACAATATAAAAACATTTATAGCATTATTAACTTTGATAATAAATGCCAATTGTCTGTCAGCTGGAATTGTCTGCTCATTTTTCAAACCGGAAATTCCCAGTTGCCAGGGTGTGAACACAAAAAGAGGCAAAAGGAGAGATAGAGAGGGTAGAGCGGGGCAGGTGTGGAACAATGTGGGGGTAGAGCTTGAGGTAGAGGGTGAAAATTAGAGCGGGGTAGGCAAAGGGCAGGGTGGGGGAGAAGAGGAAGCGAGAATAGAGCTGACCGTCATGCTTAAATATGAACAATAATATCGCTAGTCCCTAGTACTAAAGTTGAAAAATAATTTGAAGTTTCCACAGCAGAAAATAGGTCACTTCTTCATATGAATAGCCTCTAATGTTGCTGCTTTTCTCATGAAACTTCATATAACCAATAGCAGAGGCGTTGCAAATCACTAGTGCTTCGAATACTTTGATTTGCGAATACTTGATTTGTGAATTGATTTTCAATCTACTCAGCTCACTCAACAATATAAATTATTTGATTGGAAGTGATTTGTTTGGAGCCTTAAGCAAAATTGATTTGAACTTTCAAATCAAATTATTCATTATTTTTGAATACTTTATACAATTACTAAAATACAAAACAAAGAAGGTTGAAAAATGATTGCTTGGAGCGTTGTTTCCTTAGGCTGGAAACAGAAAGTACTAGTAATAACAGCTGTTATTGGAAATAGCGACTGTCTTTACCATTCAGTTCAATTACCGGAAACAGTTTATCGCCACACTGAATTATACGAGAGAATACATTTCAGACTTGCTATTTAATTTGTTCTTTTATCCTTGTTTATTTGTTTTCAATATATTTAAAAGAAAGAAGACATATTAGTTTCAAAGCAGAAATTAAAAAATAACCTGCTCAAGGATTTAAATTAGCAGTTTTTACCAATACATAAGTGGCAATATTTTTGTATGTTAAAAAACAAAAACATATATTTTCTCAGATACCTTGACCATAGACTTTGAAAATTATCAATAACTGCATGACAATGACTAATGATAGTTTATACAATTATAGGTAACTCAATGACCAAATGGTCAATTTATATGTTATAATAGAGAAAAATGCGCAAACCTGTGCAAATTGTTTATTACTGGGGAAACCCACAAAATAATGATCGCCGGCTTATGTAAAAAAATTGACTAAATCCCAAAATCCCTGTAATTAATTGGGTATTCCCCGGTATTTGAAAACTTTCTCAGGTTGCACGTTTTTCTCTAATGACATGCTTGTCTGTGAATATTATAGTGAAAATGACATGCGGGAAGTGGGTTTATTTTGCGTGCTAGATCGTTATAATTGAGTCACGTATCATAGTATATATAATCATTGCTATGGCATCAAAACCAAAGACATTTATTTCCAAGGTTACAGAGAGGGTAGTTGAAAATACCCTCTCTTTAACCTTAGAAATAAATGTCACCGATGGGCTCAAAGATGATATTTCTAGCACTCTACTTGGTAGTTCTTGTTTGGAGCACCCTACTTGAAAATTGCCAAATCCGACAGCCTATATATATTTTAGCCAATAGAATCAATTACCTCAAAATCTTACAAATCCCGGTAAATGCACCCTTATTGGCATCACAGTCATATACATACAGTTGCACAAATCATGCAGCTTATATAAAAGTGGGTTTGAAGTCCACTTTTAGGGGGCGAAGCCTATTTTTTATAAGCTACAATAAAGAAATTTTGTAGAGCCTATCTGAAGGAAATAGCATGATAGTTAAGTTTTCATTGATTAAAAAATATGACAAAAAACCCTCTTTCTACAAAAGCACACAAATTTTAAGTTTCTACAGGCAGCTTAAAAAAAGATAATTACATCCAAGTGTCAACTTTTTTTTTATAAAATTTCTGATGAAAGTAGCCTCTATAAGTTGAAATAATTTTGTTGCCAAATATCACGAGCAACCAATTTTCACTGAAATACCAAATCAAAGACCTGGTTTGCTAGTGATATGAAATAATCTCTCAAAATAACAGTTATCTCCACCTTGGACTTTAAAAAATCCTAATAACTTCGCATGGCAATTTTGAGGGTGCCAAGCGTCAAGCATATCAGCTGGGGGGTTTAACGGGGGTGCTGTAAGCCCCCCAATGGGGTCCGAGGCAGAGCCAGAGCTTTTGGCGGCCGGGGTAGGGCCCCGGCTCCCAAAACTCAAGGCAAAATATAGCACTCAATCAATCAAGACGAGTGTATTGCAAACACGGACACACAAGATCAAAATGGAAAATGCTTGGAGTAAAACAGCAGTATATAAGATGTCATTGGATTAAAATATTTGACATGTACTATGTTGATGAATCTCTAAGCATAATGAGTTTGTTTTTTTCACTGAAATCACAAGCTGTTGAAATTTCTGCGCACTTTTTTATCTGCTCTGCATCATCAATTGGTCCAGGGATTTTGTTGACGCATAGCTGTAAAATTGATTTAATGGTATTGAGGAAGAAAAGGCTCTTCAAAAGTCTGTGAACTGCCTTGAGGAGGTTAAATAAGTGCTCAGTACAAGCATTTGAATTGAGGGGCATTAATGATGAAGCATCATTTAATGTGTGCAAATCAAACTTATATATATACTTTGTGAAGCTTGCTGTAAAACTGGTGGGCTGATTTTCTGTACTAGCCATGTTTACATGGTTCAATAAAATGTTCTATGTCTAAGTCTGTGCACTCAGGTGAGCACATACTCAGCAGGTAGCAACAACAGTATATTCGAGAGGTGACTATGTTGCATATACCTGATGTACAATTTGATTCTACTTTACAATAAGACCAGAAAGCAGCAGGTGAACTAGTGTTTCCTTTTAGCCTTGTCATAGATGACGGCAAGCAAGCCGTAGTGGCAATTTAAGATTACTCAAATTTCCAACAAAAATCATTAAAAAGCAATCTAGCAGCTGCCAGGGTCTGAAAGTATTGTGAAATCATTATCTCTAAAACAATATCTCATACTAAAAGTGAGAAACGTACAGATATTGACTCACTCAAATTTCATTGACATCTTTTGTACCTTGATTAATGGCTTAGTGACAACAGTTCGTGAATTTTCTACATGATTTAATTGTAAAAATGAGGTGCTGGTAGCTGCATTGAAGCAATCTATTTAATTGTTTATTTATTTGTTTTGTTATCGTTGTAGTTGAGATTACATGACTAAAAAAAATGAAGTATATAGCAGTAATCATTGTATGAAAGGCTTGAGCAATGTGAGTGAGGTTTTAATTATACTAGTAAATCTGGGTAATCAAAAACATATGGCAAATCCATTCTAGTGAAACTTAACTCCCTCAAAATCCGAGCAACTCGAATAAAATTTGCATATCTATTGGCGGTGTCACTTCTCCAAAAGAGCTTGCTTTATCTAGCCTTCAGCAACTTACAGCTATAGTATTGTATCATGCTATAACTTACAGCTATAGTATTGTATCATGCTATAACCTATATCAAACATAGTATACTCTTTTATACACTACAACACTACCACTACTAGCAATCTGGAGTTTAGTGATTCTCCAGCCATCAAGGTAAATTGTACTTCACACTTTTACATTGTTTTTGTTTAGCTGCTTGTCTACCATTATGGAACCGGGAGAACCTTATTCTTAGACTCCGTGCCAGGTATCTGCTCCTTCATCACTGCTCTTGTCTACCATTATGTCTAACTGAACTGCATCTTATACATAGAACTTCTCAATCTAGCTAGTATATTTTCCATACTTTTTAGTGTTTCAGTGCACTCGGATGTTTGCAGTTTCATAGATGTTGGCATAATAATAATAAAAATTATCAAATCCAATATTTACCACACCAGATAAAAAATTCAACAGTGAAATTCTACTGATATTATTCCCACCACAATATTTATTGTCACAATCTGAATGAGTCACAATGAAAACTTTGAAAAATTAATAAAAAGACAATTCATTATGCACTACTTGAAAAAACTCATGCTGAAGTTTGAAATGGTGGAGAACTATTTTTATTTAAAATTTAAAAAAAAAGTTATTTAGCTCAGTTAAGTTGACCTATATGGCACAAATTTTTAACCTCCAAATTCCACCTACTTTCATCCGTGAAAAGTAAATCTTTTACATACAACACTACTCTATCAAAAACATTCTCCGAATTTGGCAAGTTAATTAGAAAAAACCAAATGAGAAAATATTTTCACAGTTGTCTGCACTTTAATTAGAGAGAAAGTAACTCCTAAAATAACTAACCACATAGCCAGACCGTAGCTATTTAATCAACGTGAGGAATTGACCAATGAAAAGAGACTTTAAGTAATAGTTCAACATAACATCACAAATGCAGACTTGACTGATCCAGCCTCGTGCCTCGGCCAACTTTTGTTGACTCTGATGTAAGTTATAGTACTGCTTCTCTTTCTCTTATAGTAGAACTTTTTTTTTTTAATTTGAATCAACTTTATTCAAAATCATATTCCCAATCAGACATGTCTTTAAGTACCTATTTATAGTCTTTTTCTTATTTGCTATTATTGCTGCAAATAATATAATGAACCCTTCAACTGAAATTATTGAATAATAAAACAGATGCTAGAGTTGAATAGTTTGTTGTAGGCCATAGATATATGAAGCTTAGGCCATAGACATATGAAGCTCAGTGGTAAAGCATGATTTACCACAAGAATTATTAATTAATAAACCTGTTGTTACCGAATGTTTCTCCAGATAGCAGTTTACCATTTAAAAAAATCTTGTTTAGCCTTTTAAAAATGTTCAACTTCGGTTTTCCTAGTTGCATATTGCAATCACACATGATGTGATGGGGTTAGATTCAATCCCATGCTCTTTCAATCACAAACCAAGTGGTCTAACCACTAAGCTACTGATATTTCTGCAAATATGTTGAAACAAATTCATGAAATAGAGGGAAAAATTCCGATTATTAGACTGTTACATTTCAGCGCAAGAAAATCTTACTCGAGCTTCCATTCACAAATAATTGATGCCACACTCCAGGGGAAGGTGGGATGGCTTCTACAGAGTGAAGAGGTAAAGAGGAAAGCATGATGGCTCATTGCATAGATGCCGTTGCTTTCAAAAAGCATCTGAACACTTTTGAGACAATCTAGATGCTTCTGACGCATTAAGGGTGCTTTTGGATACTCCATGCAGACAGCAGTCGTTGAGGGCTCATTGATGAGTGTCATTTAACTGAAGTTATTTGCGCTTTGAACCATAAACATATTTATTTCCAACAACGTCTATAAAAACCCTACAGCTAAAGCAAGCCCACTTTGGTCTCTTTACAAACAAAAATTAATTACGGTGATGTTATTGTTTGCGGTATTTTTTATATAAAATATTTCATGTAAGAAAATATAATTTATTGTCACGATTTAAAACGGGAGAATACAGTGATAACAAGTTGACTCGTTAAAATTATTGGTTAGTCGGAAACAATTTTATGCCCTCAACAATGCTATCTACCTCGCTTGGCACTTCGCATCGCTGAGTCAAAATTGCCCATATCCGCCATGTTTTTTGGCACTCAACGATGGGATTTCCAAATGGTCTCGTTTAATCCCATCGTTAAGCCCTACCCGTAGGGTGTCCGAGAGCAGCCTAAAATAAATTTTGAGGGTGCAGTAAGCAGCCTGATAATTTGTATCTCGAATAAGTTGAGTTGTTTGGAAGAATTTAGGTTGGTCTTGCTAGATACAAAAGCTTGAAATTTTTGAGGTAGTCTAGATGCTTTGAATGAGTCAAACTACCTGCTGAGAGCCTGATAAACTGCCTGATAAACTGCATCTCAAACGAGCTAAGTGATTTCAATGAGTTTTTATTGGCCTTCCTAGTTGAGTAGTTCCAGGCAATATAACTGTGTCCTTTATCTAACAAGCGCATAAGTTTTAAAACTGACTGCTCTTTTGCAGGTCATGCAAACGTTTTCAAAACAATTCAAATCAATTAAAAAATTAGAAACCTTTTAAGAAGCTTCAGAAGAGCTCGTTCAACATTAAAACAATTATTTTAAATTAGTCCAAGCTGCTTTGAAATCATCTCAACTACTTCTCATAGATTTGAATGTTTGAATAGTGTATGTCTTTCAAAACACAAAACAACTGACATCAACTTTATTACAGCCTCTCTCTAATACATCTATCATAGACGTAGAGAGCAATAGACATACGTCTATTATAGACTTAAGGAGCAATAGACATAAAGTAAACCATCCAACCAAACGACCTGTTGCTGAATTTAATTTCATTAATTAAATTGTATATAAACATGATTTTTCTTAGTTACTTCTAATAATAAATGAAATAACAAAATTGATCTTTCGGTTGAATTGATTTGGTTAAAACCTCTACAATTATTGGTTAGTAAAATGCTACTAACTGTAAGCGGAAAAAGATGTACACCTATATCATATATCTTAAAATAGGCCACTGGGTTGGCTTGGGCTTTCAAAATGTATAATTTATTTGTCAAAGCATTGAGAGGTTTTGAAAAAAGTTTAGTTGCTGTCGAAAGTGTGCAGACGCTGAAAATGCAAAACACAAAAAATTCTATGATAACATAGAAAAGAGGAAGGAGTTATTGTTCCACCAAACTTCGCTGTCGATATCTCATTTTTGCATTTAGCAAAAGTCACTGTTAGAGTGTCAGATAATGCCTGGAGTTCAATTTTTCTGTTTTCTTTTCTCATAGATCTCACACATTCTCTGAACTTGCTCAAGTTTTTTCTCATGCATTTAACCTTCACATAAAGCTTTTCCTGATATTTTTCATCTTGCAGGAAGGAAATATCACCTTCACGAATCTATATAAATTTTCGAAAAATGTGTTTTTTAATAATAAGTTGCAAAATCTTTTGCTGTTGACACTTTTGATAACTGCCTGTCTTAAATTTTTTTAACCAAATATGATCCCAGAAAATTGGTAGATATTTGCTAGATATAAAACCTTTTTTTGCAACTATATACTCGTTTTTCTCAAAAAATTTTAAATACCAGTTTATATTAGGTCACTGTACACAATAATTACCGGGATGTTCACAACAATGAATGAAATTTTGCAACATTTCAGTGAAAAAATACCCGTGCAGTAGTGAAGTAATGGTATACTTGTCTAACACATCACACTGAATCACAATAATTTAATCAGCTTTCCTTTTATAATAATTAATGCTGTTATTGAACAATATTTTTTGACCTCGGCAAGTACTTGACAAACCTCTGCCACTGTATGATTGGTTTGAAGAATTTTTTGTTGATCTATTGATGGTTTCACTTATCCAAAATAGCTTAAACTAGCAAGGTTCTTGTTGCCTTCAGCAACTTGAAACTATTTTAACATACATAAAGGAAATTGTGTTTGTTTATATACTATGACACTACTACTACTAGCAGTCAAGTGTTTACTGATTCCACAGCAATAGGTGTAATATTGTAGTAGGTTTGCACATTGATACTGACACAAAAGCATTAAGCCCATCCTGTGCATGTACTCCACAGATTCTAGCCAACCAGAGTCAAC
The DNA here is from genome assembly GCA_945261195.1 of Cryptosula pallasiana. Lineage (NCBI taxonomy): Eukaryota > Metazoa > Bryozoa > Gymnolaemata > Cheilostomatida > Cryptosulidae > Cryptosula > Cryptosula pallasiana. The sequence goes on from OX183136.1 coordinate 15,828,679, forward strand.
GCCTTCCACTCAAACAGCACACAAGATTTCCAATATAAATACATTATTATGTCACAATCTATAGTTAGCAATAGATAAAATGTTAACAGCAATAGATCCTTTCAGCTTTTAACCAAAATACACCTGTTCCTCGTTTTTTTTATACAAAATAAGGAATAACTCTTTTCCTATCATTACGGATGAGCCAATCCCATAGTATTGTAGTGCTTTTCGCAGCTACTTGGCCACAACTGCCAATCTGCTTGTCTATCTAGGATTCTGCAACTCCCTATATAGGGCACCAACAAGACTAGTCTTGAAGCTTGAGCGTTATTGCAAGGAATAAAACTGAGCTCTCTGGCTCAGTCCCTCATATTTATACAAAAGTATGGTATATACAATATAATACAGAACCAATCAGGTTACATGATAATAATGAAACAAATAGTAAATCACTTAAGCATGGCGCTTATTCACTGTCTTATTGGTCTTTAACCAGAATAGGGGCGGACTCCTGTCCGACCTTTGATCCTTTGATATCATTTGTTCAAATTGTCTAGAGTTGTCTACTCTTGGTACTGTTTGGGGGAGACAACTGATAACCTTTGTATAATTCTTCACTAGTGATTATGGTCAGCTACAACTGTCTCATTTATTGAGCTCGGCTTGCCAGCAAATTCTCCCACAGTATAATACAATACTTCACCAATAACATAATAACATAACGTGGAAATGGTAAAAAAAACATCATTTTTCAAAATTTTCAATAAGAATTATCACTCTTAGCTGAGAAAAACTGACTGCTCCAACAAAACTTGCCAAATTCACAACTTTATCCATTTCCTTCTAAGTCAAGTAAATACTTTCTACGTGTCACCTTCGCTGGAGAGAAAATTCCCTCCGAGAAAGAATAAATTAGAAAATGTTTTCGCAGTTGTCTGCTCTTCAATTGGACTGAAAATAACTAACTACATAGCCAGGCAGTAGCTATTGAATCAACATGAGGAATTGACCTATGAAAGGAGACTTTAAAGTATTGTTCGACATAACGTCACAAGTATAGACTTGACTGATCCAGCCTCGTGCCTCTGCCAACTTTTGTTGACTCTGATGTAAGCTATAGTACTGCTTTTCTCTCTCTTGTAATGGAATTTTCTTTGAATTTGAATTAAGTTTATTGAACAATGTCGGATTCTCTGAAGTACCTATTTAGTTTGGCAAGCTTTTTCTTCGATTGATTGCTAATTTTTGCTGCAGAAATTCTTTGGCTGAAGTTGTTGACTTATAATAATAGTGGAACAGAAGAAAGCTTTAAAATTAAAAAACGCTTGAGGTGAATAGTTGTAATCGGCCATAGACATAGAAAGTACAGTTGTAATAAATGATTTACCACAAGCACCATTGCACAATGTATCTATTGCTTCTAAACTTTTACCAAGATGGCAGTTTATCATAAAATATATCGGCATTAAAAATACTAATTATTTAGCCTCTGCTTTTTTGAAAACGTTCAACATCAGTTGCGGAGCATAAAAAGCAACCGCTCATGATGTGGTAGGGATAGAGCAGAACTCATGCTAAGTGTTCTAACCCTGAACTCCACCCACTGATATACTGCTGCTATCTAAAACTACTGACATGTTGTTAAGTTTACGCAATACGTATCATTTTAATTAATCTTATCCAGTCAACATTTTTGAAAAAGACAAAAAAGCCTATATGATATAATCTTCGAAGCTTGCGATACCCAGTTTCATGTAGGGCCTTAGAATATTTACACAATGCCTCAATTTGCTGAATTCATTTGTAAGCGCTGCACTCGCATACAATCTGACAATGAGACATATTGATCGGATACATATTTACACAAAAGCTTGCAGTTCTAGTAACCAAGTGCATGTAGGACTACTAGCTGGTAACTATTAGTAGAAAAGTAGAATTTATGCTAAAGTGAAGTTAAAGACAGAAAGGTGAGGTCATTAACCTACAGGTGGGATATCAGCTACTTGGTGTTTTTGTGTCATTTCTTTCCAAGATTACTTATTTATTACTATCTATTTAGTTATGTATCTATTACTCGGAAATGACTTTTTGGTCCATCAAAAAACTTCTTTAAAACTTTTGATCGCGAGAGCAGCTCAACTTACATACACCATCTTCATTTCACAGTTATTTTGACATTTTTTGAGCACAAACAAAATGGCTACTAAATTCGACATTGTCTGACATGCAATGCAGCGTTTCTTTCTCCACACTGTAGAAGAATCACCTGCAAATCATTACACCCTAGTAGTAGTATAACTCTGTCTTGCCAATTTTATTAATTAATTTGTTCCAGCTTGCTAAGTGCGATTAATTTGCCAGAGGCTAACCGTCACTCTATTGATATCTCCCACACTGTTTCGTTAATCTACTAAATCTACTTCAGATGCCAAACTACTAATTTTTTAATAGGCTAAAAAATTCGTTTGATGTTTTTGCGTTAGATTATAACTATTTACAGCAACACATTTTTCAAAGTCATGAAAGAAAACTTTTGTATTACTATCATTATTCTTTACAATTGTTGAACATCATTGATGGTTTTTCATCCGCTATCCATTTCCAAAAAATTGCTTATATTTATGAGATCTATAGAAAACCAGCTGAAACAACTTTGAAAGCCATAAATCACTATTGGGAATAAATTGACCAGAGAAGTAACATGGACTATTTAAGTTTTACAAAAGTGGTGCAGCCGTTGAATCAAATATGATCGATTGTTTACTTTTTAAGTAGAGTCATCGAAGACAAGTGTAACCATGGAGACAATGACGACAAAAAGTTGGTGAATATTTGCTAAGTATCGAGGTATCAAAGTATTTATAAAGTAAAAGCCACTGGTGCTACAAAGTCGACAGCGATCAGTTTAAGTTAACGCGCAAACGCAGCTTCCAGAGTTGGTATGTTTTGTATAACTTTCCACATAGATAACCGTCATAAAGATGCGAGTTTGTTTTTGTCTTGAGCAACAAGGTCATCCTTTTGCTGGTCAATTCTGTAATATAATCTCGCCTGAAAGTTTTTTGATTGTGGGATATTCTGAAGCCATATTCAGCCAGAAGGTTGTTTTTAACAAGATATTTATTTTTCGGCTATATACCTGCTGAATAACTGTCAATTAACAAACACCTGAATTAGTTTTCTATGAACATAGTGTGATTGTAAATCAAATTTTGCCAAAAAATTTCATTTGCAATCCAAAAACCATTTTTCTGCTCAACACCTGGTACCGATGCTACTTATTTGTACTCACACATGTCTTAAGATATAATCACAAAATTGTTCATTACGGTCATGAAAATTTACAATATTCCAATGAAAATTTATAATCTATGGTCTTTGATAATAATTAAATTATTAAGGAATATTGTTCAGTGTGACTATTACAATGGAATGGGATAAAAGTTTCACTGAGCTAACAAATCTAGATGTGAGCCTTTGTAATAGGATTGAAGTGGTTACATATGCTCTGATATGAGCAGATATATTGATTTTGATATTGATGTTATGAGTAGCTAGTAATGGCCCCGTTGGCAGTATGTAACGAAACAGCAATGTGACCGAGTAAATGTTTTCAAAATGTCACCTTAGCATTATTTTCCATCATAGAAGTTGAACGCAAAACATTAAAATGATATTGTTTTAATAATAAGGGTAATAACAATAAGATAACCTTGGAGTTTCAAGCAAAAAACTATATTTCTATCCTGACAGCATTATAAAATTGTTTTATAGAACATGACCCCTTGGAAAGTACTAGGCATAAAATCTCTTTAGAAACAGGCTGAGCTGTTTCAAAGCAATAAAAAAACTGTTTTGAAAAAGCATGAATGGCTTTAAAAAGCATTGAGCTAATTTGAAAAGGTGCGTTTGGTTTTAAAGAAAACGCATTCTTTTGAATTAGAACAACTTCCCTATAACCTCGATGTGAAACAATTGCCATAGAAGAAATGATAAATAGACATGAAGTAAGTTGGTCGACCTAATGAATGATTGTTGGATGTGCCATCTCAAAACACTAAATTCTAACAAATCTTTTGTATTTATTATAAAGGTAATCATAAAAACAACATTTTTGTTATTTAATTATAATTTATATAATTAGTGTTTGGTAAAAAAGCTTTTAGCTTTCCGGCTTTATTTGTCCGTAACGCAAACCAGCGTAAGGAGATAGCGGCCGTCTTTTGCAATCGGCTCCAACTACAGGAAACAGTTCATCACCCAGTGCAACGGTATTGAATTATATACAGCGATATGCTTTAGTTTTGCTATTTATTTTGTCCTTATATCTTTGTTTATCTGCTTTAAAATACGTACAAGATGAAAGAAAACATTTTTTTAAAATCAGAAAGTAAAAAAAATTGCTAAAAGTTTCAAATTAGCAGTTTGGAATGATACAGGAGCGGCAATAATATTTTATATTTTTTAAAAAGCGGAAACAACATTGTACCATCACCATAGACTTTGAGAATTAGTGATAATTTCATAATTGCAACATGATTGCGAAAAGCCTATCCTCTTTGTCATTTTTGAAAAAATTGCCACCAATGGGCTCGTAGATTAACAACCTTCAAACTACATTGAGTACTCTTTTGTTTGGGGTGTTATACTTCAAAACAAGTAAATTATATTTTTAGACAATGAAATCGGTTACCCAAGACTCACGCAACTCCTTGTGGTAATACTTTTATTGGCTTTATCGACATCGGCATGACTTTTGTATTGTGTTGTAACTTATTTTCGCCAACATTTTAACAACAAAAGAAAGTAACAATATTAGCTAGTGATGAGGGCCAGATGCGATCAATAGCAAGGCTAGTCGAGATGCAGTTAGCTGCCCTGCGATGTGAAGGCTATACCAGCGAGCCCAGACGTGTCAGCTATCTGACCAAATTTATAAAAGGTTTGCAAAAGTTTTCAAAAGTTTTAAGTATGTTTAAATTGTTTATAAAGTATTCTAGACACTTCAAAATGCAAACACAAAGCCACCATGACGGAAAGATAATAGTCTGCGTATTATTTAGTCAATTTGATCGAAAACGTTTGTGATTGCTACATGAATACATAAGTTGATGTGGAACCAGATGAAGTTAGCTGTAAATTGAAACATATAATGATACGAAAGATTCACGCTGTGAATAGAAAACAACAGCGGTTAGCAGTCAATTAGTAGCCATGGCTAGTTTACGACTAGTTAGCAGTCTGAAGTTCTGAAACAGCTGGTTTCACTTATTGAGTCACTATGTATCGAATACACTCTTAACACACTATTTATTACAGTCAAACTATATTGCCCTTAAGAACTCACAACTCGGCATGTTTAATCGATATTTGTTTGATATAGCCCTCTATATCCTGTGATAAAAAACTTGCCAACACGCATAAAAAAATATGACCATTTTTTGTGAGTCACTTGTCTGGCTTGCTGGCAGGATTGTTTGTTTTACAACCGTAAAATATTTTTACTTTCCAACCTTTCACTTTTGATTTCATAATGTAACTGATAGTGAATTGAAAAATAAATTTATTAAACCTTGCTAGAAATAATAATGAACAATGGCATACGAAACGTGGGCGGGGCTTATTTTACAAAATCTGTAACCCTCCTGTCATTGGATTTTGTATCAAGGCCTTGAACTTAAAAGCCACAGATTTTTGTGATTTGTGGCAAACTGGGAGATTTCTGCTGACGGTTCATTATCTGAAAATTTTCTATCAATCAGTAAAATATTTGTACGTCATTTACAAGTTGAAAAGTAGCATTAATTATGAGTGTTCTACAGAATGCGCGAAGTTATATTTTATATGTCTCCATCATGTAATGTAAGCATACATTTGTACCAAGCCAAGAGACTATAGAACTTTTGTTTCAAAAGCATATTTCGTAAAATATCAAATGTCAGAAAAGCTAAATAACACGCTTGTTATACTGCAATTACCCAAATCATAGCCATAGTTTTTGTCCCAAAACCTCATGACTAATGCTGGATGTACATCTAACAATCGCCTGGTGACTGGGCTCACCGATTGAAGATTTTTTCTGTTCCGTTTTCAGAAAAATCGCCAATAGCATTTCAATTGAAGTCATCGACAGACTTTTATCAAAAATAAAAATTGCTAGCCATTTCTTTGATCAGCCAGTCACAACTCACGAATGTTATACGACCGTTTCCAATAATATCAGGTCACAAACACGGCCCTGATCTATCAAGAATTACACCAGAGTTTTTAGTCTATAGTCAGTAATGGCATGTTTGACAGGAAATACTGAAAAATAAGTTTTGCGAAGTAATTGTGCAACTTTTGTGCGAAGTTTTTGCAATCGCTATGGACTATTGCTATATGTCCATGTAGTATAAAAATCAACATTTCCGACTACTAGCTGAAAGAAGTGGCTGGAAGTTTTAAAATGTGGTATGACAGTACTCGCTAGCTAATGGGACCAGCAAATGAAAGTATCTTTTATTGAGCTCTTTCAATTCAAAGTTTATGAAATATTGATGAAGCGATACGCCATTACGTTTAAGCGCAGGTATTAACAGCTGTATCTTGAGAATGGCTGCTCTTACAAGCACAAAAAAGTTTGCATGTACAATTATTGCTGTTAGCTATATTAATGTGTAAAAATCAGCTAAATCTAAAAAGTTATCACCATTTATGCTCAGGACTTCAATCATATTAAAAAAACATTGGTATCAACACAGTGGGAGTTGCCCACTCACTGGATAGGCAACCCCTAAAGAGCTATCAAAGATGAAACGTGTTATACAGCAAACTTGCATCATTTAGTTAACACGCGTAACCATAGGGAATTTTAAACATGTCTTTGTGCAAAATTTTTTTTATTGCAAAAAATAGGTTTTACTAAAATTCTAGCTTTTTGAAACAAACTATCTTTGTTGGGTCAGAAATTTTTGTATTGATATTACAGGTGATGTTATGTATTCACCAGCATTCTCCTATACCGTTTCATGGACAAAAAAACTAACAAATAAATGAATATTGATTTTACAGTTGAAAATGAATGAAAAATAAGAGTAGCATGCTTTTACATTTGTGTGAAAAAAACTATTTGCCGATATTATATTCTGCAATGATTTTTTGTGTAGACTATAATAATGATACAGTAATTAAAACTCAACAGTTTGTAAAGTGTACCATCTCATTACTCAAACTATGTTGTTATACCATCTCATTACTCAAACTATGTTGTTATACCATCTCATTACTCAAACTATGTTGTTATACCATCTCATTACTCAAACTATGTTGTTATACCATCTCATTACTCAAACTATGTTGTTATACCATCTCATTACTCAAACTATGTTGTTATACTGTCTCATTACTCAAACTATGTTGTTATACCGTCTCATTACTCAAAATATGTTGTTATACCATCTCATTACTCAAACTATGTTGTTATACCATCTCATTACTCAAACTATGTTGTTATACCACCTCATTACTCAAACTATGTTGTTATACCATCTCATTACTCAAACTATGTTGTTATACCGTCTCATTACTCAAACTATGTTGTTATACCGTCTCATTACTCAAAATATGTTGTTATACCATCTCATTACTCAAACTATGTTGTTATACCATCTCATTACTCAAACTATGTTGTTATACCACCTCATTACTCAAACTATATTGTTATACCATCTCATTACTCAAACAATGTTGTTATACCACGTCATTACTCAAAATATGTTGTTATACCATCTCATTACTCAAACTATGTTGTTATACCACCTCATTACTCAAACTATATTGTTATACCATCTCATTACTCAAACAATGTTGTTATACCACGTCATTACTCAAAATATGTTGTTATACCATCTCATTACTCAAACTATGTTGTTATACCACCTCATTACTCAAACTATGTTGTTATACCATCTCATTACTCAAACAATGTTGTTATACCACCTCATTACTCAAACTATATTGTTATACCACCTCATTACTCAAACTATATTGTTATACCATCTCATTACTCAAACTATGTTGTAATACCATCTCATTACTCAAACTATGTTGTAATACCATCTCATTACTCAAACTATGTTGTAATACCATCTCATTACTCAAACTATGTTGTTATACCATTTCATTACTCAAACTATGTTGTAATACCATCTCATTACTCAAACTATGCTGTAATACCATCTCATTACTCAAACTATATTGTTATACCATCTCATTACTCAAACTATGTTGTAATACCATCTCATTACTCAAACTATGTTGTAATACCATCTCATTACTAAACTATGTTGTTATACCATCTCATTACTCAAACTATGTTGTTACACCATCACATTACTCAAACTATGTTGTTGACGTCATTAATTCATGCGGTTAAAAATTAGAAATGTACAATTTCTCAGATATCTGAGAATATTTTAATTTGTTTACACTGTTTTGTTGTTTCCATAAAAAGATTTGCTCACTAGCTGGTGTTGCTGTAATATATCTTGTAGATGGAGAATAAAGCTTTCAGTATGCAATGAGTTGATCTTAGATACATCAGCAATGAAACATCATTTAAGTAACAAATGCTTTATGAATTGTCTGTTGGGAGCTGGTCTCATCTCGGTCAGCTTATGGTTAAGGTAAGTCAGCAGCCAAAAATCTTGTTTGCAGATTAATTGCAAAACAAAAAAGTATAATATAGAATTTTACCACTTCTACACAAAGCAACCTAAAAGGAAAATTTCTCTGCTATCGCAAACTGTTTCATGTTGTTTTTATGTTCAAAAAAAGTTTTTCGCTTCACTTGACCTAGCAACAACAATGTACAAAAAACCATGCATAAGATCAGGCCTGTAGTTTAAGGGACGGCAGCACGGCACTGCCGTCCCATTGAAATGACCAAAAAAATGTTTGCAATATTTTCAAAATGAAGCACAGAAGTATACAACTCCTTATATATCGTCAAATACGTGAGTTTGCTTGAGTATCACTTGGATATAGGTGGACAGCAATCAGTTAGTAGTGTAGTAAAATAGCCTTGCTTTTCAATTATTTTAAGCAAAATATCATCTCTATTCAGAACAATGGTGGCTTTGTCGCTCTGAGTGCAAATAACCAGTAATCCCACAAATTATCAATTAATTGCATTGTACAAACCAATCTCCTCACTTTTTTGTATTAATTTATATTGAACTAAGGCTATTTGGAAATCATAGCAGCCTGCTTGCCTAAAGTACGTGTTAGAGCACTGAAATATATTTCAGTCTTTTTAAGCTTTGAGCAAATAAATCATGTGTTCAAGCAGCGTGATAGATATTGAAGTGAGTATGAATCCTTGTTTGTTGATTTATTCTTATCGGCAATGAATAAAGTAACAATACAATATTGTGCAGGAGTTTTGTATCTGTACTGATACAGGCCAGGTAGCAGGTACCTGCACTTCCCTCAGCTCAGATGTAGGTCGGCAGGCTATGGTCAAGCACTTTAGGCATCATTAACTAGTAGTGCTGGCCTGCAATGCTGGACCAAGTTCAACGCTGGACTGCGCAGCCTACTTGCTGGACCGCACAGAAATGTAGGCCACTCGCTGGTCAGTGCTTTGTGTACAAGTTAATGCTGGACCACAACTACAAGCTCATTATTATTGCAGACTTCTATTAATGCAATACAAGAGAGAGTGTGTGGTTGACAGTAATTGTATTCTTCTATTCTTCTGGCCCCTCCAATTACTCTGATTTATCATGAAGCTTCAGCAAGCATTTATACAAAAGGTTATGTAACCATTTCTTTGTTCCATTAGGTGCAGCCTTAGATAATATAATAAAAGGTTTGGTAAGCTTACACAAAAGAATACATAAACATAAAATGATTGTACAGTAATTAGGACTTAGGCCTACAATGCATAGAATTGATAAAGTTACACGGGAGTGATTAAATATGGATCGTACACGCCAGTATGTGCATGTAACTGGTGATGTCTCTTTTCTGTATAATAGAATGCTTTGCAAGCAGCAGGCCATAGAGGTGCTTACTCATTTCCGGCACAATATTGTACAGGAAAATAGCGTGACTTCCTGTGGATACCTGTAAACAAACAATCATAGCAAATATCCTGTAAACTGCATACATGACAAACATATTGTACCCTTTTTCTTCGTGTAGTCAATCTTATACCACTAAGACTATTTTTATACTCACTTGAATCGCTCTTTGTTAGCCCCCCTTCTATGTATATGTCATTAGGGCTAACTGTTACACAAAAGAACCTTACATAACACTTTGTATAAAGACAGCGGCTGAGCCCTTCACTAATCAGTGTAATCTTGGAGGCTCAGATGGCTTTTTGTTCGTAAGAATAAATATACCGGTATACACTCACTCAAGTTTATCTTGAATCTCTCTCACACCTATACAGACTAGACAGCTCTACCACTTCAGAAGACGACTGCTTCAACGTCCTATTGGTCTAGAAGCCTTTAGTTGTCTAGGAGTGGCAGACGGAATACAGACCTGCCTGGCAGACGTTGCCTATCCAAGCCTACCTCAGCAGACAATGCTGCAAGATAGGTAGTGGTACCGACGGTCTGCCAGCAAGCTGGTCACAGCAAGTAGACAACTCTGCCTACCTAGGGGTAGTGCAGGTGGCTACCGGGGTAACAGACGTTGTTACCATAAAATCCTTCACAATATTATTATTGATACTAAATCAACAAGCATTGTGCTCAAGTTGATTATGGTGATGTCAATGATAACTATTAATAATAATAATTATTATAATAATAAATTTGATAATTAATAATTGAGTAACCCACTCGAATGGCGCTGGTAACCAGGAGCTGTTCACCACGGTATATGAACCCATCTTTGCGGTACAAGATTCCAGTAGGGGTGTAGTTCAGTAGGTGAACGAGCCTTTGATGGCCAGTTCCATTCAGCCAGTATGGTTGATGCTAATAATTGCATCACCATATCCGCTTTGTAGGCCTCACGTAGAGCGACCTCCTCATCTTCACAGACCTGAATAGTGTGGACCATGATTATCTCTTCTTCCATCTCACCATCAGCATCACCAATGTAAGCCCGGGGCAGTGTGTCGGTCAAGTAGAGATACTTGCCAGGGACATATGTGATCCGGTATACATTGCATTTAATCAGTCGTAGCAGGAGTTTCTGTAGACTAGGGGAGGCTTTGTGGAGTTCTTTCTTGACTATACTCACAAGCGGGTTGTGATATGTCTGCACGTCCACAGGTCGGCCATACAAGTAGCAATGGAACTTTTCAAACCCATATACTATCGCCAATAACTCTTTGTAGACTTGGGGCCAGTTCTGCTTCATGTCAGTAAGTGCACGTGATGCATATGCTACCACGTGATTTGACTGCATGAGGACATTACCAAGACCGGACTTAGATGAGTCCACCTGCAGTGTTGTATCCTTCTTGACGTCAAAGTACTGTAATAGAGGTTCGCTGGTGAGCACTTCCTTGAGTAGGATCATGGCTTGATCCTGTTCTGGACCCCAAAACCATTTTTCCTCATCTACATTTAGGAGAAGTCTCAAAGGAGCTGTCATCTCTGCTATGTTTGGTATGAACCCTGGAGAAAGTTGAGAGAACCAATCAATCGTTGAACACCCTTACTGTCTGTGGGGTTGGGCATGTCATTTATGGCCCGGACCTTCTCCGGGTCTGGGCGAAGGCCGTCAGCAGAAACAATATGGCCTAGGTATTTGACCTCCTGTTTGTTGAGCTGCATCTTCTCTTTGTTGAACTTCACATTGCACTTGAGGGCTTGCTCTAGTAGTTTGCGCAGGTTACTGTCATGTTTTTCCTGGTCATCACCATATACTATCAGATCATTGAAGTATATTGCTATGTGGAGGTCACCAAACTTTTGCTCGACCCTCTTTTCAGACACCTCAGCAGCAGAGTTGATGCCAAAAGGTAGTCTCAGAAAGCACATCCTACCAAAGGGAGTGTTGAATGTGGTGAGTAACTGGCTGGGCCTGTCTGGGGTATGTGCTAGTAAGTGTGTGTCATGTTAAGGATTGTGAATTATCGCATACCTGCAAACTTGTGGGCAATGTCATCAAGCGTTGGTATGTGGTGGTGTTCCCGTAGAATAGCCTTGGGGTCAAGGCATATTCTTATGTACCATCTTTCTTCTCAGACACGCACATGCTACTCACCCACTCAGTCGGCTCGTCAACTTTGGCAATTATTCTAGCATACTCCATCTTCTGTAGTTCGGCTTTGACTTCGGCAGTCATGGATAGTGGTAGACGTCTGGCCCTGTTCACAACTGGTTTGACTGAGGGGTCAATCCTGATAGTGAGTTCCCTCTCCAGGCAGCCTATGCCTTTAAAGCACTCATCAAACTTGGCTATGATGTCTTCCGCAGTGACAACGTCAATCCTGCACACAACATTTAAATCTACACAGGAGGACAATCCTAGTAAGGGCACCTCCCATCGTCACAAAGCTCAAACGAAGTCTCTTTCCTGACCTGCAGTGGACAGACAAAACAGCAGTACCATGGTTCCTGATAAGGTCTCCGTTGTAGTCTATCAGCCTGGAGTTGCTAGGTCTGATTACAGCACCTATGGCCTTGGCGGCACTCAATGGAAGTATGTTGGTTTGCGCGCCCGTGTCCGACTTAACCTCACTTCTTGATATCTATCGTCTATAGAGATGGTATAGCTTTTGTTCCAGGAGTCATCCTTATCAGCTGAATTGACCATACCAATAAACAAGTCATTCATGGACATATCATTTTGTTTGGTTGCCACCATGCTGATCTCCTTCCGGTTGCTGCTACAAGCCTTCAGGAAGTGATTCTTGCTCCCACATTTGCGACAAGTTCGACTGAAAGCAGGGCATTTGCCCTTTACATGATCGTAACTGCAGAACTTACAATTGGTTATCTTCCTGGGAGCCGGGTAGGTGGTGTATCCTTGCTTACAGCGTCAACTGACTTGTTGCCAGCAGTCACAGTCATACTCTCCATTTGGTTCTTGGTCACTTCTGATGTTCTGATCATGTCAATGGCACCGGCTAGCGTGATGTCAGGGTTTTGCAGAAGCTTCTCTTTCAACCTGTGATTTCCAATACCAAACACACATCTGCAAAAGATCATCATGTCATGGAGCTCTCCAAAATCACACATGGCTGCCTGTGTCTTCAGTCGCTTCACAAACATGTCAATAGGCTCACTCTCAGCCTGAGAAAGCGACCAAAACACATACCACCCAAACAGTGCATTTCTTCTTGGGTTGAAATACCCATCAAACTTCTCCAGTACATCGGGTAGTCTATCAACATTTTCTTGCTGGTCTCCATCAAATTCAAACTGGTCTAGGATTTCAACAGCATCTTCACCAATGCAGTGCCTCAAAACCACAATTTGTCTCCTCCATATAGGACCATTACCAGGGGGATAAGCACCATGTTCATCAACAGGCTGAGTGACCGGGTTAATAGCAAGAAGGTAGTTCTCAAATTCCCGCCTCCGTTTCCTCCAATTTTCAGTTTGGTTCCCATCAAAGCAGAGCTGCAAGGGAAGAGCAAGACCAAGAGTATCCGTGTCACAATATAGGGTCAAATCACCGGTGGTGGGCAACACCACACAGACAAGAAGTGGGCCACAGTTCACAGCAGGTCACAAAGCAAATCCAGTCACCAGGTAGGGTTAGTCACGGCAGGTAACACCCAACTCGAATTTAGCAAGCAGCAAATCAATCAGGCAATCACCTGACTACAACAGGTCAGTAATAACCATGCGGTAGTTATACACCTGTACAACTCCCCACAATCACAATCCAAAACCTAAGTGGCTGCTTCGGCCTTTTCTGCAAGTCAGTCGGTGCTAAAGTGGTCGACTTGTCTATGTCGAATATTGTGTGAGTCGAAATGCTTGGCGCCGTAATTCGGCTAGCGAGAATACACAGCAAAGGGTCGAATTGACCGATCACCTTCTGCCAAGTTTCTACTACACAGATGGTCGATAGTGCAAGTCGTAGTCTGTATATTGTGCTCTTGCCTGTGCTATCCGCTGTAGTCAGTGTAGTGGTTATCAACATCTGAGAGTCAGGGGAACTCTGATTTATTTTATCTTTACAAACATTTAAATAGAAAAAGGAGACAAAGAAAACGTAAGTCCCGCCTCTTGTTGCCAAACAATATTATATAATTACATCGCACGAACTAGATAAAATAAATATTTAGTAATTATAAAATATATAATTGCTTCTCTTAAAGGTGTTTATGGTATATAGTTCGATAAAAAATACATGTGAGAGTAACTGTACAGGTGTGTTGCCTGGTAACGAGTGTTCAAAATGACGTCACTTACAATATCTTCCAGGATCCAACACTGCTGCCACCATGTAGTGTTATTGGTAGAATTTACTGTAAGTTCTGTTGTCAAGTAACCTAATATTAGCCTAATGGCTGGCCAGCCTCACTATTCTAGGTAAAGTTAGTCTCAAGACTTTTAAGAAAAAATGTAAGCTCCCAGCTCTGGTTCCTTGTTTTTCTAATCTCATGGCTATCTTTAGCGACCGGGCGCCGTTCCTCGTTCTGAGTGGGTCACATGACAGTCATGTGACCAGTGCATAATACAACAGTTACCGTTTATTATTATTATTTGATTTGGCAGAAAAACAATTAAGTAGTGTAGCAGCGTATCATAACATATTCCACATAAGTGTGTATATGTTGTTAATAATTTTTTTATAATTGACAGTGACATTTATTTATTACATCGAATGACGGTATTTGAATATGTTCACTATCAGTTTTTTTTTTACTTAGCCATAGGTGGTTACAGGCCCGAGTTTCACAGTTCCCTGCTGCCCCATGAAATTCTTCTAAACAACGGCCCTGCATAAGAAAAATGTGGTATATCTTTAGAATTACTGCTTGTATATACCAACAAAGTTATTCAAAATTATTATTTAAATTTTTTCAGAACTTTTTCACTTCAAAAAAATCAGCCCATAAACAAACAATGCTTTTAAAACTTCAATGTGGTTGTTTTTAATTTTGTGAGTAAGTTGTGTTCATGAAATAATGAACCAGTTATATATACAGCTGTGATCACAGCCGAAAAAATCAATTGTGTCCATCAATTCCAATTTTATTTGTTTAATAGCGGCTACAGACACTGGATAAAATCTCCCCTTGAAATTCAAGATGTCTCTGTAAACAGTAAATTGTTCTCCATAAACGATGTCAACCGTTCGGTTAACCCATCTCAAACAGGTATGGAAGAAAACTGTATTTTGGGAGTATTTAAATGGAAGTAGAATGCTGTTTCTTCTAGTAGGTGATACTATAGATTGCTGAGAACGTAGTAGCAAGAATAAACTGGTGTTCGATTTTAGAAAGAAAAGTTGATTCACAGGCAATGCTTAGGGATCTAACTAAAACAGCTCTGAGACCAATAGCATCAGAAGACTCACAAACTAATACTACATCTACAGAAGCCCCTGTCACATTAGGTAAGCCTTCTTTCTTAATAATTAATTTTTTTATAGGTTGGTAATTTCTGCACTAATAATTGTCTTCTAAAATTTAAATATTTATGAGATAAGAGTAATTGGCTTTCTGATTTCTGAACGTCATTCGTGTTAAAAAATTGTTGCTGCAAAATATTATTTACACAAAGAGTTAATTATAAAGAAATCTGTATTTGCGAGCAAAGCGGTTTAATAAATTACTTTTCGTAAAATAAGAGCGGACCAAGTTTGAATATGCTGACAAAAAGCTTTAAGGGATGTGTGATAATAAAATAGTAAACAAATGAAAATATAAAGCAACTTGGACAACAAAAAACCAGCAAAAGTAAAATCAAAATTACAGTTCAGATAAAATAAACAGAATGAGATAATTAAACTTCTTAAATAACTTTTCATTTTATTTGTTTTCATAAATTGTTATTGTTTAGAGATACACATGTTTATCATCCGTAGTTGGATCTAAATTATATACATAAACAAAAAGCTGTGTTTTCTCTTTGCAATTTTTATATATGCCAACTCTACTACGTTGAGAGAGTCAAATAATGCTGTGCAACAATTATTGGACCTTAATATTTATTTGCCATATCATGGATCGGTTTCACAGTTTGCTATAAAAGTAAAGATATTTGTAGATTTACTTTTTTGTAAGGGAAAAAATCAACTTGAGCTACGAGCAGATGATAAAAGTGTTGAATAAGTAATTCCATGTTGGTTTATCACTTAGTTATTTTTTTCTTTCTATAGCCATAGATTGCATCATACTTCTATTTGTTTCGGCCAGTTTGTAGCAGTTGAACGCACCAGCTAATGCAAAACATTTAATTTGGTAAATTTTCCGATGGAGCTCAGAGAAACTTGCACCAGTGGCTTGAACTGCTCATATCTTACTACTAGTGCACTTTTACCAAAACCAGTAGGCAAGAAAAAGATGGGGAGGGTAGAGCCAAGCAGTGGCTTAAAACAGGATGAGTGTTTAGCATTGCAGAGGGTGAGATGCGGAGCGATACGGGAAACGAGTAGATGCTGGGGAAAATGGAGTTGGAATACAGTGAGGGAAGGGGTGTTAGATAGAGCAAAGCAAGAGAAGAGCAGTGGTAGAGTGGGCAGGGGTAGGGGCAACTGAAGGGAGAAGTAGACTCGGGCCAGGAGTAGCGCTGGGCCGGGGTGGAGCCGGGTTGGGGAGGAATAGGTTGGTGTATTTGACTATGATGGATGTTACTGCTACTTACAAATAATTCGATTACATATAATGCGTATGTAAATATGTGAGATTGAATTTTTTTATCATTCTTTTGTTGCCCTCCTTGTTTCCCTAATGCGTATCATTGCTTATAGGTCAGACAACTCCAAAAAGTATTAGCAATGCAACTACAACTCAGGCAATGTTGGACCCTGGAGGTGTGTACACAGAGTTTTATTGTTTTCAATTGAACATTGTTGACAATTTTCTAAAGTTTTCACTTCGCTCTTGTAGATTGCATCGGACAATTTCCTGTCAAATGTTTTGTCTTCACCAAAATTGAGAAGACTGGTTCATCAACTCTTTTCGCAATTTTCGCTCGATATGTTCGAAAACATAATCTAAACGTACTGATGCAAACAAGGTTTGTTCATATTGACTGGAGGAGACCAAAAGGTGTCGGTAAGTACACTGTGTCCTTGTAATCTGTAGTGGTCGTCCTTCCACGGGGTGAACCTCAATATCCTATATAAACATTATCTGCAAAGTAATGTTACTCTATTCTTGGCATATGAACAACTAATGTGTGTGTGAGTTAGTTACTCGTTGAATGGTATTAAATATCTAGTTACTTTTAGCATGGGACATCGGACCTGCAAGAGTCACACAAGCGGATGTACTTATAAATCATGCTAGATACAACCCCACAATGATAGACAAGTATGTACGCAAGGGATACAAGTATGTGGTCATAGCCCGAGAACCTGTTGCCTGGTTCAAGTCAGCTGCAAAGTACTATAACTTCTTGTTTGGGGGACGGGTAAGTGGAGAATCCATCAGGCTGCACGTATGGTTTCAATTTACAGGCTACTTAAGTGTTAGAGTAACGAAGGGTTACAAGACAGTGACTGGAAAGTTGCCAGACTGTCTCTTTTTTTATACCATCTTTATTGAGGTTACGCATGTAGGGTTTGAACCAGAAGCCTTTGGTTTGACTTGATCAGTGCTCTACTCACTCAGCCATGCAGACTTACTAATATTCTGTGTATCTCGTAACCTCATACCAGCTAATCACTATTTTTGTAGAGCCCAGAACAAATAGTTCAAAGCAACTCGACCATTTTTTCTCCCAGACACGAGGCTTCTGGGATAGCTTCCTGGTTCCATCTACACCAATTACAATGGCTTGGCTTTGACTACCGCAAAAAGAACAATTTAACTGCTGTACAAGAATACATATCCTATATAGTTCCCAAGTGAGTATAATATTTATTCTAATTTTTCGATAATGATAATAAAACATATTAGCGTTTTTTTCACTTTCTCCAAAGAGTTAAGAATCACTTTAGTTATTTTTAACTTTTGCTGTTTCAAAAAACTTCAAAGTTTCAAAATCTATCTCACTCTCCCTAATCTGGCGCAATACTGCTCTGGTGGCTCACACTTCTAACTTTTTAGCAAGACATCCTCACTGGGTAAAATCGTAGAAGTAAATGGTCTTGTAATTAACAAATTTTAAAAAAAAGTTTTGGAGTTTTTGAATGAAAGAGGTTCAAGTTTAGAAATACTCAAAAAAATCCTGCAATGATTTACTAAATGTGACAAACATTTGTGTGAAGATGCACCTTTGAAACCTTTGATGTCTGTGGAAATAAATACATCTTTGAAATTAAATTAAATGTAATATCTTGAGCTTTTAAAAGTTTTCCACTTTCTTTTAGCAAAATGGCTTTTCTTTTTTTCTTTGCGATCCGGCAAAAAAATCAATTTAACTAGATTTCACAACACTGATGTAGCTAGTATATCGATCCTGCTATACAAGAACTTGTGAACAAAATTTAAATACTATTATTTTCGATTTTGTAGATTTTTTGAAAAAAAAACTCAAATTTTACTTCTCTTTGGATGCAGAACATAGCCACAAAAATAGTTACTGGAGAGCATGGAAGACTAAACATAAAATGAGTATTTTTTTTGCACCCATGAAACAACAAAAAAATATCCATAATTTTAATGATTATGAAAATAGAAACTTTAAAATGAAAAGTGAAATATTTTTATGACTATGGAAACCGTGCTAGAAAAAAGTTGAATATGTCTCAGAATATGCTCATGATATTGAACAGGTAAACCCTGCTGTGGAGAAATATATGTTGATATATTTTTCAATTTTTTCTCTCAATTTTTCTATGTTAATGTGAAAATAGCTTTTCCACTTTAACTAGCAAGCTACTCTAACAAAAAATAGCCAACAAACCATGGGCAGCAATTCCAACATAAAAAATGTTGCAAATTTGAAACTGTATTGAAATGTTGCATTAGAAAAACGCCGTTTTTTAAAATCTTCTATTGGCAAAAATGCTTTCATTTACGAAAAAATTTAGCCAAACGCACTTTGCTTGCAGGTTTTCTATGCAAAAACGATTTGTCAATCAAACAATTATAAAAACGCAGCATTCGTGCGGCTAGAATTATATGATGGAGAATATTTTAAATTTTTTTGCAGAATATTTAGGATAAAATGAGCAAACTATAAACTTTTTTGTTTGCAAAGCTGCATTGACTTAATGTATATTTATTAGTCGCAGTGTTTTTAAAGAAACAAAGCCAGCTTTGTGAGATGCACTTTGGGTGTAGAGTCGTCCTCTCATTGGGAATTGTAAAACTACTGAGAAAATTAACTTACAGCAAGGAAAATGCAATAGAACTATTGAGGTCTATGACCCAATGGTTGACAGAAGGAGCTAGTTATTATTGTAGTTGTAAAAATACAGAATATAATTTTGACTTTGTTCACAAAATACTGTCACGTGAAGGCCGGTGTGTACATGATAGCGACTTTACCAAAGATGAAAAAAAATTGCTGACTTGAGAAAACAGCTCTGAAAAGTTTGAAATTTGTTGCAATCGCAAAAATCTGCACAATGCCAAGATTTGGCCCTACTTCTATATATGCAAGTCAAAAGTTTAAAAACTTGCTATATAGCTTTATATAACTCTATATAACTCTATATAGCTCTATATAACTCTATAAAACTTGTTGTGTTGTTGAAAAACAATTGCTTCAAAGTTAGCACTGAATATGTCTATAGGAATCGCCTTACTAACGAGAGGGCAACTCCATATAAATTTTTTAAACATTTTTAGCTGAAAAGTTAAAATTAAAACACATGCGATTGAAGTTGATGCCTTAAATATATAAATGCACGCCAGCAATTGCAGGGGTAGTGTTATTTTTTATAAAAAAATCTTTGGTAATATTTACACAGCTGTCATAATGGTTAAAATTTAATTGTGTTCAAATACTGAATATTGCACTCCAGATTGTAATATCTCTTAGAAATTTGTAACTAAAGGTACACGTACATATAGTGATAGCGTTAGCGATCTTTTTCAACGATAGGGAAAACCCCTCCCATAAATCGCTGAGTCTTTTACTGCTGCCCGTTTTTCAGCGACTTCAGTCAAACTCCCTGTTACTAACTGTAGCCTACAAACTATTATATTGTTGTTCATGGATCAGGGCTATGCAGCTGGCATAATCCTACCGGAAACGGCGGTATGAGGTTTGTGCGTTGTTATTGGCTAATGAAGGAATCGGCTAGGGATTCTTTGATCTAGATCAAATCCTAGCGATAACCTCAAATAAAATTCTAGCGATTGCTTAGCAATTTATCCAAAAACAGAGGCTGCAAAATCACGCAATCGCTAATCGCCCAGCCGCCGCTATATGTACATATACTTTAAAGGAAATCACATAAGTAAGAGGTTAGTTACGATGTTATCATTTGTAAACCATTGACTACTAATTCTTTTTTTTCGTACCACCATTTTGATTGATGATTTATTTTTTATTTTGGTCATTTGTAAACAATCGCACACCATTTTCAAAGTTTTTTTGAAGATCTTGTGTTTAACAAAACAAATTATTGGTTCATTGTTTATTAATTATTTTTGTTATTCATTTTTAATACTAACTACCTATCTATAGGATAGATGTAGTAATGCTAAACGAGGAGTATGATGCGTCACTAATAATACTGAAGAGAAAGTTTGGGTGGGAATACCCAGATATATTCTACAGAAAGTATATAATTACTAACTCAGAGAAATCTCCTCTCACTGCCAAAGCCACCAAAAGGTTATTATCACCAGAAGTCAACCTTGGGGAAAAATTATTATACGATAAACTGAATGACACCTGGTGGAAACAAAATGAGCTGAAGGAAGACGACTTCTGGTCGGAGGTATGAAAGTTTTTATGCTGTTATTACTTTGCTTTGTTTTTTTTGTAATTTTAATTATTATTTATTTTTCCACTTTTTGTTTTAGTGATTATTAATGAAAATTTAAGGTCTTGGGTGACTTTCAACAACCAATGCTACAAATAATGCAATTGAGAAATTGATTTCATACGGACCATTAGGAAATGTGAAATCAGTCACTCAGTTTTAATCAGTCATTTATTCATTTCAGCTTCAAAGTTTGAAACCTTGTTTATGGAGTTGTCCCTTCACCTTCTGATAGAAACTGGCTTTTCTTTAAGGTTAAAAAAAAAGCTTATAATCTATTTTTAGGTGAAACACTTTGGTGAGTTAAACTGGAATGTTTCAACTATATGGTGCAAACAGGTACTAAAAAGTGGCAATTCCTATTGGATGGAGGCTAGCCAATGGCATCAAAGAATAGAATTGACAACGAGCACATGCAATTACCTATTGATGACTGATTATCAGAAAAGCATGAAAGAACTGGGTTCTTATGCGTTAGGCAAACGGTACAATTATAATGTAAGGTTTTAGTAAATTTTTTCTTTTCGGATTATTTATGATTAATATTTTTGGATAAATGTTTTAAAATAAATGAGTCCTCAAGTAGAAAATTACAAGAGTTAAATGCTAGATGGAGAAAAGGCACAGTCCTGCCTTAACCTAATATAACGATGTAAAAAGGTACATGCATTAGCTACAGTCTCACGAATCAACAACGGCTTTTATTTCAAAATTAAAATTACCTAATATGTTATGTAATGTTACACAACATGATGGTGTCTTTGATGCGCACAATATTAACCGCGGTTTCAAATATTTGATTGCTATTGGTTGGGTACAGGATATAATACAAAATCAATGTGCAAGCTTCGCTGAAGAGATGCCTTACCACTTGACCAAGACTATCACAATAAATAATTATTTATATTCGTCAACTTTTATTGTTAAAAATTATTTTTAGTGATGTGGGTTAGTATCAAGCAAAAGAGCCAAAAAACACATTGGATATATCCAATTACTAGATATCCTATAGCTAAACAACAGTAATAATCATGAACATTTGAGTGTCTAGATTATAGTACAAGCCTGTGAAGTAAACTAAAAAAACATGTTACAGATTTGTTTTTTGTTGTTGTAAATTTGTGAATTTGAAGATTTTTCATCGCTTCTATACCAATAATTTTGCTGCATCTAACTAGATATATGACTAAATATTAAACGAATGATAAGTAATTTATTTCAAAGCAAAAACTTTAATCATTTATAAAATATGAAATAGAAATTAAAGGGAGCCTGTTACTGCTAAACCTAATACAGAGAGAAGAAAACTCCAAAGAACTAGGAGAAATACACACATTGATTGTAGCACATAGCGTTGAGACAATGAGAATACCCAGTATATCGCAATGGGCTTTGCCTGAACCTAATGAGATCTGTTGGCATTGACTGGAGAGTTGCGGAGATACTATACGAAAACGTCTGCAAACACAACCAGAGCTTAGAAACTGAAGTGCAATAACGCTGCCCAGTGGACAATTCCAAATTGGTGAAGCAACTTCACATTACAAGATTTATACTTTGACTTCTATATAATTCGATTTGTGAAAGCAAACACCACGTCTTTGGGAACTGTAAATGTTATAAGAGTGAAAATTGCATTGTACGTATCAAAAATCTTTTTAATTCATATTTTTCAGACAATTATTTTAATAAAAATTTGATGCTTCGTAAAACTACTAAAACAACCATTTATACTCTGTAACATGCGTTACTGTTTTTAGTGAATTTCAGAAAAAAAGAGGCGCATCACAGTGGTTTTTAGGTTACTTACTTTACTTGATACTTGAAGTGTAATCGTTTCTTCTTCTGAAGATTCTAGCGATGTGGCTGGCTCATATATCGCTCATCATTCCGGATCGTCAACACAAGCCAGGGCAGAACGAACGTCTGATCCTAGCCTGCCATGGGGGGTGCTGAGAGCAGAGAAGAAGAAACAGGGAGGCAATTCCACATCTTGGCTGTTGAAACAAAGAAGCACTTTTTGCACAACTTGGAGTTGCAGTGAGGTATCAGGTACTGCTGGTGGTGTCTCCGAGTGCTGCTCTGGTGAGGATGGGGGTCAATGTAGTCTGAGATAGTGGGAGCTATTTCTCCAAAGTGCATTGCCTCAAATAAGACGAGTCGTCTCCTCTCTCTTCGGTGTACCAGGGCTTGCCACTCCAATTTTTCAAGAAGTTTGGTTGTGTTTGCCTGTTCTAGGAATGTTGTGTACATTTCTAGCAGCACGTCTCTGGATAGCTTCGAGCTTGGTGGATTGAGCATTCGTTAATTGGCCGTCCCACACTGTGGAGGAATACTCCACAATTGGTCCAACTAGGGTGGTGTATGCCTTTGCTCTTAGGTGGGGTAGTGTAGGTGGGATTACTCTTCTCACTCAGTAGTGTATACCGAGAGGCACAGCTAGACAGTTCTTTCTAAGAATAAAGATAGCTTACTCACTCAAGCTTTATACTTGAATACTGCGCAACATACAGCTTACTACTCTAGAGGGCAACCAGATCTGACGACCTACAAGGTCTGGCAGCACTAGTGTTGACTGACGAGTGGTAGGCGAGATGCCTGGCAGACTCTTGCCTACTACGGCCTACCTTCTACCAGTTATGCAGAACGGCGGACGCTAAGACGGCCGAGCTGACAGCAAGCTTGTCTGGATAGACAGACAACTCTGCTACCTAGAGGTGGTGCAGGTGTGCTACCAGGGTGACTAGTGACGCTACCACAAAATCCTGCACAATAGCATTCTTGGTTCATTTTGTATGAACGTTCTGTAAAGGATTTATGGGCGTGATGTCACACGACCTTCACTGACACCTGTTTGAGACTAGCAATGTGTACTAGCTAAGCACACGGAGACACTAAGCTGTATTGGTAGCGTAGCTCTATATAGTGTCCAAGGCAAACAACCCGTTATACAGGACTACTAGCCGGTAGCATAATGCCACTGTATACGATATTAATTGATCTGTCTCAAGCCGGAGACTTCCTGTTTCTGTTCAAACGGGGATCTATTTCGCAACCACAGATCCGGTTCCACTTTACTTCTTAATTTATTTAGCAAGCACGTGTAAAGTTTATAGCAATCGTGTTAGGCAGACTTGTGACAATTTCAAAGAGTGTAACGTAGTCTCTAAGAATGTAATTATCGACAAAGTTATTCTGCTTAGCAAGTTCACGACAGTATAGGAAGAGTTGTAGTTATCACCAACAATGTATTCAAACGTAAAGATACAAAACTTTCAACGATAGGTGTTTCGAAGTGTAAATAGTCGACAATATTAGAACCCACTAATACTTTCAGTCAAGACTATGAGGATGCACAACGTTACCCTAACGCTTCCAGTGTATCTACTCAACACAACTACTCCAAGAACTTTGACTGCTGGGCGATCTGCCCTAATATTTATTAAAACAATATGCAAATAAAGCAGATGAAAACTACAACATGCGATTGGGTAAAAATAACACAATATGATTGGCAGACAAAATAGGGCACTACATTCAAGCTCTATAGCGCCAAGCATAGACATATACATATAATACAAACTGGCGCATTACGAACTACTACGCAACACCATGACAATAATAATAATTAATTAATCAAAGCTGGATGGTCACCAGAACGATCTTAGCTTCGCGTCCTTGGCTTGATCTTGGCTCAGCACGTCTCCTCGATCTGTAGGAACGAAGGCTCTTCGGTTGCTAGGCTCCTGGGATAAGATCTGCTTCTAGTAAGGTAGGATAACTCTGGCTCGTCTTGTCTGCTCAAAGTCGCTCGCATAAATCCATCACAGTTCCTCAGTACGTCTTTCAACAAAATAAACTAAAATATCAGGTAAGATTGGTTTCTTGCAAGTGAGTTAGGTCACGACGCAACTTGCAACTTGCCGCCATTACTGTTTAGTTCAAATAAATAAGAGTGAGATTTTACATTCCAGTACGTTCTAGATTTAGTACATTC
The DNA here is from genome assembly GCA_945261195.1 of Cryptosula pallasiana. Classification (NCBI taxonomy): domain Eukaryota; kingdom Metazoa; phylum Bryozoa; class Gymnolaemata; order Cheilostomatida; family Cryptosulidae; genus Cryptosula; species Cryptosula pallasiana. The sequence continues at coordinate 15,853,679 of OX183136.1, forward strand.
TAGTACACTCTAATACCAAGTGATTGAATGAAAAATCTTCAAAGTAACTAAGTATTCATCAAGCATATTGACACAGGCTATTTTTTGAAGATACTTTCATTTTATTTTCAACTACTAATAGCAAGCAGCAACGAAAACCGCATCAATAAATTGTTATTGGTAAGCTTATTTTTTTAAGAGTTTAGTTTCAAAGACATTGGTTTACAAGAATGATAAAATTATGTTTTTTTTACAAGCGAAATTTATTTTTGTGAATCTTTGTGCTATTAGTAGCCAGGTGAGCACTGCTTGTCTCTCTCTGCAATAGTAATTGACGGTATTACTAACTGATTGTAAGCGGTGAGATTTTTTATTTTTTATAATTATCATTGTTCAATCGAAAGTCTTTCATTTTCGTTGAAAACTTTTTGATGCTGTAATAGCTTAGACTCATTAGGATCTGGTTTTCATGAAATACTAAAGTAAATTGCTGCTTGTTAACTAGTTTCCCAATTAAAAAAATAAATGAACGATATTATCTTACTAAATATTAAAACACTAAATAGTGATACTACCAACTACTGCTAATAATTTTATTATTATTGACTTTTATATGTGATATGGTTCCACACAGGTACCTATTTGTAGGGATGTCTAGGTGGTGTAATGGTTAAAGTGCCAGGCCACTAGTTTAGGTGGTGTTGCCCTAAGGTATCTGGTTCAAACCCCAGTTAAGGATATGGCTTATTTGTAGATGCCAAAAACACTCATTCCTGCTTGACTTTGACTGGGACAGTTGTCCTAGCAACATTCATCGAACAGTTTTAAATACTTGCGTAGCTTTTTCGGTCCTTGCGAGTTTCGAAATGAGAATAATTATTAAACTAGGTCTCATAATTTTTCCATTATGGACAAGTTATCTATATTACAGAGAGAAAAATTACAAAGAGCCAATGATACATAAGCAATGGGTTATAACAGGAGAAACAAATGGTGGATGAGCATTCTGTTAGGAGCTGAGCTGATATCGCTGGCCGTATTGCTAAGGCAAGTGAAATGGTACCATTTAGAATCTTACACCATACTGGCAAAGAGTTGTTTTATTTACTTTTGAGGTTGATTTAGCTACATACAGGAAAATAAACCTCTGCAGTAAGAGTGTAGCACTCAAAAAACTTTCTCTATTAAGGGGTGGCTACACAAGCTGATAGTTTCCATCGGAAGGCCTTACGATGGGCGCGACTGATACAACTGCACATTGTGGGGCTTGTTCGTGAGCACAGACCAACATGTTGGTCTGTGCCCGATGCCGAAGGCACATCGGCACCCTCTAATTGGTTAAATCCAAAATATTTTAACAAGCTCATCAAATTTAACCACTTACAACACATTTCTGCTAGTATTTTCTTTATGAACAAGTATACATTTTATTATCGTTGCTATCTACTTCAAATTCTGAAGGAATGTTGAGGTTATAGAACTTGTGCATCCATCTCTTTGCACCAAAATAATTTCAATGTAATGCAGTTGTTGCGAAAAACAATTCAGTCCATTGAATTTATTTTACATGACTCATAAAATAGTGATCATTGATAATTTTAACATATCTATTAGTATAAATAATAATTAATCATTATTATTAATTGAGTACAACAATAAAATAAATGATGAAAACTAACAACATTCTGATGATTTAATATTAAATAAAACTAAAATAGTTATTAAAAGTAATGTTTTTTTATGGTGAAAAAAACAAACATGCATCACCTTGAATGTGTTTTGCAATTATTGTTATTATTATTATATCAGGGAAACAAATAACTCGTTGCTGGAAATGAAGCAAGCAAAAACCCGCGCTTTCCGCCGTACGGTTGGCTGGTTCAATAGCAACTCACCGATGCACTCGGCATGCTTGGCCGGCCTGTGTAGCCACCTGCATATCGTCACGGTCCATTGAATAGGTACATCGGCACCAAAACATTGGCACAGTGTAGCCACTCATTGAGTTTCTTTAGAATCCAAAAACTGCAACAGTTATTTCACCAAAATAAAAAATACCGACTTATGTTTATTGTTTATTTCAATAAATCACTCAGGCAAGATGATGATCATGAGTGTGGTATAAGATTAAAATCACTACTGTATTAAGTACTACGTATATAGGATATATCTATGGTATGTATTATGGTATAGCTATGGTTCATCTATGGTATACCTACGGTACATCTATTGTATACCTACGGTACATCTATGGTATACCTACGGTACATCAATTGTATACCTATGGTACATCTATGGTATACCTATGGTACATCTATTGTATACCTATGGTACATCTATGGTATACCTATGGTACATCAATTGTATACCTATGGTACATCTATGGTATACCTATGGTACATCTATTGTATACCTATGGTACATCTATGGTATACCTATGGTACATCTATTGTATACCTACGATACATCTATGGTATACCTATGGTACATCTATTGTATACCTACGATACATCTATGGTATACCTACGGTACATCTATGGTATACCTATGGTACATCTATTGTATACCTACGATACATCTATGGTATACCTACGGTACATCTATGGTATACCTACGGTACATCTATGGTATACCTACGGTACATCTATGGTATACCTATGGTACATCTATTGTATACCTACGATACATCTATGGTATACCTATGGTACATCTATTGTATACCCACGGTACATCTATTGTATACCTATGGTACATCTATGGTATACCTATGGGGTGTATTCATACAGACTAAAGAGAACACTATGGTTTTCCTTAAAGAAATGCTATACGAGAAAGAAGGTCAAAGAATTGGTTCCTACATTTCTGCATTACACAACACGCGTATAAACAAATATATAAGTCTATGATCATAACCTTCAACCTTTTAACTGATGCTATTTTATTCACAGCTACTACATATACTGGATAAAACCAGCCACCCTCAAGCATGAATTATATCAACCAAGTAACAAGCAATTGACACTTTGAGCCAAACTTTCAAAAAGCTGAATCTGTTTCTTCCAGTTAATAATACTATCATTAGACAACTACTGCTGTGAGTTTGCTACTTAAACTGCTAGCGCACAAGAATAATTTTATAGTTCAAAACATCTACTACTACATTTGAGTTTTTGGTATGCTTTTCATCAGGAGAAATGGTCCAGAACTCACAAACATCCAGTATACATTTTCAAAAATCAAATAATTATTTGGTCGTTGTCCTCATTCACTGGGGATATCATGCGAACAGTTAGCACCGGGAAAACACTATCTCGTTCTACAACTATTCCAGCGCCTTTAGTTTGGTGATTTCTGGACTGAAGTAAGACTCAGCTTCTGTTACTTGCACAACACATGAGATAATAAAATTCATTTATAGTAGCTGTTCTATTTTTCAAGTTTTCTCTCCACAAAAAACCACTTAATTAACTTGCAATAAGAGTTTTTTTATTAGAGTTGGGAGAAGACAACTCGTAATATCTTTGCAGCAGATGCATTTTAGTGAGTTGAACTGGAATGACTCGATCGTCTGGTGTAAACTAGTACTCAAAGCTAACAATTCCTATTGGATGGAAGCTAGCCAATGGCATCAAAAAATAGAATTGACTGCGAACACATGTACTTACAATTGATTACCAGAATATGATGAAAGAAATGGGCTCATATGCAATAGGAGAAAGATACAATTATGATATCAGGCTTTAGCTAATGGATTTTTTTCTCATATAATGGTTTTGTAATAAAAACTTTTATTTTTTGAAGTTAAGAAGTTGAGCAAAAGGGGATGAAGTATGTGCTGCACATTATAATTTCATCTCTTGCAGTCGTAAAACATTGAAATGGAATACGGACACAAATCGACGAGCAAGAAACTCTTTGATTTTATTCACAGCATAAAAACTCTGGAGTATGGAATGCTTCATTCATGGACAATCATGATCTACGTGTACTTAATACATAGAAATACTAAATAAGATGATACAACTCTTTGACCAATAAAATATTAACATAAAATTACCTATCAAACTGAAGTTAACATTACTAACATTAATCACAGCTGTGATTGCTGTCCAAAGTGCAGGTAAAACATTAGCAGATGTCACTTCTTCTGATGATCAAAGCTCCATATTTGTGCTGTTTCTTTTTCGAACTGCTACTAGTAAGTTCACGAGATTGAAAGACCTCATAGCTTTGACCAATGAGGCCTTGTTCCCACTACTATTCCACGATACAAGTTGATTTTGATTGCTAACACGCCAAGATTTTGACACGAAACAGAATTTGACATGATTCACAATGCAACACAACAATGTATAGCCTGATTCCAGTGTAAACATCGTTCACTTGTAATTATTATTTATTTGAAATATTAATAATTTCTTATAATCACTGCTGCATGCTTTACAATGAACATTAAAAAAATCTGACCGTAGATAATCAATTTTATATAAAAATTATAAGAATACGCATTAATAATTATTATCACCAGGTACTGTTAACTGTAATATGGCTTTACTGTTAACTCATCTTTTATTTTGTTTGCTATTGTTACAAAATATTTTTATTGTGTAAGAAAATAATAATTATTTTCTTCGCAACTTTTTTGTCGAATTAACAATATTCTTACTTATTATTGTAAAGAGTAGAAAACTCCAACTTGCAACAATATTGTTTCATCGCTAATGTAAAACTCACTTTGCGCATCGCACGTGATATAGTGGAAACAAGGCCTCTGATCATAAGCAATTGTCAAATAACTTATAAACTATAAAAATAATATTAATTACTTAAAAACGTTGATTAATAATGGTAGCTGGAGCCTAGCGCATATGTTCCTAGTTGAGTCACCATCTTATCATATTGTTTCTCCAACAGCTGTGTACAGAGATCTACTGTGAGTATTTCTTGCTGACACCATTTGTTGTTTGGAAGTAAGATAGGCTTCTTGTTTGATAGAACTGTCGGGCAGAACTTTTGCGAAGTTTGTAAATTTAATTCACTAAAAAATTTTACCTGTAAAATAAAAAGTAGATAAACTTAACAGTGAACTCACAGATGTAGTTTCATAAATTAAAAAAGGTAAAACTGATCATAGAACAGACAACACAAGTTCATTGACGTAATAAGCTCATTGACCTGACAAGTTCATTGACCTAACAAGTTCATTGACCTAACAAGTTCATTGACCTAACAAGTTCATTGACCTAACAAGTTCATTGACCTAACAAGTTCATTGACCTAACAAGTTCATTGACCTAACAAGGTCATTGACCTGACAAGTTCATTGACCTGACAAGTTCATTGACCTAACAAGTTCATTGACCTAACAAGTTCATTGACCTGACAAGTTCATTGACTTGACAAGTGCATTGACCTGACAAGTCCATTGACCTAACAAGTTCATTGACCTGACAAGTTTATTGACCGAACAATTTCATTGACTTAACAAGTTCATTGACCATACAAGTTCATTGACCTGACAAGTTTATTGACCTAACAATTTCATTGACCTAACAAGTTCATTGACCATACAAGTTCATTGACCTGACAAGTTTATTGACCTAACAATTTCATTGACTTAACAAGTTCATTGACCTAACAAGTTCATTGACCTAACAAGTTCATTGACCATACAAGTTCATTGACCTGACAAGTTTATTGACCTAACAATTTCATTGACTTAACAAGTTCATTGACCTGACAAGTTTATTGACCTGAAAAGTTCATTGACCTAACAAGTCCATTGACGTGACAGTTCATTGACCTGACAAGTTCATTGACCTGACAAGTTTATTGACCTCACAAGTTCATTGACCTAAAAAGTTTGTTGACCTAACAGTTAACAGTTAAATAATAACACAATGCTTTTGCAAGTTTCTGACAAAAATAAACTGGAAGCCAGTTAAAAACCCGACAAGATTTCAGTTGCGGGAAGTGTTTAAAAACCAAATCATTTGTGCTAAGAAAGTCCAATAAGTTTCCAACAAATACCTGAATCTATGACTGCATTGAAAGTTGGCAGCTTTGCGGTCTGTTTTGGTAAAATGGCCATGAATTATATAACATAGTAAAATGTAATGAATAATTGTTCAAACTACGTAATAATGCAACAGATAATGCAGCATAATGGTTAAAGTGGTGAAGTAGCAATTAACTAGAGGTTGGAGTGCTTGCGTTTCAATCCAAGATTATTATTCTTACAATAAAATAATTAATTTCAACAGTAAAAATTCAGATGACATTCACTTATCAATTCCTTAAGACTTTAGTAGAATCGCACTGAATGCTGCACATATGGTATGATTCGTCAGTACTACCCGGTAAATAACAATGCTTTTGACTGGAGTTGTTTTGGTTGTGGCATGATAACTCTCAAGCAATTGATTGCCTTGCGTGTGCCTTTGTTTGCTAACCGCAATTCTGCACGCAATAACTCTGCACATACTAACTCTGCACACACTAACTCTGCACACACTAATTTTGCACACAATCACTGGCTTTCCATGGGTCGAACTTGGTCCGACTCTGCACATACTAATTCTGCACACACCAATTCTGCACGTACCAATTCTGCACACACTACTTCTGCACACAATAACTCTGCACATACTAATTCTGCACACACTAATTCTGCACACACTAATTCTGCACACAATAACTCTGTACGCCATAACTCTGCACCTACTAATTCTGCACACACAAACTCTGCACACACTAACTCTGCACACACTAATTCTGCACACACTAATTTTGCACATACTAATTCTGCACACACTAATTCTGCACACAATAACTCTGCACACACTAATTCTGCACACAATAACTCTACACAATAACTCTGCACATACTAATTCTGCACACACTAATTCTGGACACAATAATTCTGCACACAATAACTCTGCACACACTAATTCTGCACACAATAACTCTGCACACACTAACTCTGCACACACTAACTCTGCACATACTAATTCGCACCGAGTGGCAATGCTTTTAGGGAGGTCTAAGGTGTTGATCGATATAACGAGAAATATAAATAATCAAGACTCACTTCATCCCAGAAGCTGTCCTCTTTTAACTCCGGCTGCTGCCACCAGGTTTTGTTGAGCGAATCATATAATAATTTTTCTCCTAAGTTGACTTTTGGTGATAACAGTTTCTCCCTGGCTTGATTAGAGAGCGGAACATCATGAGAATTTGTGATTATATATCTTCTATAAAATATGTCTGTATATGACCAGCCAAATCTTCTTCTCAATACCACAAGTGAAGGGTCGTACTGTTCGTGTATCATAATCACGTCTATTCTGCAAACAGAAAGAACTGACGCTAAGCTTTTAAACTAAATAATAAATATAGAAATAAAAAATCAATTATAAAAATGTGTTTCAGAAGTTTGAGTCTACGTTGTGATGTACATGTAGAGAGAGCTCGAACGACATACTGCGAACAAAAGCAGTGTTTGGAGTTGCCCACTCTTGGCAAAGTTGAACAATGCTATGGGGCTATAAATTGCTTCAAACTCCAAGCACAGTCACAGTGTGTAGGTTAATTTCTAAGAAAAGGTTGAAAATGATGATAATTTCTAACATTTTTTAATAGAAAAATATAAGTTTCATTGCAATAGATAACAAATGATGATTAATTTACATTATGCCCCGATATGCTTATATATTGTTACGAGTTTTTTTAGTAAATTATCAACGTCGCGTAAAACGAGCGTTTGAAAGTTGCAGAAAAGTTCAACATCACCAACAATTTTCAATATGTCCAAAATTTCCACATTTGACATCTGCATAAATTTTGAAATTCGTTGAAAATCGTAGTATACCCACAAGCCATAGGACATATGAAAATTGTAGTAACTTACTGTTTATTTAACCATGAGATGTGTTCTTCTATAGCAGACATGTTGTCCTTTTGTTTATAATCGAAGCCGAGCCATTGTAGTTGAACTAAATGGAACCAGGAATGCAAACCTGTAGGTCCTCCATTAAAATCAGTTCTCACCAAGTACATATAGTGATCATTCATCACTACTTTTTCTGCTGACTACAAAAAATATGTTGTGTAAAAGCTTTGAAACAATAGAACTACCATGCCATGGTTGCTACATTATTTTGCAAAAGCTCAACACAAATAATCGCTTTCCATTTTACGACTTCGCCACGGGTGTCCCTCCTTGGAAATGGGTATATCGCTCGCTACTGCTGCTGATGATGTGGCGCTATTCAAAATTGTTACGAAGTAGCGACTTATAATAACGCCAGACTACTGAAGCGTGATGGAAAAAGGGAATGCCGTAGTGCTACTGGTTTGCACATGCGTGTCTTTTGAAATTTCCAGCACCATTGCAGTCAAAATACTTAAATAATTTGGACAGACATTTCAGTGATATGAGAGAGTTGCCTTTCTAGACCACTAACCTTAATAAAAGATGGTGCAGACTAGGTGTTCACAAATATAAGTATGTTTGTTCATTTCATATTATTTATCTTCTGTCCCTATTTTAGAATTTGATAATAATATAAGTTAAATAATAATTATAATAATAAATAGTCGATTGGCCGTAGTTAAATAATATTAAAAATCAATGATTATTGTAAACTTTATCATTGAATTACACATTAGCCAAGCACTGCTACTCAAAAATTTCATTTGTGGAGTACGCAGTATTAGACAAACATAAGAAAAGCATTTAAAACTAATTGTTGGTTGAAACAATTTTCCTCGATACAGTTTCACTCATATTAACTCATTAGCTCAAAGTCACCATTGACTCGCAAAATTAACGTTCATTACCTTTAGGCCTACTGTATTGCTGGCTTAAAGCCGTGGCTACACACACCTACGTTTTGTCGGTATGCAGTAAAAATGCCTTTTTTATTCAGCAATCAATGTGTTTTTTTTACAAAAAGACACCCAATTTCGTAAACCAACATGTTGGTGTACAAAAACGTTTTTTGGCAGACACTTCGGTGATTAGACAATTATCATTAAACAATCACTTACGATTAGATAAAATATAAGGACTTTTTTATATTGAAACCTTGACCTGGTCATTACTGTTTCGCCAACTGAACATCCTTTTACTTCTATCAAAGAGGGTATTTTTATTTATAAACAACTTATTATTTATAAACATTAATTATTTATTATGGCTGTGAAGATTATTTGTCTAGTACTATAAACAATTATTATAATTAATTAATTATTATAATTTATATTTATAGTAGTTATTATAATGACTATTTATAATAATTATATTATCTTTGCCTCACTGGACAATCCGTAACGTTGTGGTTATCAAACATTCGCATGTGTAGCCACCAGAGCGATGCCACAAAACATATTTCTCGGCATATTCCTACGAAATGTAGGTGAGTGTAGCCACGGCTTTACGAAGAAGTGTGATGGTTTATCGCTATTGAGAAGCACTGAGCCATGATATTGAGTAGCGCTATGCTGTCGTGACATAGAAAGGTACTAAAGGAAGCAAACAAAGAGGTGAAGGATGTTATGCCATCTTACTTACACTGCCCCCAACCATATAATTGTAGTATTTAGTAGCCGATTTGAACCAAGAGATTGGCTCCCTCACCATCACGATATATTGATATCCCGGTTTTACATATTTATTTATCATATCTTTCCTGTATAGAGCGTGATTTATGAGTACATCTGCCTGATTTACGGGGGCTGGACCAATATCCCAACCTATAAAGCAACAAGCAAAACATAGTTAGTTAGCCAGTACTTACAAGTTGGTTCACTTTATTCTTATAGTATTTGGTAGCCGATTTAAACCAGGAGACGGGCTCTCGGATCATCACAATGTACTTATAGCCAGGTCTCACATATTTATCTATGACTGGTTTCTTGAATAAAGCATGGTTGATTAGAACATCTGCCTGAAACACAGGCTCGGGTCCGATATCCCAACCTGTAGCCATAGCATAGCATACATAGCTTGGTATAGCATGCATACATAGCATGCATAGCATGGCATACATAGCATAGCATACATAGCATAGCATGGCATACATAGCTTGGTATAGCCTGCATAGCATAGCATGCATAGCATGGCATACATAGCATAGCATACCTAGCATAGCATGGCATACATAGCATACATAGCATAGCATACATAGCTTTGCATAGCATGCATAGCATAGCATGCATAGCTTAGCATAGCATACATAGCTTTGCATAGCATGCATAGCATAGCATAGCTTGGCATAGCATAGCATACATAGCTTGGCATAGCATGTATAGCATGGCATGGCATACATAGCATAGCATGCATAGCATCGCATGGCATACATAACGTAACATGGCATACATAGGTTGGCATAGCATGGCATACCATAGCATAGCGTAGCATACATAGCTTGGCATAGCATAGCATGGCATACATAGCATGGCATACATAGCTTGGCATAGCATAGCATACAGAGCATAGCATGGAAGTTAGAAACCTAGAGCAAACAAACTTGAGATGGTTAAAAGTTGAGTTAAGAGGTTTAAGCAACTAGGTAAGTTGTATTTGAAAGGACATTCATAGGTTAGACGTGTATTAGCAGATATTAGTGGAAGAAAAGATAGCCGGAGAACCAAGCATGCATATATATATGACAGGTCACAATAGAAGGTTTTTGGTTTGAAAAATACTTCAACAATTTGAAATTAATCTAAGAGATTACATAACATTATATAATATAATTTACTGATAAATAGCCTCATAAACTGTATCGCAACTTTGCAGGTTTTATTAATTAGCATCAGCATTAGCAGTTACAGCTGTTGAGTTTTCAAAACTGTTTAGTTATTTGGAAAACCATCCAGTTGGGTGCTTTTAAAATAATTCAGATTGTTTCGAAATATTCAAACAATGCGAATGCTTTATGTGGTGAGTGATTCTTAATGTGGTGAGTGATTAGTAATGAGCTGAGCTATTCTAAAGCCATAGCGCAAGCTATTGTTAAATAATTAAAAGAGCATATATTTTTAACCAAAAAAAAGCAATCTAATTTTTTATCACGTCTTTGTAAAAAATCTGTCATAAATAGTAGTGAATTGAATGACCCAATGAAATGAATGATGTTTGCATATATTTTCAAATTTTGAGTAATAAAATCTACAAATACAAAAAACTTATTTAATAAGGACTGCGACGACCTTTTTTAAATGTCATTTGGTGTTGGAAACAGCTCGTGAAACTTGGTAGCGCAATTGAAATATATATAAAATGTTGTCGTTTTTTCATTATATTAAGTGCAATAAAAGTATTCGCGACCTCTGTTCATCAAACACATTGCAATAAAAATAATTAGAATGGCAATAAATTTAATCAATAAATAATTATTTTGTTCAAAACTCGTAGGTTAAAAAAAAGTAGCTCACTGAATTAAAAAAAAGTCAACGACTATTTATTTATATTGTTCGTAGGTCGCGAATAAAACTGAACGCTAAATAAGTTATAACAAGCGAGTTGATTTTTTTAATTTTCATAGACCGGTTTTATATCCTTGAAAACCAATTCAAAATCATTGCAAGCGTTCAAAATTTACTGAATTGAAGGGCTGCTTTACAAATTATCCCAGTTTTTAGCAGCTCAAATTTTATTATTTTCTAAATTTATTTGGAAATTGGGAGTTGTCTTCGTATTATTTGTACGATAAACTATAACATTTCATTGAATATTTATGTTGTTTTAAACTAATGCTCCGTTGGATACGTGACATATTGAATTACGAACACCTGTTATTGTTTGTATTTTGTTTGACGAACAGGTCACTAATACTCTTAATAAGTAACAAAAGATGTCATTGAAGAATCGAAAGAATTGTTAAAACTTAAATTAAAACACTCATCAGAAAATGGCGATAGAAAAATTTTTGTTGTAGAAGAACAAAATATGCATTTATAACCAAGAAAATTTTTGGTAACATGCAATTTTTTTATTGAAAGCAGTTAAACGTTATAATTACAATGGAAAAAAATATTTTAGCAGGGTTGTCTCTTCTACAGGAAATAACTGCGGCATAAATTAGTTGTTGTCTTCTTTTGGGGAAATAATTATGTTGCTAAAGTCATTTGGTTCTGGAATACTCTAGCGACTCCTGGCGTATGTACTCTTTGTATAATAATTACAATAATAATACAAAACAAGTTTTTTCATATGATGATAAAAATTTTCCTAGTCAATGTGTCGTAAAACAAAAACTACTAGCCTTTAAAACGGCCAAAAATTATATCTGCTTTGGTTTTTTACGCATATTAAATATTTTACAAAAATGTTAGATGGTTTTAAAAACTTTCATACCCTTTATGTGAGCAGAAATTATTTTTTTAATTTCCATCAATTAAGTTGAAACAGCCAAATAAGTCTTTGAGATTTCTAACCGGCATAGATTGACGCAATTTTGGTAAAACTTGCAGCAAAAACACAACAGCTCTGTTGTGAGCTCGAATAAAACTAAAGACGAAAGCAGTTTCTTGTATTTTTAACGACAAATGTCTAAAATGAAATTATTTTTCCAATATATTTATTTTCAAATATTTCATAGTCATCTTACAGAGAGAGGACAACTCTGCCATATAACAATAACCAACCCGTGGTGGGCAAAACTGGACAAGGTTAGTATGTAGGGTGATTACTCACCGACTCCTTTGGCTTTCTTCCAATCGATGTGAACTCTTCTCTTCTGTATCAAAATATTTAGATGATGCTTTTTCACAAATCGAGAAAGGGCGGCAAAAAATGTAGAAGAGCCGGTTTTCTCAATTTTGGTAAACACAAACTGTGTGACTGTAAAAGAAGAGAAAACTCTATAAAATAACAAAACATTAAATAAAAATACCTAACAACTTTGGGCAACTTTTTAGGAGTTGTCATCCCACTTTCACAAAATAATGACAAGTACAACCAGTCTTCTACTAACATTAATAATGAAATATTTATTATTTGACGGCGAACAAAAAAAAGGAGAATAAGTAGTTAGGAATGCGCTAACAACACTATACATATTTAGTAATTTATAAAAAATATAAAGACTCGAATAAAAAAAGAACACAACCAGTAAACTTCCAAAACTTGGTTATGGCAGTCTGCCAAATTTTTAAATTGAAGAGAACGAATTATAAATGAAATGTAAAGAACGAAAAATGTGTAACTTTCAATTCCAAGATTTTGATATATGAAAATTTCATTTGTTGAACGTCTTTCTTAAATGTTTAGGGTTAATTTAAACTTGAAATATCTTGAAAACAATAAGAGTATTCGCGACCAAACAAATTGCAATAAAAGTAATCAGACCGGCAATAAATCTAATCAATAAATAATCCTTTTGTTCGGAACTCGTGGGTCAACAAAAATTAGATCACTGAATAAAAAGATAATCAATGAGCATTTATTTATATTGTTCGTAGGTCGCGAATGAAACTGAACACGAAAGAAATTACACCGAGCGAGTTTATTTTTTTCATTTTCATAGATCGCTTTTATATCTTTAAATAATAATTCAAAATCATTGCAACTGTCCGAAATATACTAAATTGAAGGGCAGCTTTACAAACTATTCCATTTTATAGCGGTTTAATTTTTGATATTCTCCTGACTATTTTGAAGATTAGGAGTTGTCTTCTACATGATTTGCTGGTAAACTATAACAGTTCGTTGAATAATTATGATAATTTGAATTAATGTTTCATTGCATTCGCAACGAATTGCATTACAAAGACCTATTATTTTTTGTACTTTTTTCAATGAACAGGTCGCGAATACTTTTATAATTACCTCTTTTACTTTGATTGCTTTAAATATACCAAAGAATTGATACCAAATTCTTTCTCTGCTGTGTAACATCATGTAGTATAATTAGTCGGAATGCAGCCACAAGGAACTGCTTTTACTTCTAGGACCAGATCAATAAAACAAAATCATTAATTTTCCCAGATCAACTTAGCCAGGGCTGGCTCTCAATGTGGGCGCGGCTATTGTCGCAAAGGGGTTTGGGAGGTTGGGGGAATTCTCTCTCATCCCTTCCCCCCTCATAGAGAGCCACCCTGGCTAAGATCTACTCCATATTTGTGAAGGAGTTATCTCCTTTAGAGAGGACAACTCTGCTAAAAATGATGATTACGGCACTAAAGTCTGGTTACACACAAATATGATTTGTTGGAATGTGGTGCGCTACATGCTACGTGCCTCGTGGTGAGTCTCTGGTGGCTACACACACAGTCTGTGTGACACAGATGCTTACACCAATGCAACGTTACGCATTGTCCAGGGAGGCAAAGAGGGTATATTATAAAAAGTAATCACTATAATAACTATCATAATAATAAAAATAATAATAAATAATAATAACAATTAATTAAATATTGTATTTATTTATAATATTTTATTAAAAAGTATAATAGCCTCGATAATTAATTGTTTATGAATAATAATAAAATGTTTAGAAATAAAAACACCTTCTTAGAATGAAATAACTGAATGAACTGTGGGCCAATCAGTAACGTGATGAGGTCCAGGTCACAATTTAAAAAATACACTGGAATTATCAAATTTCACTGTCATACTTCAACCAAGCAAAAGTAGTTGTGTGAACATCATTGTCCAACCACTGAAACAGTTTATACTTAGCAGCTCACAGCTTTGTTCTCATGGTGTATGTGTATTATAAGAAACTTTTTTATTTATTATTTTGAAATGGCATTGCTGTGTGCTGACCAAATGTGAAAAAGTTAGTGTCCACTTCACTTGTCTGTTAAATACAATGTTTTAGCTTTGACTGTTCCTGATTCTTTCCATTTGACTTATGTGGAGCATGAAAACAACTTCCCACTTTTTGGTTATTTGGGCATTCATTTTTTAAAGGTGCTGTCACACTTTGACGATATTGCAACGAAACGTATAAATTGGGCGATATTTTCGTTAGCAAGGGCTCTTGTTGGAATTTCAGCAAGACCTGGCAGCGCTAGGTTGCAAGCGATATTGGCGGCAGACTATTGGTTGACTAAAAAATTTTGCGATGCCATTGGCCAAGACGTGATTGCCTTATCGATAGCAAACCTCGCGTATGAATAATATTTGCTCGCTAGTAGACTCAGTCACGGCATCGGTGCAGTTATACGTTTTATTCAATATCGTCAAAGTGTGACCGGATTTTAAAAGTCAATAAGTTACCTCTTGGCATAATTCCCCAGTAACAAATAGTCCCCACATAGATGTGCTGCCCGCCGCTGTTAACTGAGACACAGATGGGGTTCTTGACAAAAAATAATTTACATTTTGGAAACGTTTCAGATCAATTTCATTGATAGTACCACTTCCTTGCAGAGAGCTGAAATCATTCTTTTGTTTTCGTAAGTTTTGCGGCTCATGAATTAAATCAGTTTGACAATACAGAATGCTTGGTAACAGCAAGCACAAGAATTGACACCTGCTTATGACATGCTTTGTGGGACCAATCAGTTGTCGTGTTTAAAAAATATTCCTTGATGCATTTTTAATTTACAACTCAATTCTTTAATGCAGCATCTGTAAAGCCAGCGTCATCATACTTAATTATCTGAATAAAGTAAAACTCAATCAAAGTTTCTTTGTTGGGTCAGCTGCACCGAACTTCGCACCGTCTCATAACAGCAAGTTTCCAACTAAACTTAGAATCAGCAAAAGTTTGGCAAAAAAAATTTGGAAATGCGAGATTCAAGTTGGTAACTTGTGAACAAACCTCTCAACTCAAATTATGATAAAAACATTAGTAGGACCAGCAATAACAACTTCCATCTCTTCCATCTCAATCAATACACTTAGGCTGATATTAACTGTCATTTAAAAACCAAATCAGGAGACACAACTCTTTTATTAATTCACTGTAAACCTTCAGATTTCTAAAAGTTTGAATTTCTTGCCTGTGACTGACTGCATACTTTTTAGACTTTCGTTGCACGTATTTGAACTTTCATTTTAAATTTTTATCTCAATCAAATATTGCTATTTATTCATTTATCCATTTATTATAATGGAACCAAATCAACATTTCATATTTATTTATTTATGCTATAGAAGTTTGCGCGTTGTTTCCAAACCCAAAGAAATTTTACGAAAGACAGTTGCAGTTCCATGGTAAGGCATAGCCCCATGCTATGATGTAAGAGACACGCACGCGGTATGAATGCTATGATATAAGAGACACGCCGTATGAAACTAGAGCATACATATTACACTCCATTGAGACAGCTATAATGGCGATTGGTCTGCTCACAGTATTCCCAGAGGGCTTTATTCTCACTTCGCTCTTAAAACTAAATCGTTCCCGTCTGCCATGCTCTACTTCTCATCCTCTAACTCATTCTACTCCCGGCCTGTTCCAATCCTGCCCTGCTCTACTTCTCACCCTCTACCTTACTCTACTCCCGGCCTGTTCCAATCCTGCCCTGCTCTACTTCTCACCCTCTACCTTACTCTACTCCCGGCCTGTTCCAATCCTGCCCTGCTCTACTTCTCACCCTCTACCTTGCTCTACTCCCGGCCTGTTCCAATCCTGCCCTGCTCTACTTCTCACCCTCTAATTTACTCCACTCCTGGCCTGTTCCAATCCTGCCCTGCTCTACTTCTCACCCTCTACCTTACTCTACTCCCGGCCTGTTCCAATCCTGCCCTGCTCTACTTCTCACCCTCTACCTTACTCTACTCCCGGCCTGTTCCAATCCTGCCCTGCTCTACTTCTCACCCTCTACCTTACTCTACTCCCGGCCTGTTCCAATCCTGCCCTGCTCTACTTCTCACCCTCTACCTTACTCTACTCCCGGCCTGTTCCAATCCTGCCCTGCTCTACTTCTCACCCTCTACCTTACTCCACTCCCGGCCTGTTCCAATCCTGCCCTGCTCTACTTTTCCACATCTCCCTCTTCCCCTTGTCCTACACCTCCCACTCTACTTTCCCCTCTCTCTCTTGACTCAACTTAAAACATGAAGCAAGAAGACATTAGGCGCTTTTGGCTAAGTAAACGCGAAGTTACGGTCGTGACGAATGGTCAAATTTCTCTAGCTTTGGAAGTACAAATTAGCATTTCTCCACCGTGTGGCTTCTCGAGAAACTCAGTGCCAGTGTTTTTGCAAGAACAATGCTCGTTTGCAAAATTAGGATTTGTCTTCTCTGTGTTTATGCATTGCTATTAAAAACAGAGCCGTTTTATGGCAATCAATATTTTTTTTTTGGGTAACAGCAATAAAACCAATGAGTCATACTCATGCAAGCAACGATCATTGATGCAAGACCATAATAATTATAGTAATTTATTATGTCAAAATCTTTGTGTCACAGCAATACATCAGCGATGCCAAAAGTTGTTGTTTATTTGATTGCATTGTTTTAGTAAAAATACTGACTTGTTATAATAATAATAATAAAAAATATCGTTTTATTATTATCAAAATTTTTTCCTCAGCTTCTACGATATATAACTGTTGTAAGAGAAGACAACTTCACAGCTACTCATTCTGCCAGATTCGTGTGCGTCCAGCTTTGAGAATGGTTATAAAATACCTGAGTTCTTTGCGTTCACTTTGCTGACATATTGCAATCACTATTTATTGAGACAATCAACATACAAAAACATGTTATGAAAGAACTATGCGTACTAAAAGAACTGATGCGAGCCATCAACAAACAACAGGTTGATCAAACCATCTAGTTTTAACAACTTGTAACTTTTTGTGATTCGTCCTCACCTACATTGTTGAAAAAAATTTAATATATACACAAGTACCTGGTTAAATAACAAATGTCCAACTTAAACCCTGCTCCCACATCAAACTATTAGCGTATACTGTTTGTACAACAATATTCATTTCTCTCAGCTTCTTGGGCGAGGTATGTACCTCATTGGACAAACACAGATGTACAGAAAGCCACGCGGACAGACAGAAAGTTTTTTTTTCTCTCCTACACATACAGATAATTCATCAAAGACGGATATGATATGAACAGCGACTACACCTATATTATATTTGCTTACAATAATGCCATTTTTCACTACCCGATAGCAACAAAGTTACTTTTTTAATGGGTTGTTTTTCGTACCATGTTATTGATGACCCAGACTGATATTTGGTTCAGTACTGGAATTATTGAAATACAAACACCTATGATTATTATTATTATGTATGTTCTTATTACTTAGTATATCAGATGTCAAGCAAGGTAAATGGCAGTTACGCTTGCTTTATCCTGTGGATGCTTTGAATTTTGGTATTGGCTTTCATAGCAATCTTTACTTTGTAAATGAGGAGGTAATAAAGCTTTTGTCATTTCATTTTACTGAGGACATTCACAATAACTATAGAGAAAGAAATCTGAGCCCTAAGCACTCGGGCATTGGGACCACTATGTACATTTACCGCTTGCCCTACCGTTTTAGGCTTTCCCGGCTTTCGTTTCTAGGAAAAATTTAATAAAACAATTGATGACATTTTAATTAAGGCTATTCATAGGTTTTAATGGTGATTAAAAACTTGGTAGAGAAATTTTTTATTGAAAAAAGTTTAGTCTCAACAAAAATGATTAAAAATATATTTAGGAGTTGTTTCTCTTTGAAATTACTTGCGTAAAGGAGTGTTATATAGCTCAAACCAAACTCACCTAAAAAGGAGAATTATTTCAGGTTCAGTTTTCTGTTAGAATTAAAACTAAAATAAAACAACCATTTTTATTTTTTCATTACACAATTTCCTAAAATAGGTAAATTATTTTCAAGACAAAACCTTAAAGTCTGTTTGTGAACAAAACGCCACTCACTGTCATTCCTCGTCAAACATTCAATCTGACACACTATTGCAAACGTAGCACAGTGATATAATAGTGAAATGTAGATAACCAGTAACCAATAAGTGGCTACTAGTAATTTTGTGCGAACCTATTGCCTTGATAAAATTAAAAATGTCAATGCTCGACTCACTGTTTAATTTATTGACCAATCACAGAGCAGAAATTTGTAACGATTGTTATCAGTCATTGTTGACAGTCAACAGCTTTACCTTCGACGAAGCACGTTAAACAATGAACGTTTGTCGACGCACGCGTATTGAGTTTACTCGTTAATTTGTTGGAAAAACACGCTAACGTGGCCGGACCTGAAAGAGGTTATACTTACCTATAGATGCGTTGACGCTGCGTAACTTGGAATAGTCAGTCAATCTGTTAATATTTGATTTTTCTATAGAGCTTTGCTGAATCTGTGCAGACGTTGATTTAGGTTTTGAGGAAGGAAGTTGAGAGTGTGTTAAATGTGGTACAGTTGGTAGAGTTTCATTTATTATTACGTCTTCTGCGCTGAAATGTGAGCCTCGAACTTCAGTTTTAGCGGATTCCAGCACAAGCACTGCTTGTGGCTGGAAGTTTTGCTCATTAGGGGACGGCTTTATCAACGCCCTACAAGAGTCCACATCTTATAAAACATAATTAATACTTGAATACTTTAACGCTCTAATACACAAGTGGGGACTTTCAATATGACTGGAATATATATAACGCATGGCCATCTTGGTGCAAAGAGAGCGAAAAATGGCCGCCACTTTTTTATATAATGTTCATAGTCTCAAAATTTTGTGGTGTTTACAGGTTGATTTCTCCTACCATTTATTTTAATATGGTGCAGGCAAACCATTCACACTTCAGACCACTTGAAAGCTGTAATATGAGCATGTGCCTAGTACTGGGCTAGTGGTCTGATTAGGGCCATTAAAATTGGGTTTCACACAGCTTAGTGTCATATTGGACCGGCGTAGATAATAATTTTTTGTTAAATTCATGCCACTCGGTGCTCTCAGTCACGTTAATTTTTTTAATATTATAGAATTGACAAATCACAAAATAAAATTATTAAACAGGTGATGGGTAATTATTGCGTTATAATATATAGTGGCACAAGCTGGTAACAAATAAAAAATGCCAGTTTTACAACAAAGTGCAGAGACAATCTACAGTTTGCAGGCTTTCATTTGGTGCTTTAACAAACCCATAACATCGATTGCTGCTCAGTTGATATTGCATACAATATCAGCTAGTTTACATCACACTAATTATATGGCCTTCTGCACCAAAATGGTGACTACACGCGTAAAGTCCCCAGACTGTATAATAAGGCATCCTAATTAGTATTTTAGAGAATCTAATTAGTATTTTAGAGAATCTAATTAGTATTTTAGAGAATCTAATTAGTATTTTAGAGAATCTAATTAGTATTTTAGAGAATCTAAAATACTATTGTTCTTCCTTCTTTTTTTTTCTTATTCTTATTTTACGCAAACGTTGCCGAACTGGTGCCACTTTTTCTCAGGAACCGTTATAGATAGAGCTACAATTTTTTTTGCGATGCAATTGATAGGCATTGGGACAAAATGTAGATTGGTTTTAAAAACCACCGAACATTCCAGAACACCGCGATTCAAGTGCGAAAACAGGTGAATAATCGTTTTTCAAAGCATCAAAGTGACCAAAAAAACGCAGACCCGATTGACGAAAAAATACAAAATTTTGAAATATGATGCATTCCGCTAACTTCCTGATTCGACATCATGACCCGACGTTAAAAAATCGTTCGGAAGCGGCCATCTTGGATTTTTGTGAAAATCTCAGTTTTTATCATAAAAGAGCTTCCCGTTGGAGAACCAACTGGCCGAAGTAGCTGAAATTTGCAACAAACATGTGCCACAGCGTATCGATGTACCATTTTGAACTTCAAAGCGATCGCGCAAAACCGTTTCAAGTTTTTACATTTTCAAATTTTAAAAACTAAACAGAAACAGCACTTTTCAATGCCTTCCGAGACCAGAATGGAACTAGTCAGCGACAAGTAACTTATTAGGCAGCATAGCCCAATGGTTGAACTTTCTAAAAGTAGAGACTACAAGTTTTTCGCAATACCGCCAAAACAGCTATCCCATTTTCAAAAGAGGTCTTCCAAACAGAAAAATTACCATAACTCGGGAACGGTTACTCCGATTTGCATAAATTTTGCGTGGTTGCGATCGCATTATAACCGTCTTTCAGATTGACATCCGTCAAATTTGTGATCTTTGGTGAAAGAGTCAAAGCCCACACGGTTTTCAATGTGTGACAAAAATGTTCGTTATTTACTGTTTTTACCGCGGAAAAATTTTTCTCCTTCAAAACTTTAGTACAGACAGTATTCAGGTGACAAATTGAACAAATCTGAAAAAAATTGAAAGTATTCGATAAGTATTTAGCGATGCCCGAACCCAAAACATTTTTTTGTATGTAGGCCATACCACCTTTTTATCCTAAGCTGTTTATGATCGTTGTTCAACATTGCAAGATGGCTAATTGGTTAACAATGTGGCCTTCCATTGGCAGGGTTCAGGTACGATTCCCAGGTACGGATTTCTTTTTCGCATAAAAAAAATATTGTCAGAAGGGAGGTGCCAAGTGAGCATGAATATATGTAGTAACAGGAGTGCAGGTTGTATTGGCAGTTGTTAGCATGCACTTGTGTGGCTCCAGCAAAAAAAGCATCTTTGCACTTGAAAAAGCTGCTTTTTACAGAAATGAAGCTATTGCAAAACAGTTGTCAGTATGTACTAAATTAGATTGCACAGCAGCAACATGCCTCTATAGCTTGATGGCTAAGTTTGTCACCTGCTATTTCAAGGGTACAAGAATGATTCCCAGTGGTGGAAACTTTTTTCACGTAAAAAGTGTTTGCAAGTACAACTTTACTGAGACATATAATGTTTAGGAATAATGACGGTGTTACAATTGTGCTTTTCCAGTGAGAGGTTGATGGAGTAGTTGGTGGAGTGAGTGTCTTTACTACATAGGTGTTTGGGTTCAGTTCCCATGTAGAGGTTTATATTCATTGATTCTCTAAAATACTCTTGTTTTTGCTCGCAAACACAAATCAATATCTAGTTCTGACTTGCTTTCATCAAAAACTATAAATAAGAATTAATTTGTCACCTATGAGAATTGCATTACAATATTATACTATACTTTGATTAATACGAAACAGCAATGCATGCATTTTGTCTCTGAACATCCGACTGACTACTTATCACAAAAATAATTTTCCGTCACATTTTCTAATAAAAGCAACTCTAAACCTCTTTTTTATTTAATTCTGACGGGTTTAATAATTAATTATTACTGAACTGCAAATCCTTTGAAAAAATTTGAATAAGTCTTAGAAAGTTAAGAATAAAAATGAAAAGTAAAATCGCGAGGCTGTTTGATTCTGTCAATAAATTAAAAGTATCAGATTTTTAAGTTTAGCTTACAATGAGTTTGTATTACACTGCCCTGTAGAACAAACAGGTTACCATTAATGATGGTAATTCACCAAAAGTGATTTGGAGAATAACATTGAGAAGCCAAACGGCAGCGAGAAATTAATTTATTTGAAGATGTTTTAAAATTGAACAGCGTTAAAACAGATAAATAATCACCGAGTAGTTTCTTTGCACACCAATAATAAAGGGAAATCGATTATCTTGACCTGCATCATTTTTTTGTCTGTCCTTGTTATTTTAATTCCAGTGTCACTTACTTTCAGTAATATACTTTTATCAATTTGTCAAATTTATGCCATTTAATCTCTAACTACTACTTGATACTATCATGAAATACGATATCAACAATATCGCTGGCATGCAGATGACAACATTTTTGACCAATAAACATTCATTATTTTATTAAAAAGACGCATACCCGCAAACAAAATTTGCATGTGAATCAATTGTGACCAATTTGCAAACCTTTGTTTTGTTTAGGCAATCCGTACAATGAAACTTTGTATAACTGGTGTGTATTTTATTTAAGCGAGGTGAATTCTTCAATGTTGGTTAGCATAACAGCTGTATAAAACTGTCAGGTACAATGCTGTCAATAACCTGTCAGTATGCTGTCAGGGGCAACTTGGTTGTACAGAATACAATAGGTACATTTTGGCATCAGTTTGGATGAGGAACAATTGCTTTGATAGAGAAGCGGATTTTGGCTTCCTGCTACTCTCCACTAACGTTGTCACCGGGCAAACTGCTGCCTGCCAGCATGACAAGACAATCAACCTCTCAAAGCCTCACAATAGACAGTCATCCTCTCCCTAGAGGTGACCCTGTGCTGGGATGGCACTTGCAACTAGTTGTAAAGGAGTACCCTAGACTTTAACTACTGTAACGAGCCCTCGGCTCAGACACACACTGCTTTTGAGTAGTATATGCATTTAATCCTATCCAGAATAAAAGGTGGCAACACAACAGTGACATGTAATGAACTGCATTGAACTGAGCAAAAGGTCTGCCTTTTATAGGCAGAGTTACAGAAAGTGACAGTGTTTGGCCTAGTTTGCCAAACACTCCAATCACACATAAGAAATACAAGAGTTGACCAATAACAGGATGTATAAAAATACTGGCCAATGATGAACAGATAAATATGTTAAAGGAAACTGGTGCCCAGATGTAAGGGGTGGTGTCTATAGGCATTCCAGCCAGTAACAGCTTGGTATTCCTCTATCCATTTAGTTCTTGGTCTTTTACGGCCTTGGATCCTGGTTTCTGCACTTCTGAGGATGGTAATCACCTGGATATGGGCCCTAGAGGTTCTTGGGCTACGTTTCCTCTCTCAGGCTATGGCAGCCTTCCTCATGCTGGTCGGGATAGCTACCCAGGGCCGGGTAGTAATTACCCTGTTACTTCTATTGCTTGTATGAGCAAATAGGTTACTTGCAATTCATACCAGGCCAGTTAATTGCTTATTGGAGGCATGCCTGAGACCTATAGGCTATCAGGGGGGCCTTACAAGGTAGTGGTCACTTATGGTCACTGGTAAAATCCACTACAATTGTTATAGAAACTGTAGAGCAGAGAGGAGTGAACTTGAAGAGTTTTGGTAAAGAACAAATCACTGGAATGGTTGGTTGGTACCAACTAATATATAATGTATGTATAGACTTGGTACCAACTAATATATAATGTATGTATAGACTTAGTACCAACTAATATACAATGTATGTATAGACTTAGTACCAACTAATATATAATATATGTATAGACTTAGTACCAACTAATATATAATGCATGTATAGACTTAGTACCAACTAATATATAATGTATATATAGACTTAGTACCAACTAATATATAATGTATGTATAGACTTAGTACCAACTAATATATAATGTATGTATAGACTTAGTACCAACCAATGTATAATGTATGTATAGCCCTAGTACCAACTAATATATAATGTATGTATAGACTTAGTACTAACTAATATATAATGTATATATAGACTTAGTGCCAACTAATATATAATGTATGTATAGACTTAGTACCAGCTAATATATAATGTATGTATAGACTTAGTACCAACCAATGTATAATGTATGTATAGCCCTAGTACCAACTAATATATAATGTATGTATAGACTTAGTACCAACTAATATATAATGTATGTATAGACTTAGTACCAGCTAATATATAATGTATGTATATACTTAGTACCAACTAATATATAATGTATGTATAGACTTAGTACCAACTAGTATATCCTTAGCTATGTTGACATAGGAGAGAAAGAACATCAATAGCCTGAGGACAAAAGCCATCACTTTTACTGCTAGCTAGTAAATGTACTTGTGCTAGTTAAGTCAATAACATCTCGCTATATCCTTTCATCCATACAGTTTTGTTTGAAGTCTTTGCCTATACATACGGCTCTTTCCATTTGCGCTAGTTACTAGCTGCTACAAGACCTCAATAATACCTCTAAGACTTTTTGTCATACAATACTTGTGTAAACTTTACAAAAGCGTTTATAATTATGATATTACAGAGTGTATACAGAGTGTATACTAGAGTTGCATGAAATGTTGACGTTAGTTGTTGGATTGATGTAACATTCATTGTGCGTCCACTTTTAAACGTATGAGCTTGTTCTTGACATTCTATTTAGAGCAATGTAAAAATATTCCAAAACCGGAAATTAGCAAAAAAGAGCTTTTTAATTTAGATTGCAAATAAGACAGATTGAAAATTTGGAGCAAATATAGTATTTAATAAATTCTGATCCCAAAAAGTTATCAAAAACTCTGCCGGGTGGCTTCACAAAAACTTTTGGTTATTTTTATAATCGTAACACAATTATAAAATGGTGGCAATAGCAAATTTATAGTTGATTACTAATTATTAATATTTTTCCTGATAATCACGCTTTTTAATTTGTTATTTATTTTTAAAAAATTAGCTGCATTTGAAATAAATTTGCCAAAAATGCTCAATTTTATAACAGAAAAAATTGACAAAGAAATAAATTAGCAATTATTTATTCGGGCTGTCTTGCATACGTCAGGTACATGACTGAAAAAAGGAATGATAAAAAACTCTCACAGCAATAGCGATAATAATTATATCGTAATGCTCATTGTACTTACATAACAGTAAAAATGGCGACGCTTGTAAGGCTGATAATCACAACTTTGAGAAGACGACCATAATTTTTTCCAGAACTCATGGCTTTCAACAAGTTGTATCTTCTCTCTTCATTTACCTACATTAACATATAAAATTACAAATACAAGTAAAGAGAGCTAATAGAGCAGTAATACATCTCTGTAGAAATTAGTTACTGCTTGTTATGTTAAACCTTTTCTGGTTATGCTTGACCGCAGTCTAAACTGTACCCGAATTTTGTGTCAAACACAACTCAGCCATGGACAGACACAACTCAGCCATGGACAGACACAACTCAGCCATGGACAGACACAACTCAGCCATGGACAGACCACGGAAGCGCATTCATCTCACTTCGATGATATAATCAATAGACCATAGATGCAGATACTAAACAGTGCAGCTTTTCCTACTGTACTTTACTGAATGAAAGCTTTTAGTATAAAGATGTATTTGCCAAGCCCTAACAGCTAGAACAATCTTATTATTATTTGGTTAATCAAAAAAACATGTTTTTAGTATAGAATAGCACTACCTTTCAGCTTTTAATTGCTCCAAGGGTAAAACAACTTGTTCCTATTAGCAAAACAATCATAATAGGAAAATGCTATAATCAAAAACAGGCATAGTTAGCGTACTTGAGACAAGGTGAAGCTATCACAGCTCTTACGTTGTTGCAAATTTTTGTCAAAGTTTCGAAAAACTACTTTTGCCTGCTGATACAACTCAAAGTAGGCAAAACTCCTTCACAGCATGAAAAGTTCAACTCCGTATTCCGATGAATTACTTCGCGATTACCATTAGCAAAGTTTTTGTTTGACAATATGATCACTACCTACGCAAGTGTAGAGATGCTAGACCTGAACCGGTCTTGTCTTTCATCTCTGTGAGAAGATTGCGCTTAAAATGGCGCAAATAGACATAAAACTGGATTATAGTCAAATCGAAATACAAATTATCAAAACTAACAAAGTCCTCAAACTTACAAGTTTCAAGGATAGCTGTTCTGGCAAGTAAATTGTGAATAAAACAAAGAATTTTGCTACAAACCTTGAAATTTAATATCCTTGTGTGATACGAAATGAAAATCTAGCCTACCAATCCTGTCTTTCACTGAAATGAAAAGCAAGTAGCCAAGTAGTCACTCAAATGCTTCTGCAATGGCAACAATCATCTCAGTAAGCGTTGAAAGAAGCTGTAGGCAAGCTTTTGTCCGCTAGCAATAGAATGCAGGATATTGGATCAATAGAAGACTGCAATCACTCTTTGTTTGTACTAACCGCTCTGAGCTCCAGTGTGGTAATGTGGCACGCAAGTAGTCAGTATTCCTAGTAGATGCAGCGCGACTCATAGGATTAACGTAATAAATCTTAATCTAGTGATTATGATCAGACGACTGTATCACACTTTACTCAACTATCGTGTTTTTAGTCGTGATAGTTCAAGAGACTCCCAGCAAACAAGAGTGCAGATACGAAACTTTAACTAGAAATATTTACTAACCTATACAACAAACTTCTTTGTCTATGCCAGTCCACTTTGACCTACTATTCTAACCCATATAGTTATAATTAAAAAATGATGTAATTTGAGGCAACGTAGCAATTCTGATAGCCTGATATAATCAAAACATTGCACAGCGCAGCAGGGAATTGTTACCTGATCACTTTACTATAAGAATTGCCTTCTCTTGTAACAGTTGGATGTCATACCGGATTACAAGCAGAAAGCCATTGCTAATTCTACCATACAACCACACATGAAACAACTATGCAAAAAAATGAAAAGAATTGTTTCTAAAAAAATTTACATATTTCACTACAACAAAAATTCCTAAAACTTGAATTTGAAAAATTCAAGTGGACAACAATAAAAAACCAAAAAATTATTTTCTCAATTTTGTGCTATTCTCCAAATTAAGACAAACAGCTAGTTTAAATGGCTGTTGAAAGCTGACTTACTCTTTAGTAATGCATAGTTAAAAAAAATAATGCAAATTATAACTTGGAGCTTTGAGCTGATCAGAAAATAGACAAATCTGATTCCATTCCAACCAAAGTTCTAAAACCTCATGTACATATAGCAATCACTAAGCGATTAGCTTAGCGATTGTGGGATTTCGCAACTTTTGTTTCTGAAGAAATCGCTAAGCAATCGCTGCCATTTTATTTGAAGTTTTCGCCAGGTTATGATTCAGATCAAAAATTGGCTAGCCAATTCCTTGATCAACCAATCACAGCGCACAAATGCTTCATCTTTGTTTCCAATAGTGTCTAGTCATCTGCAGCGCTTCGATTCATCAACAATCATATAAATAGGTTGCAGCCTACACACTGTTACAGCGAGTTTGACCAGAATCGCTGAAGAATGGATAGTACAAAGCTGTGCGATTTTGGGGAGATTTTTCTTATCGCTAAGTAAAATCGTTACCGCGATAGCTATATGTACATGTATTTTAAATCGTATGCTAGGTTGTGGGGGGGGGGGAGGGGGTAAAGAGGTAGGAGGTTGACAACCAGTTCAAATTGGCATTTCTGAAATGTTATGTAACATAGCGGACTTTGACCAGAGTTACCTAATACCTAAATTCCTAAAATTATCATCTAGACATGGCGTATGCGCAAGTGGTCCAAGCGCTTCGAGTCATTTCCCAAAAAAAAACAAAATCCAAATTTGTTAAACAATATATAATCGCTTTTCCGGATAGAAATACGAAAATAATTAAAAGGCTTTAGAACTTCAAAGATATGAATATAATTTTCTGTAACAACAATTTTGGAGGCATCTCAAGTTTTGTTTAGATGCGGTTGAATTGAGCCCAAAAAGAAGTACTGCTATTTGTTATCATAAAACCGAATCAAGATATTATACATGTTATATAATGCTGTTGTCGCTGGTGAGCTGTTAGCAAGATAAAAAAGCTTTTGAGAAAGAAACAAAGGTGAATGCTAAACGAAGCAAAATAACAATCAAAAAGCTCTGTATCATTGGCACTTTGCCAACAGCGGATGCAAGCTATAAGAACATGTACTTAGAGTCATGGAAACAGGCAAAGGCTTGAGCTTTAGTTGCTAGTAATACTACAGCTACTTTAATAGTGCCAATTTTGTGAAAAGGATCTAGTGACACAAACCATTGTCTGGGGTTAGACAGAGTCCTGATAGCTAGCACAAAGCCAAGGGTAGATGATTCCCAGAGTGAATACAAATCAACCCAATGCTTCATATTAGTTATAACTAATTGTTCATGTTTGTTGTACGGATTATTATTTTTGCATTCAAGCATATTTTTATGTTGTAAAACCTTTTTCCTCTTTGAAACTGTTTTAATTATTTATACATACATACCTGCTTATAGAATACTTGTACTGTACATCTACTACTAACTAGTCACATATTTATGCCTGTGCGCACACACTTGGGTATAACATTGCTCATCATAAAGGAAAGGAAGAGAGATAATCGGGAGAGATTATTAGTATTCCTGTTGCTATGAAACGAGTTGGTTTGATAAGACCAAAATATATACATATTGATATTTGGAGACGTGCCGACATGCACCAGTTAACCATAACCACTAATATACACGGACTAATAAATAAAGCAACGACTAATGAAAGCATTTGTAAAATAGCAAATTTGTAAGACTATGTAAATTTTAATAAATAGTTAATAGTTTGCACCCAAATGCTGCCTTGTGTTGCAATAAACATGAACTCTTGAACTTCTTAGCAAAAAAACCTAATTACTATAACAGTTATTCCTCCAGATGGATTTTCAATTCGTAATTTGAATTGTGGTTTTTGAGTAACCGTGTTGTTTATGAGTGCAATGTGGAGACTACAGTGAAGCATTTTTTAGTATTCGAAATCAACTGTCTTCTGTAAAGGTAAATCTCTTTGACTCAGCATACGATTTTAATTCCAGTGTGAAACTTTCCCAAAAAAAACAGTTTCAACATTGTATCCAAGTGACTGGCTCTGAACCTGATAACTTCAACTGTAACGATGAGAAAATTAGTTTAATGAAACCCCGAGATGTGTTTAGCTGCTTGATATGTTGAAGATAGTGTTTTTACTTTTGTGTTTATGCTTTATCAACGAGATAAAAATATTGAATGAGGACGATCTTTTCAGGATGAGAACTTTTTTATGTGCAAATTGTAGGGTCATAACCTTCGGACAAAGATTCTTCTATTGACAAATGATATGACTTCCAGCGATTTGAATACCATGTTGGTTGAAAAACAGTTGATTTTTCCTTGCAATTAGGTACAAAAGTACGTGCTACGCTCGTATGCCACTGGAATATGAAACCTACACCATAAAAATTAGTGGAGGCAACTCCCTTAATGCACTCAGTATTTCTGACAGTTGACTATTTTTAGAAATTAATGGCAGAGTTATCCTTCCTACAGAGCAGTTCAGTGGCAAATTTGGAGTTGTTTTCTTTTGAAGTTGAACTACCCCCCCTTCAGCTACTTGCTCATGAAAGAGTATGCAACTCCTGGTTTCTACTTGTGATTATTTATGATTGAGATCTCGAATAGCTCAAACCGTTTTCTACTAAATACTGTTTTCTAAAAAGCTAAAAAGGTATTTGTTGTTGTTTTTGCTTGGTGAAATGCTTTAAATATCACATAGATTGTGAGTCCATATTAACTTCCTGTCCAACATGCCTCCGCCATTGTGTCACAATTACTCACCCAAGAATGGTTACAACAATTACTTTCTGTCTAAGTGAAGTAATCAAAGTGTGGTCAGCCGTTTCATCCAGCGCTATCTTATATAAGGACAACTCCACCGGAGCAAAGTTTCACAAAAGCTCGTATAAGTCATGATTGGCTGAACTAGTTTTTATGCATTTATTCAATATTCATTGCATAAAATGAATTTTTTTTGCAGTAATACCTATGTGAACATATTTTGCTTCAATCTAGCACAAATTTTTATTTTATTGAGTGGACTTGAGCAGTAAAAATCTGTCTAAAACTTTTAACCGTTACCGGAGCCAGGAATAAACAAGGAGTCTTTGGAGGAATAACTCTATATTGAGCAGTACCGGACATTGATAAGATTGCCGACACGTTTACTAAATATTACATGCCCTATAATGCATAAACGTTCGCTTTCACACCAGTGAATTTACGTGACCTTTTGTAATTGTATACTGGGCGTACAGTCGCGTTAGTTACCATCCATATGGCACACACCCGACATACCGAAGTGCCACTTGGTTTTGTGGCAAAAACGAAATAATAATAAAACAAGTGGAGTGTTTGTTATTTATTTTACTTGGCAGTATTTATTGTTATTTTTCATAAACATCTGACTGCATAACAAAAACCCGTAATAGACTACTCTAAAGTGAAGTGTGAATAAAGTCAAAAACTAGTATGCTCATTTGGAAAAAAAAATGATTGATTTCATCAATACCATAAAAAATTAGCGCTTTTGGAATATTTATGTTATTACTATTTAGACTACTTTGAAGATTATAATTCTATGAATAAATTTTGGCTATTATTTATGTCCAAAGTTATTAGTTATTTGAAATTTGATATGAAAGTTTATAATTCCTATCTTTTATAATACAAGTGGTAATTTAAGCACTATATTTCGCCCTTATTACTTAGCTTAGATGTAAATTTTTTTGTTTAAAATTTCCAGTGGGCTAGGAGACATCCTGAGCTTTCAGATGAATGGTTGTTTTAAGCTTTAACTTGTCAATTTGCAGCGTTATGAGCTGTTGAAATGGAGTTTTTTTTATAAGTTACCTGGTAGCCATTCAAGCATTTAGCTCCAGAGGATCACGTGACAAGGGGAGTTGGCCACACTTTCATTGCTGCACTTAGGTGTCTAGTATAATGTACCCTTTGGGGTTGAAGCACAAATGTTTTGTTGATAATTTAAAAGAAGAATAAAATATAAAGCCACGTGACTTTGCTGCCAGTAAAACTTTTTAATGAGACAAATGCATACATCTAGCTAGTACTGATGCTGCTGTAGATTTAAAGCTGCAGATTTTCTGGGAACCGTTTCATTGCTTCGATATGCAGTTTGAATACAAAATGAATCATTGACAGAGTTTTTCTACTGGGAGTTGCATTCTCTTTTGCACATTTTGCACATTTGTATTCAGCCATTTATACCAAGCCTTGACTATTGTATATGCATACGGCGCCATTAAAGCGTGCTTTCCGTATTGGAGAAAAACGCGCAGCCTGTGAAAGTTTTTAAGCAGTGGGGAATCCCAATTATTTACGGGGATTTCCAGCTTTCGTCCATTGTTTTATATAAGCCCGCAATAATTATTTTTGGAGTTTCCCGAGTAATCTATAATAATAATAATAATAATAATCTATAATTACATCAACAAATAATCAGTTCAACGATGAACCGAGTAATTTGTATACTTATCTGTTTTATAAGTAATTTCGTTCACCCACTAAATGCATATTTTATGAATAAAGACAAACCTCGCTGTTCATTCCCATAAGGCTTCATGTAACAATTTGTGTGAAAAGCATATTGTGGTAGATTTTGCTGAAAGATGATAGTAAACAGGGAGTTTGCTACACCACTTCTCCACTCTATGCGCTGGCAATGCGCCTACAGCCATCGGTATGATGCTGTGCCGACGGCAAAGCTATACTGTGCCGGTAGCACAGTACACAGGGCCGGTACCGGGCCGGTAGTGACCTCTACAGGGTCGGTAGTGACCTTTGCAGGGCCGGTATGCTGACACAGGGCCGGTCTAAGATGGCTGCCACAGTTGAGGAACTTTGAAACTAGCTAGGACTTCTCAGCAAGCCAGGAACCGAAGCTACTTACCTTAACATCTGCGGTAACCAGGACCACAAGCTAACTAGAGCCTTGGAACCCTATAGGACAGCCTAATTGGCCGGTAGGAGACAAGACTCCGCCCTTAGTCACTTGGCACCTTATTTATTTAATCCCTATTGATTGCATGATTGGCTAAATATTTATATGAGCACTTGTATTGGTCAGATTACTTCCTGTACCATCACTGTTATATGTAATATGCTAATTACTTCCTGTGAGCTCTCCTATAAAAGGAGAGACTTTTTATATACTCATTGCATTCATTCTCATGTCTTGCCACAAACACCCTAGAGGAATAATTACCCTCAGGACTTTATCATAGAGAATATAGACACTTACACAAGAACTACGCTGTATTGTTTGTCTGAGCCATGGGCTCTTGCTATACCGGGTAATTCGGTTACCCTGAACACAGTTGTCACTGTCGAGCAGTACAGTGTCCCCTCTGGAGAGAGGCATAGTACTTGAGACTAGTGGATGTCCATGGTAAACAGACCGGACTCCATTACAATATGCGACTATATGGCTTGCAGTCAGCCAACAGTGAAAGTTTTTGTCAGTGTTTGTAAGTTGCAACTCATTACTTGTGCAGCAGTGGTAATTGGGGTGAGCATGATGCGTGACGTGCGTGAAAATATTTTTCTGGAGCTTTCCATCAACCGACTTTTTCTTGTTATTGTAGTGGATCGTGCTGGTAGGGCTCCTACTACCGTCCACTAACAACAGCCGTTCACAGCACGCAGCTCGTGAAGCAGCAAATCAACACCTCTCTCCTAGAGGTAACTCAGGGTTGGTCAGACCTGCAGAGTGTAACAGAGAAGTCGGTAACAACTTTACTATTAGTGAACCCTTGGCTCAGACAAACTAGGTATAGTTTTACGTAATAAAATACATTTATTGTCCACATATCACACTCTAAGGAGGCAATCGCCTAGAGAAGTTCACAACAGTAGCAGTAAGAGATAAGGGTAAAAAGAAACTGCAGTTGATGAATTTATGTTGATGACAATCACAATGAGTTATTAAGTTGTAAATAAAAAACTATGATTGCAAAAAAAATTAGAAAAACGATAACACAGTCTTAAAACTCTTATCATCGTATTTTTGTTCTACAGAGTAAATAGCGTAACCAGAAAATTTTATTTCTAGTCAACCAAAATATACATTGATAAACAGTGGCGGATCTGGAAAGTCACAGAGGGGGAGCCCATTTTGAGAGGAAGTCAAAAAAAAATTTAGGCGCTTCGCGCCAAAAATTATTTTTTGCTTCATTCTCAAGGAATGCTCCCCTTTTTAAGTAATTTGCTCTCCCTCTGACTCAAAATTGGCTACCCAATATACAGTGTTGAAGAAACTGCTATGACACTGGATTCTAGCACTAGCATTTTGCAAGTTTCAGAGATATAATATAACTGCCAGTGTATAGCACCTATAATTAATACATTTGAATGAAACTTAGGAAACAATAATAATTTTAAAAAAATAATACATAAAAAAGTTTATGTATTTATGATGAAGCTTACTCTACATTAATATAAACTATTAATTAATAATAAATTATCTTAATTTATGCTTTATTATAATAATTTAACTATTACTTACTACATCATCATAATTTATTTATTAATAATAACAATAACAAACCACAGTGAGCCATGTATGATTGGTAACAAACAGGAATTGTATTAAAAATAATTAAAAAAAAATTATAATAATAATGTATATAATAATACTGAAAGTGTGGACACTTCGTTCGCATTTCATTGCGGCGCTCTCTCAATAAATGTCAAAAATGTCTTGAAAAACATAGTGAATTACTTACCTTGTGCCAATTTTCTAAGAGGGGACACTTTCAGCTCACTGTTGGTGCATAATAATTTGCACTCTGGTTTATTTTTGTTATTATTTCGTGATGAAGTTTTGAATTTTATGCACAATTTTTAGCTGGTGGCGAATGGCTTCAACCGGATACAATGGCCGCCTAAAATACTCAGCTGCTATTGGCCTAACGGGAGTTTTCGCGCTGCTGGTTGGTTGCAAGTCAATGCCACAAATCTTAAACGGTATTGGCAGTGTTCGCGGGCGCTCGTATAAATCCCACAGAATTATTCCGTGATAAATCCACTGTAATAAAAACAAGAAAAATTTGAGTAGCTGTGGTGCTGTAATACGGTGGCCAATGCAGCTAATGAAAAGTTAGTGCCTAAACTCTTATAATGGACTTATACGGGCGTTTGTGAACACCGCCAATACCGTTTAGGATTTGTGGCATTGACTTGAACCAACGAGTGTCACGAAAACTCCCGTTAGGCCAATAGCAGCTGCGTATTTTAGGCGGCCATTGTATCCGGTTGAAGCCATTCGCCACCAGCTAAAAATTGTGCATAAAATTCAAAACTTCATCACAAAATAATAACAAAAATAAACCAGAGTGCAAATTATTATGCACCAACAGTGAGCTGAAAGTGTCATCTCTTAGAAAATTGGCACAAGGTAAGTATTTCACTATGTTTTTCAAGACATTTTTGACATTTATTGAGAGAGCGCCGCAATGAAATGCGAACGAAGTGTCCACACTTTCAGTATTATTATTAATTTATATATAATATTGTGGCGGATGGCGTTTGACTGTAACATTCATCCATTTACTTTTATCCACACATTTTATTCTATGCACACACTCTAACGCTACCTTGTTCTATGTACATTCACTCTGCGTTCTACTACACACAAATTTATATGTAACACATGTGCATGCACTCAGCCGTAGCTGCAAGGCCAGCCCTGTCTTTTATATACTTATTCTTATTTGTCTAGCCTTTCTTAACAGGCGTGTCTTACAATATTCTTTTGTATTGGATTGTTTACATATTTATCGGTTATGTAACCTTTTGTATAAATAGCCGTGTAAAGGCAGCAATAAAGCAGAGTCAGATTGCCCCACTCTCAGAAGTTTCTTTGTTCTCTAACAATAATAACTTCACAGCGCTAGTACATGCTCGTACACCGAATGCTCTATTACTCGAGTAGTAATATATAAGCAGATCAGCCTGAACCTCTGCTGGCCGAACCTAGCTCTGACTAGTTCGCCTTCAAAGTTCGGTCACTGGACTGCACTCTGCAGAATAGTGCGAACCTCTGCTGGCTGAACCTAGTTCTGACTAGTTCGCCTTCAAAGTTCGACCTCTGCCTTGCACATTGAAACAAGCTAACGCAACCGGCAGTTAGACTAGTAAAATAGGAATGGTTACACACCATTCCCAAGGATACTAGTCGACCTGTGGGCGGGTTGTATTGCTCAGCGATAGACATAGTTGCCAACTCAGTTCGGGAAGTTGTGCAGGTAGGCCGAGCTACCAACTCACACAGTGAAATCCTGCACATTGGTGGCAGCAGTGGGATTGGAGACACCTACAAGCAGAACCCAACTGAGCGATGGCACAGAGAAGGAGAGCACTCAGCATCGACCGAGATGAGCCATCCGGCATGCAGATGATGAACACCCTCACTCACATCTTGGACAGGATGACCATGACCTCGACCAGAAACAAGTTCAAGGTGCCGCAGTTCGACGGCACAGGAGAAGTAGACTACTTCTTGCAGCGGTTCGAAGAAGTGGCCAACGCCAACCAGTGGCAACCAGATGACCGAGTGATACACTTAAGGCAAGCCTTGACAGGCAAGGCCGAACAGTGTGGAAGAGGAGAGACGGTGGAGGAGGTGACCATGAAGCTGAGAGCTACCTTTGGGCTCACACGTTCCGAAGCACAGGCGAAACTACTGAGCTACAGACGAACGACCAGGGACAGCCTGCGAGATCATGCAACCACCGTGGAACGCCTCATCAAGGCTGCCCACAACAACCTCCCCAGACAGAACCAAGAGGAGCTGGTGCTCCAGACGTTCCACAGCACGCTGGGACACACCTACCTACAGCGACATCTGCTAGCTGTTCGCCCCCAGAGCTTGGAGGAAGCGATACAAGCGGGCAACGAGTTTCTGCAGGTTCCACACCAGCCGCTAGGAGGACCACATGTTCGAACAGTGGAGGCCGAAGACTTAGCTCCGACCCCACCAGGAGAGACTGCCCGTTCACAAGAGGTGCAAGACCCTCTTACGCAGCTCCTCCGCACGGTGGAAGGACTAAGTAAGGAGATAGCGGACCTCAAAGCCGAACAGAAGGAAGACACTCCCAAGAGATGCTGGGGTTGCCAGTAGGTTGGACACCATCGGAAGGCATGCAAAACTGCTCCATGGCCCAGCCGCCAGGGAAACGATTACCGCACGCAGCAGTAGGGAGACCTGCTGGCTGCGCACGGGCACCTCAAAGGAAGGCGCAGGCACCTCCGAGGAACCAGGATCAAGCGCGACGGGTAACTCCTACTTTGGACCTCCTGACCAGTCCTCCAATCGCTTTACATAACCGATTCTCCAGTCTGTCGACACTCGACAGCCCTGTCACACTGGAATCGGAGAGCGAGGAGACTTTCAAGCAGCAGGAATCAACCAGGCCCAAAAAGAAGGACAAACAGACCCAGACACCACCACCCAAGGAGGAACGGTTCACACCCAAGCCTGTAAACCTTCAGTCAAACCAAGTGGAGCGACCTTACAGCTCCAGCTACTACCTGCCAGGACGGATAGAGGGAGAAGCAGTCACGCACCTCATCGACACGGGATGCAACACCAACCTGTTGGCAAAACGCGTCTTTGACCGACTACCCTCTCACCTACAGCAGGCTCTACAGCCGTACGACTCGCACGGTCTCATGGCAGATGGAACGAGGCTACCCTTTTACGGATTGCTAACCCTGAAAGGACGAATACGGCATGTCAAGTTCACCGAGACCTTCGTGGTGAGTAAAATCAACGAGGATGTCATTCTCGGGATGCCATTTCTGACGAGCCAGGAATGCCAGCTAGGGTTCGACCGACCTGTATTGATGATACAGAGGAGAGAGCTGGCCTGCACAGATCGGCATGGAAGGAGCCTTGTCTCCAAAGTACAAGTTCGGCAAGACACCAGTCTGCCCCCACAGACGGAGGTCACCATACCCTGCCACCTGAGTGCCAGGGAAACCTGTCCTCAGGGAGTGATAGAGAGCCTGCAGGGTGGGTTACCGATCGCCACGAGTGTCAACAGGCCGGACGCAAGAGGAAGAGTGTTGGTACGATGCTTAAACCCAACACAGGACACGCTGAGGCTGTCGGCAGGAGAAGTGATTGGCACCTTCACCGGAGTAGATGAAGGTGGAATCCAGACGCTGAACGAGACCAGGAAGACAGACGAGCGAGCAGCGGCAGGAGGAAGAGTACCCCCCCCCACCTGCAAGAACTCTTTGACAAGGCCAAGAGAGGGTGTCAGACACCCCAGCAGGAAAGACAGCTCAAAGGGTTACTGCTCCAGTACCAGACGGTGTTCAGCAGCCACAACGGAGACCTGGGCCGAACCACACTGGCCAAACACTCCATTCCCACCATAGAAGGAGCTCGACCAATCAGGTGCCCCCCCATCGGCTGGGACCCGAAAAGGAAGCAGAGGCGGAACGGCAGATCAAGGACCTTCTGGAGAAAGACTTGATAGAACCCGCAGATGGAGCTTGGAGTTCCCCCGTTGTCTTGGTCAGGAAGAAGGACGACTCGTGGCGGTTCTGCGTCGATTACAGGAGATTGAACGACATCACCAAACAAGACGCTTACCCCATTCCCCGCATAGACGAGTCTCTGGACGCCTTGGCCGGCAGCAAATACTTCACAACACTAGATCTCACCAGCGGGTACTGGCAAGTGCCCCTGGACGCAGACGCTCGGGACAAGTCGGCCTTCACTACACGCAGTGGACTGTGGAAGTGGAAGGTGCTCCCCTTTGGATTGACGTCGGCTCCCGCCACCTTCCAAAGGCTGATGGAGAAAGTGTTGAAGGGTCTACACTGGAAGACGTTGCTGCTGTATCTCGATGATGTCATCATCATCGCCCCGGACTTCGAGACACACCTGCAAAGGCTCGGAGAAGTATTGGGACGCCTACAGCAAGCCAACCTGAAAGTGAAACCCTCCAAGTGTGAGTTGCTTCAGAAGGAAGTGAAGTATCTGGGCCACGTGGTGAGCGCCCAAGGAGTAGCCACCAACCCAAGCAAGGTCGAAGCAGTAAGGAAGTGGGAAGCACCTAGAGAGGTGAAAGAACTGCAGGCATTCCTCGGGACGGCCGGATACTACCGACAGTATCTACCAGACTATGTGACAATAGCCAAGCCGTTGACAGTACTCACCGGAAAGGAGATGCCATGGAAATGGGGAGGAGAGGAACAGGCAGCGTTCGACCAGCTCAAGGCACGACTAACGCAGGCTCCTGTGCTAGGATACCCCGACCCCAGTCTACCCTACACTCTCGATACGGACGCCAGTGCAGTAGGAGTCGGCGCGGTGTTATCGCAGGTCCAGGAAGGAAAGGAGAGAGTGATAGCCTATTTCAGCAAGACCCTAGCGCCTGCTGAAAGAAATTACTGCG
Organism: Cryptosula pallasiana; assembly: GCA_945261195.1. Classification (NCBI taxonomy): domain Eukaryota; kingdom Metazoa; phylum Bryozoa; class Gymnolaemata; order Cheilostomatida; family Cryptosulidae; genus Cryptosula; species Cryptosula pallasiana. The sequence goes on from OX183136.1 coordinate 15,892,528, forward strand.
TCACTCGGAAAGAGCTGTTGGCAGTGATCAGAGCGGTCAAGCACTTCCGCCCCTACCTCTACGGACGGGAGTTCAAGCTCAGGACCGACCACGCCTCCCTACGCTGGCTGTGTCGACGGAAGGAGCCGTCGAATCAGATCGCCCGTTGGCTGGAAACGCTAGCTGAGTTTCGTTATAAACTGGAACACAGAGCAGGAGTACGCCACGGGAATGCTGATGGGCTCAGTCGCCAAGGTGTGTGCACGGACTGTCGGCAATGCAGTTCCATTGAACGGAGAGACGGAGGACCCTCACACGCAGAGCTCGCTCAGGAAGTCCAGTCGGCCCCGCCGAAGAAGGAGAGAGTCAACATTGCGGTGACCAACCCAATGCAGACCACCAGGGACTTGGCTAAAGAGCAGCAAGAAGGAGGAGGACCAGTGGCTCGGATCTACGCCGAAGTGAAGCGGCCGGGGAGCATATCCGAGAGAGAGCTAGCCGAAGGAGAGCTGGAGTTGAGGACCCTGTACGAGAGGCGGGAGGCCATGAGTGTTCGGCCAGATGGCATACTCACCATCAAGCTCGCTCACCCCACCAAGCCAAAGCAGTGCCTGATCTGCCCCCCCAGCAGGAGAACACAGGTTGTCTGGGAAACACACAAGATGGCTCACACAGGGATACACCGAACCAGACAACGAATCCTCTTGGATTGGTACTGGCCGGGTATCTCTCCGTTGGTGAGGAGACTCATCAAAGACTGTGAGGTGTGTCAGGTGGCAAAGAATGGCAGGAGGACAGAGAACCCCGGGAGACAGCGGATGTACGCAGGACACCCGTTTCAAAAGTTGGCGGTCGACCTGGTCGGTCCCTTGCCACTGACGAAGTGGAAGAACCGCTGGGCCCTGGTCTTGACCGACCACTTCACCCGTTGGCAGGACGCCATCGCTCTGCCAGATGCCACGGCCCCTACAGTTGCCACAGCACTTGACGAGAGGGTATTCGCGTACTGGGGACTGCCCGAACAGCTGCACTCGGATCAGGGCGCGCAGTTCGAGTCGGTGCTCTTGGAGGAACTGTGTAGTCTCTGGGGAGTAAAGAAGACTCGCACCACACCATACCATCCGCAAGGAAACGGAGTTGTGGAGAGACAGAATCGCACCCTGGGAGACGCCCTCCGCACACTAATTCTAACAAAGGGACAGGACGAGTGGGACAGCCTACTCCCCCAGATCATGCGAGTATGCCGAGGCACCCCCCACTCTGCCACAGGAGAGACGGCCAACATGATGATGATGGGACGAGAAGTACGCCTTCCCGACCAGCTGACAGGGACACCCCCATTGCTGGACCCCCAGAACATCACCGAATACACGGCCGAAATACAAGAGAACCTACAGAAGGCGCACAACTATCTCAGAGAGCGCCAGCAAGAAATAAGGAGCCAGGAGAGTGAGGAACCCCCCGTGTTCCAGAAAGGAGAATTAGTGGTGCTGGAAAACAAGCGCAGAGTCAAGGGAAGCAACCCCAAGCTCCAGCCACGATTCGTCGGACCATACCAAGTCGCCGAGGTATTTCCGAATCATACGTATAAGCTAGAGAGGAATGGACAATGGTCAATCCAGAATGGCCAACGACTACGGTCCTACCGCACCTGCGAGGAGCCTGTAGGGCGGGCACCCATGTGTCGGGAGCCAGCTCTGATGCCAAACATGAAAGGAGCCAGGAGAGGTCGGCCACCCAAGAAGAAGCACTTCCCAGCAGGGCCAGACGAAGCAGTCGCCCCATTGCCGATGCCACTACATTGGATAGAGAGGCCACCCACCCATGAAGAGCGTGCGCCAACACCTCTACCCACGTATGAAGAACGTGCGCCGACACCCCTACCCACCAATGAAGAAGAACCCCCAGCGGTAGCCACCGAAGAGAGAAGGGTGCTAGAGAGCACCGACACCATAGAGGAAGAAACGTTGCCAATAGAAGAGGAGCAACAGCCAGCGGAGGAAAGAAGGAACGAGACACCTCCCCCCGAGGTCACCAGAAGGTCAACAGTGACCCCTGACCTAGATGTCAACGAGTGGCCACCACTCAACCCCACAGGAACGACAGCCTCCCCATTAAACCGGCCTACGAGGGAAAGGAATCGACCAAAGAGATTCGATGACTATCAGTGTTATCAAACAGAAGGTCGTCCTAGCCCGAAAACACCAACTGGCCAAGCCCAGGGAGGAGAGAGAGACGAGACGCCAGGAGACACCAACCCAACCAGCAAGACTGCAGAAAATTGCGAGGAAAACGGTTGGGTACTGGTAAAAAGAAAGAAAAAATGGAGGAGCTACGATCAGAAACAACAAAAGAGTGCAGACGGAAAAATCAACGAAACACATGGGGAGATAAACCCCACTGACGATTTACCCATCAACCCCGCCAAACCACGTCACGAAGCGCCAACCTCAGAAGTGGCGCAGGAGGAAACAACCCTCAAGGAAACCACCGGGGAAAACTCTACAGTAACCGCGGTGTTACGTCACCCAGAACTCGTCACGTGGGAGGCAATACTAAGAGAACACGTGGGAAGCAGAGCCAATAGTGTTAAAGAGCGAGGGCGAGCCCGCCACCGTTCAGTTCCCAGCCAGCAACGAAGCAAGCAACAACAACCATCTCACGACATCGAAACACAGCTGCAACAATTACTAGCAACCATGGCAAGGACAACCGAGCAGTATGAGCGACTGGATATCACCTCGACCACTGGTGAACTACTACCTAGAGTGACGGTAGAATCACTAACTCAGGCGCTCGACCAGCCACTGAAGAGGCTAACAGCTAGGATCCCACACAAGGAAGACATGACAAAGCTAACAACCAAGGTCAACCGAATACACATTGCCGACGAAACCAAACAGGTATCAACAGAAAAAATAAAGGAGAGCTGGATCAGCAGCCAGACAGCCAACTGTATCAAAGAATCAATGAGGCAAGCAGATGGCGACATGTGGAGGTGCACTCGGTGTGAGTATCAGCACATGAAGAGGCGAGTAGCCTACCACAGCAGGCAACACTATACATTCTTCTTTTGTCGATGTGGGAGGAAGAGCGCATCGAGAGACACGATCCTCAAGCACATCCGGATACAAGGGGGGACAACCGAACATGGAGGTAAGAGCAAACCATTATTCGAAGTCGACGCCAGCCACTACGACGAGTTCTGCCGAACGATGGGCTGGACGGCACCCCCACCCTTTGGATCACCAACCCCCAACTTCGAAAGAGAAGGAAACCTACCAATAAAGACACGGCTAGGACCTATAGTCGACTCACCAACAACCAAGAAGAGGAAAAGGGGAACGTCACCCAAAGCAACCACGCCTAAGAAAGAGAGCAGCTACTGGCGAGAGGAGAGAGAGAGATCAGCAGAAGAAGAAAGACGAAAGAAACGACGGGTCAGGATGACAAAATTCGAGGAGTACGATAAAGAGATCCATAGACTGACAACAGAGGCCTTCGAGCTGTTGGAGAAAGCTGAGAAGATCAAAGGAAAGATGAAAGAGCTAAGTAACCAGTGAACATCAACGCCGCCGACTTATTTGTATTGGCCACCGTCGCCAATGGGGCGGAGTGTGTGGCGGACGGCGTTTGACTGTAACATTCATCCATTTACTTTTATCCACACATTTTATTCTATGCACACACTCTAACGCTACCTTGTTCTATGTACATTCACTCTGCGTTCTACTACACACAATTTTATATGTAACACATGTGCATGCACTCAGCCGTAGCTGCAAGGCCAGCCCTGTCTTTTATATACTTATTCTTATTTGTCTAGCCTTTCTTAACAGGCGTGTCTTACAATATTCTTTTGTATTAGATTGTTTACATATTTATCGGTTATGTAACTTTTTGTATAAATAGCCGTGTAAAGGCAGCAATAAAGCAAAGTCAGATTGCCCCACTCTCAGAAGTTTCTTTGTTCTCTAACAATAATAATTTCACAGCGCTAGTACATGCTCGTACACCGAATGCTCTATTACTCGAGTAGTAATATATAAGCAGATCAGCCTGAACCTCTGCTGGCCGAACCTAGCTCTGACTAGTTCGCCTTCAAAGTTCGGTCACTGGACTGCACTCTGCAGAATAGTGCGAACCTCTGCTGGCCGAACCTAGTTCTGACTAGTCCGCCTTCAAAGTTCGACCTCTGCCTTGCACATTGAAACAAGCTAACGCAACCGGCAGTTAGACTAGTAAAATAGGAATGGTTACACACCATTCCCAAGGATACTAGTCGACCTGTGGGCGGGTTGTATTGCTCAGCGATAGACATAGTTGCCAACTCAGTTCGGGAAGTTGTGCAGGTAGGCCGAGCTACCAACTCACACAGTGAAATCCTGCACAATATTATTATTTATTATAACTTTTTTTAATTATTTTTAATACAATTCCTGTTTGTTACCAATCATACAAGGCTCACTGTGTAACAAACAATAATAATTATAATACATACATACACATGATGATAATCATGATCATAATAAAGAATAACAACAACTTCAAAGATAATAATTAAATATTCATTAATAATTATTGTTATTAATATTAATTATTATAAAAAAATGATAATAATACTAATAATGATAACAATAATAATTATTATAATAATAATAATAATTAATTGTTTAATAATAATTATTATTATAATAATTGTTATAATTATTATAACAATTATTATAATTATTATTATTATAATAATAATAATAATAATTATAATCGTTATTTATAATTAACAACTAATAGGAGAAATTGGGTTGTTGGTTGCATAAAATAAACAGTAAGTAACAATGCTTGTTTGGGAGCTGAAACTTTTGCTGAGGTCAACCACTCTTGCAATGAAAAAAAATAATCTAATGTGTCTCTTTCTTTCTCAATAATAATGTCAGTTTCTGCAATTTTGAGAACCTAGACGTAAACTGAAAGACCTTGACCTTTTGGCTGAGCATGCATGCACCGGAAAGCGCGCAAGAATTCTATGGCCCCAAACTAAAGTCACAATTATTGGATCTTGGGTTATGTAGCTGTTTCTCACAATCATTTTTATTAATTAATAAGGGGCTTCTCATTACAAAAGTTATCTAGAAGCTGATATTGATGAACTTTTTGCAGCCAACTTTTCAGAACTTTTTTGCCACATATTCATGGGTGGGGGGGGGGGAGCCTGCCTGGGCTCCTAGGGCTCACCCTCCAGATCCGCCACTGGTTTTATCCGGTATTATCAATGATAAATGATGATGAACTCTCATTTATTTACAATGTATAACAGCAAAAAATACACTAGCCTCTATTTGCAGGCGTGATGAAAGGAAGTGTGCAAAAGAATGTAATATTTAGGAAAAATATAACATTTAATTTTGATTATGCTTTATATAAAACTACTAAAAGTAGTTTTATATGTATGTGTGAGTATTTGCAAAATGATAAAACCCGCTTTAAAAAAGTTTTAAAACATTTTTAGTAGTAATAATTTTTCACATGTTAATCCTTGCAAACGCCAAACCGAAACCTAGAGGAGATGTATTGTAGCCGCACAAAAATCTGGCAAAATTTAGGCCTCTATCTTTTCCTCAAAAAACAAATAAATTCGCAGCCACGATTATTGAATTATAAAATGAAAAGACAACTCTTAATTTGTTTCCTATAACAATTCTCAAGTACTCCTTACGCTCACACCCATTACCACAACCGTCACTCGTGTTGATTGATTGATGGATAGTGACATAAAACTCTTCTGTCATACAAAGCGAGTTAAAATGGTGATGTTTTGTCACACAATGTCATATGATGCCACACAGTGTCATATGATGTCACACAATGTCATATGATGTCATACAATGTCATATGATGTTACACAATGCCATGTGGTGTCATAACTGCCATGTAGTGTCACATGGTGCCACATGATGTCACACAGTGTCATATGATGTCATACAACATCATGTGATGTCATGCGATGTCACGCAGTGTCACATGTTGCAGATTAGACAAAGCTGGCATAATGGGAGTTGTTTCTTCATATGATGGGGTAACTCCTGCAAGATGCTCAGTATTAGGTTTATGATACACAAGGCTTAGCTACTGATTTGAACAGTTCATATAATTGTTTAAAAATTGTGAGAATTTTATATATTGATTTTACAAACCAGTAAAATAGTCATTTGGTCTCAGCAAAAAATTCATTACGCAAAGCATGAAATAAACAAGCAAAAACCCTTTATTTAAAACTTTATTTTGCTGAGCAGAAATATTGTTTTTCAGTGAGCCAAAACAGCTCAAAATGAAAAATATTTGCATTCTTGTGCTAACTGGCAAAATCAAGAATAAAAATCTGGCCCATGTAAGATTTGACCTGCAAATTAAATGTTAAGTCTCACACAACATGAGACATTAACGATTAGTAATACAAAAACTCCTTCTAAATTAGCTGCAAGGCTTTGCAATGCATCTGAGACAACTCCTCAAATAGCCCATGCCGACTGTTCCTTGTACAAGCCTGACTTCAATGTGATACAGAGAGTGCAATAAAGCTGAGGACCATTTTATTTTAAAACCCATTTTTGACAGATCGGAGCAGGCAATGAGAAGTCAAATATCTAGCTAAAACATACCTTTGCAGAACTTGAACCACAAAACTCTGTTTGAAATGCAAACATGTGAACTACTAGATGATGCAATAAGAACAGCTGGTTATAAATAATTTTATTATTATTTAATTAAGCAATGAAGCTTTACAAAAGTAGAGCACTGAAAAAGCAAAGCCTAACTCAGAAGTACAAAATAATTTATTATTTTTCATGAGATCTTTGCTAGCCTATGGGCACTCGTTGTCTTTTATATACAACTATTTTCACCATGTTACCAGCTACTGACCTATTCATACACACAATTATCAAAAACCAATTAGGGTACAGCGCTGCTCGGCCAGGTAGCTGGGAACTTCAAACATTCAAAATGTCTTTTAAAAGTATTGCTTGGGTGATATAAATCTTTTGGTCCATTTTCATATAAAACAGTCATAGAATTAGTCGTATGTTTTACCTCTCCCAATTTGAAATATAATCATGATTCGATCGTTAAAAAATACGTTCGTAAAAGCTTTCATGGTGACAAAATATTGACTTCTTAAAAAATTCCAAGCAAAACGAAAGTTGTCTAACGCCTATTGAAAACATGAGAAGACAACTCTTCTTTCATGTTATTAATTATTGATGTTTTGCAATACACCGACGCAGAAACATGTTCTAGCTATGAACATTTTTCAGTACAAGTTTCTACATGTGCTTTATTTAACAACAAAGTTATTGGTAATCATTTTAAGCAACAAGTCTTTTAATTTTTGCTTTATTGTCTTTATTTTATTAGCATAACATCAAAAACTAAACTTCTTAAACAGCTTAAAAAATAACACAATACCTATTGCAGTAAACATTATATTTATAAAAATAGAAATTTCAAAGGCGGTTGCTATAGAAACAGTCAAACAAACAGTACACAACATCAACAAGGAGTTGTAGGTCTAGCAGGTAAAAACTTGTTTCAAGTATCTGAAAACTAGGCTTTAGATATTGCACATGCACGCATGGCTTGTTGAGTTTATTTGCAATATCTTTGGCCTGAGAGGCAGCTGTGTCAAGGTCAAGTTTGGGATAGAGTTAGCCAACCACAGGTACTGGTACTCCAGGGCACCAAAGGCCGCAAATTTGTTGATTGACATACCGGCAGACTCCAAGACTGCAGACTTTTCTGTTTACATATTGAATTCGGCAGCAACCGCTTATCTACAAAATAAAATCAGTTCATCAATACAAGCAGGTACAACTGTTAAATGGCTGAATGGTCAGAGTGTTTGACCTGTTACCTAAAGTACAGTGGTTCTATTCTGTCACTTTTCAATTATTTTTTCTACCTCATTGAATTCCAAAATGTAAATCAGATACGAAATTGGATGGTAAAAAAAGTACTTGAAGTGTTTTGAATTATACATGTATGTACTTACTACAAAATAGTGCATATATCTTGGAGCATAACCCATTGTTTATGGTCAGGTTTTGTCCAAAAATTTAGATTCTATTTTTTGATAAATATTATGGTCAAATCAAAATGCGTTTCGTATTAATTTTTATCAACGAAACAAAACTGTACCATGTTTAATGCATTAGCCACAAATTCATATTACTTACCCCTCCTACATAGCCTCCGCCAAGTCCATAGCCTCCACCCAGTCCATAACCTCCACCAAGTCCATAACCACCACTGAGTCCTCCGTAGCCCCCAACACCTAGGCCACCTCCAACGACTACCACTGATCGTCCACCAATTCTTCCACCAAATCTTCCTCCAAGTCTACCAGGAACAATTCTTCTTGGAATTGTTCTAGCAACACTTCTGGCAGCATTGTTGACAATTCTTTGGATTGGTCGGCCTATTCCACTGCCTCCAACAAATCTTCTGCTTCCACCAGCAATTCTTCCTCCAACGCTTCTCCCGCCAACGCCTCTACCACCAACGCCTCTACTTCCAAGGCCTCTCCCACCAAGGCCTCTCCCACCAACACCTCTACCACCACCGCCTCTACCACCTCCACCTCTACTGCCTCTACCACCTCCACCTCTACCACCTCCACCTCTCCCTCCTCCTCTTTGGCAGTCAATGGATCCCAGGAGGCAGACGGTTACAATAACCAGCAGTACAACAACTTTCATTTTGGTGGATCTGTCAATAAACATTCAAAACAGTTAGAATTATCTACATACTGCAACAGCCATTAGAGAACATAAAAGAAGCGGCTATGTTGAAAAAGTTATTTGGAAAAACATTTATACAAATCCTTGACACGAAACTCCAAACTTTTTGTTCATGCCTCAGTGATTTTATAAAAAGAAAATGTTGAGTTTGTTTTTTTGATTTGTTAATAAAATAAGTGCTCAAACCTCTTTTTTTAAATGCTTTGACTTGTAAAAAATAAATATGAGTTTCAGAATCTTCACTAAACTTTTTATTAAACTTGAAAACTTTTTTTTGAAACAGTTTTCAAAAAATAAATAGGGCTACTAACCTGTAAGAAATCTGTAGCTGAGACGAGAAAAGAAAGAATTGATGTGATTCTTCTACTCTAACAAGTCTGTTTTTATACTATATGGAAAATACTAATTACCCTGTCAAACAGTAATTAACCCTTATTAGTGGTAGACGCTATGTAGACGTAGTAGAGAAAGGTATGACTGCGGTACTAGTCGTCACATGGTTCTCCGCTTCTTTCGGCAAATCTCCGCTATTTTACATAATTTCCCCACCGATCATTGGCTGATATGACACAGTAATTAGACCAGCTTACCCTCGTTGCATAACTTCATTGCTTCCATTTGTAGTGGAAGCTGTCAGACTGGAATGAGAAATTATTTGACAATGTCTGGTGCCGAGATAATAAATTGCTCATTGAGAGATCTCGCTAGTTCATTCACTTGTTACTTGGTGCACTGCTAAACATTCTCGTATTATTTTAATCATTTCCACATTTTTACAAGTTTGAATACTTGCATTTGGATTTTTACATTCATCATTTTTCAAGTCTGTAATTTTCTTTGTTTTCTGAAGTTTAAATTCTTATGGTATGTTATGCAATAATGAGAAATTATGCTGGAAGTTTCCAATCAAATATTAGATATTGTGGAATTTATTCCTGAGTTTAATACAGTATTGTTGCACTGGCGTACATGTAGCGCTATTGGAACTCATCTAGCATAGATAAATTCTTGTCTATTGCAAATTTTCTCATTCTTCAAACCCGTTCACTTTGGAAACTGCACAACGTTTGGGTATTTATTTCAAGATTAAAAAATTAATTTTACAATAAAATAACAGTAAAAGATGTCTTCCTTTTGAGTTTGCCTTTTTAAATGGCAATAATTCTTGATCTCTCTGCATAAACCAGGTGGTCACAAAATAATTCTAACTCTATCATCATTCAAAGTTTGAAAATAAAAAAAACGGTATTTCGATTTGCTAATATAGTTTTGATGGTTTGCTGGTCTCAAAGACAAAAAAGTCAAACCAATAAGATAGGTAATTTGGTTGTTGCTATGACATCCGTTGACTGTGAAATTTTTGAAAACTCCCAAATACATCTTGAGAATTGAATTTTTAGATTTATCATTATTAATCACAAAAATTAAGCTATATGTTTACTCAAATGAAACTTATTCTCTGGTGTTACTGGATATTTTAGTTTAGTTAAATTTAAATGGCAGCTGTTGAGAGATAAATAGGAAACACTAAAAATTTCTCAGTACTTACGGACGGTAAAGATATTCCCGGCAATGTGATTTTAGTCACTTTATGTTCAACCATTGTGCTTACATCAGACAACTTGCGATTTTGGCCAAAAGCGAGCCACAGTTATGAAATTTAATGCGGTGATTACTGCAGTTAGCTCTAGTTTAACCACCTGGATGTTGTACTATCTCCAGCCACACATTTGCTGATGCATATTGTCCTCAATAATGACACATCACCGAGTGACATAACGTTTTTTATAAAATCATTATTGTTTGTTTTTACAAGAGCCATTGCTTGTTTGGTTTTTCTTTTAACTTTCCCAAATCTCTCAATACATTGTTAAAAGTTCAATTGAATGTTTTACCTTGACTTATCGATTGTTTAATATAACAAATAGCTAGTATTTGTAAGGCTTTTTCGAAACACTTTCATTCAAAAAATATTCAAAAGCGTTGAACTTAAAAAAAACAATTATTAGGATCCAATCGACTCTCCCACACCATACTTCACAAAACTGCTTACAGAAAATATAGGGCAAGCTGCAGCATTGTGTGAACTTATTACACTGGACAAAATACATAAAAACTCAACAGTATTGTATTGTTTATAGAGGTTTAGACATAATCCCGTTCGGGACAATTATTTTTATATTTTTTCCACGTTTCCACATTTAGAGGTTGTCGTGCCAAGTAGAACATTTTCAATGTTTTGGCATTTCAAGCAGCAGCCTAGTAAGTGAGGACCATGGCATGGGTGTGGGGGTTTGGTGATGGGTCGTTGATAACATTTTCTCTGTCTCTTGATTTTTATTTTCTCTCAAGCTGTAACTGCAAAACACATGTAGATGAGCGATAGCTCTGCTTCAACAATGCTGTAGGTAAGCTATAGCTCTACTTCAACAATGCTGTAGGTAAGCTATACCTCTACTTCAACAATGCTGTAGGTAAGCTATACCTCTACTTCAAGAATGCTGTAGGTAAGCTATAGCTCTACTTCAACAATGCTGTAGGTAAGCTATAGTCCTACTTCAACAATGCTGTAAGTAAGCTATAGCTCTACTTCAACAATGCTGTAGGTAAGCTATAGTCCTACTTCAACAATGCTGTAAGTAAGCTATAGCTCTACTTCAAGAATGCTGTAAGTAAGCTATAGCTCTACTTCAACAATGCTGTAGGTAAGCTATAGCTCTACTTCAGCAATGCTGTAGGTAAGCTATAGCTCTACTTCAACAATGCTGTAAGTAAGCTATAGCTCTACTTCAAGAATGCTGTAGGTAAGCTATAGCTCTACTTCAAGAATGCTGTAGGTAAGCTATAGCTCTACTTCAACAATGCTGTAGGTAAGCTATAGTCCTACTTCCACAATGCTGTATGTAAGGTAAAATAACACTTCATTTATTACCCTGTCCTCATAATTAATGGTGCCACCCACTTTGACGGCTGTAACTATGATATTGATTATTAGTCATTTGTTCACTGTTGAAATTTACTTTTTTTATGTAAAAGTTTGCTTTTTTGTGCATCTAATGAACATTGGTTGATTGTTGTAGAAAGTAAAGAGCGTGTTAGATTATTATTAGGTATTGCTGGCGAATATTTCTATAAATAGCTTTAGATAATAAGACTTGTTTATTTGAGTTGTATAATTTTTTTGATGAAAGCGTCGTAGTAAAGATTTCCATAATTGACTATTGATTATTTCCAATGAAAAACTACAAATCAGCAGTTACTTTGATACTGGTTTAAAAACTGCTTTGTATTACAAATATCTATTGATCAAGTATTTATCTTCAATTTCTTATTACCTTTTTTATTATTTTCACTTCCATATCCATAATAACATTTTCATCCTTCTTGTTTAAAAAAATCTGTTTTAAAACTGAATAGCTTATTGTTGATTCTTTTTCCCGTATTATTTGGAATAGAATAATTTAAGTAACATAACTTGAAATGTATATTTTATTATTACTCATAACTAAAAATTAATTTTTTATTTTGAAATTAAAAATGATTTATCCTTTTTACTAATATTTTTTAACAAAATGATGTACACTACGATACCATGCAAGACTGAGGAAGGGGTCCACAGCATGCCCCACCAGCAACCCACAAGTGGGATATCTGCCAAGCGAGAACCAAGGCAAAAGCTTGGTTGCAGCACAAATACCAACCACAACTGGTGACCGCATGGATATCTGTACCGACAAACCAAATTATGGAAGACTTTCACACAAACCATGATAAATAGCTCACTCTGACGGACTTGGTAATAATTACAGTCAGTTGGTTGGCACGCTGGTAGAGTAATCTGTTGTGGTTGTACATTCTTCTAATGAGGTAAATTAGTATACATAATGCAGATACATCAACGGTTGTGGAGCGTTTCCCAATCTATATGCAAATTTACTCGTAAATTATAATCAATAACATCAGTTTGTACATAATTGATTGATTAATATTTGTTGTTCTATTGCACAAAACGATTCATTAAAAATATCGGAGATGGAATGCCTACAAACTTTTAGCTTTATCATCTTTACTCCGTCAACATTTTATAATCCTTCCTGCCAGAACCAACAGCAAAAACTGACGTTAAACCTTTTGGTCAACATTGTTTTACTGCAAGGATATATACAGGTCTTCGCTAATCAGACGAGGAGCGACTCACTCACTGCACCAAATAAATACAATTTCAACCTGCTAACTTTGTGTTCCGACAAGAGACAGTAAGACGTTGGGGTCAAAAATGAAGTCAAATCACACCACCCGACGATAGCTACTGATGCAAAAAACGGTCAATAAAATAACAAAAGATTCTGTTTTTTTTTCACTTGGCCACTCTTTTTAAAGTTGTATGTAACTATGGCTTTCATCTTTCATTTTTTGACTAGATATACTTACTTTAAGAATGAAAAAAAAAGTTTTCAAATCATTTTAAGAGCAAATAATTTTTTATATTTTCATGTAGTGTTTACATTAGCCAAATTTAAGTGCTTTTATTTCAGGAGCATTTAAAAGAGTCCAAGTGCTTTCGAATTAGTCTAGACTCTTTGGGTGCACTAAAATAAATCGGGAAGATAGAGTAGATAGCCGTATAAACTGTCTCCCAAAATAGACTTACTGGTTTTAATGAGTTGAGTATGGTCTTTGTCGATCTGGTGTTTTATGCAATAACGCCGCTTTGACACTGGGCGATTTGTCTGCTAGTTTACCGACTCCATCTGTCTGCGGTAATCTTAAAGTTTTCAACTTAAATTTTACAGTCATTGTCATTCTGCAGTCTCTGGCATACGCGTCAGCCAATGAGAAATGACCATTAACATTTGCGAATGATTTCAATTGGCTCCTGACCTGAAGCAAGATAATGGGCTGATTTAGAGGAGCTCTGAACTCCGACATTCACCAACGATGAACTTTTCATGGCGTTCGATCATTTACACTGGGCATCAAGCAGACAGGATTGCCAAACGTGCAGACAAAATGCCTGGTGTAAACTCGACTTTAAACAGAATTTTTTGTCTAGTGATTTTTAACAACTGGTTGTTTTGTTGTCCTGAAATGATTTATACAAAATTTGAAATGGCTGAATGTACTAGAAATTATATAAACCATGATATTGTAAAAACCATATAAACTGTTTCAAAACAAACTGATTTACTTTTAATTTACTCAAATTATTGCAAAAAGAACTGCACTCTGTTAGCAGAGCATACTTTTTCAACCAGCATCAGTCTCCTCATCTTCTACATAATTCCCATGTAAAGCATCGATCACAGACATGATGATTAATAGATATAGAATAATAATTACATTGAATGAATGATTGCTGAATATAATCTCGTAAATTGATAGTAGACATTACAAGCGCAAACAATTTTCTGTAATAAAAATAAAAAATTAACAAATAGTGTTTTATTTTAATTTAAACTGATTATAACTTCCATGATTCATAACAAAAACGGCAAATTGGCTTGAGTTTTCCAAGTAAGTGAATTGTTTGAAAAAGCATTCAAAATGTTTAGAAAGCATTTAAAAGAGATTTTATTGCATATACTATTAAGAAATTGCAAAGTTTTGTTAAAAACATGATATGGACCAATGGACCAATTTCCATAATTTTTCATAAAGACATTAACTGCTTTTATTTTAAATTAAAAGTAAATAAATTTAAAATATTAAATATTTTTGTACTGGCTTAGATAATTATTTTAATTCATCAAATTTAAAATGGAATCATCGGAGATAATGGAAAATAAAAGAGCTTGGATCTCTCTATTGCGATAAGTTAGCGCATCTATGGAGAGAACTGAGCTTGTGCGATGACCCAAGATTCAATATGGCTACCATCTGGACACATGAAATAACATAATTAGGTGATATTGAACGCAGAAAGTGTTTTATAACCCTGCTTTGAAGAATTTCTTCAAAGGAATTTTTTTTAGAATTGAGCTAAATTTCTGAAAAAATATTTTTTTTTGCAGTTTTATAACAATCTTTTAGTTTTTTGATAGCGTGTTTATGCAAGTTTGTGGGGTATGCAAGTCTATGATCACGTTAATGTTGATATTAAAGTCAAACACTTCGAATTTGGCCAGGATTTCAATAAATTTTTCCTGTTTTGTGAACTTTGTTTAACAGGAATCGGTGAAATTAGAAAAATGTTCATAATATTATTTTAAATCCTAAGCTTTGAATGAAAATAAAAAATTACTTATTGTAAGTTTTTATCAAAATGAAAAGAAATTGAATTAGTTTGGCATTTCTCTTTTGTGCCAAAAAATGATTTTCCACTTTGCATGTAAAACAACACAATTTTTTTAGTATTTGAATAAAAATACCATTTCAACCATTCTTATTAAATTTTTTTAGTGCAATACATTGTGTCTTAAAATTTTTGTGTATTTCTTTAAAAGTTGCGCAGTATTTTTTAAAACCATGTTCAACTAGCTTACCAAGGGCTTGAATTTATTTACATTTGTTGTTGATAAAATAAATAATTTTCTAGTTCTCAAGCATTGAAATGGTAAAATTATGTTGCAGTTGAAGCCTCCGACATGGTTTTAAAAAATATGATTGTTAATCTTCTGTAATTTTTTATCATGTGATTACAGTAATTGGTTTGCTTGCTTCTATTCCAACTACTGTCAGCCATACTTGAAGAATCATCTAAATTTTTCTATTTCAGTCATTGGATTTTTTGTTGGCAAACAAGTCTAGCAAAATAACCATTTGTTATTCTGCTAGCTAATATATTATTTTCAACAACAAAAAACTCAACAATAAACTTTACATCAAAAACAACATTTAGATGTGCTGGAGTATACCAAACCAAGATGGCAATAAGTAATAATAAAACAACAAATGGTAAAACTGTTAGTTGATAATGTGGTGCTGGGCTTAGCAGGAAACTGGTTGACATGTTCTCCTGGGACAGCTCCTTGGTGCACAAGTATTTACTGTCACTGGACGACAACATCTACCATCAGCCTGAAACATAGATGAAGCGTTTGTCATCTTTTGGATAGCTCTAAAACACGGTGCAGCTATGTGGCTATATGGACAGAATGATCATCTGCTATCATGAAGGTCAGAGGTTCAAGTCTTGACTATAACAAAGTGTAGGGAAATCTTTTTGAGGTTGATATTTTGATCCCAGGATGTGTGAACCTTGCTCGCTGGTTTCCCTCATTAACTTAGCAATTTCCACATTTCATTGATGTTTTAACATCGACTAAGATTAATAACTTCTAAATGGTTAGTTGATATTAATTAGGTTACTCACCATGCGAGATATCTGGTTAGGAGACCCAGCAGGATGTGAAGGTGGGTGGTGATCGATGGGTAGATTGCCATGTCGAGTGTTGACTCTTGTTGGATGGTCATGATGGTCTGGATGAGGACTCGATGGTGAAATCACAGGATGAGGGACTTGCCTATGTGGGGGTAGACGTTGTTGAACTATACCTGGATACACTGGTCTAGGTGGCAGCAGTTGTTGAGCTTGAGGTAGTACTTGTTGACCGTGTAGCAGATCATGATGACCCTGAGGCAGGACTTGTTGACCTTGCAGCAGACTATGATGACCTTGAGGCAGCAGTTGTTGACCATGTAACAGATCGTGATGACCTCGAGGCAGCACTTGTTGACCTTGCAGCAGACCATGATGACCTTGAGGCAGCACTGGTTGACCTTGCAGCAGACCTTGACGACCTTGAGGCAGGATTTGTTGACCAAGTGGCAGACCATGATGACCTTGAGGCAATACTTGTTTACCATGTAACAGACCATGATGACCTTGAGGCAGCACTTGTTGACCTTGCAGCAAACCATGATGACCTTGAGGCAGCACTTGTTGACCTTGCAGCAGACTATGGTGACCTTGAGGCAATACCTGTTGACCTTGAGGTAAGATCACTTGCTGTGTGTGTGGTAGACCACCCACGAGTACATTCGGCTGAACAATAGCTGGTCCTTGAGGGACGGGCACCAAAACAACCTGACTTTGAACTGGAATGCCGCCACCAAATCCAACCCTGGGGCCTCGTCGTCGTCCATTTGTGGAGGCGAGTCCTCGAACAGCAGCATTCAGCAACTGCTGAATAGGGCGCTGCCGATTTGGAAACGCTTGTGTCCTTGACCTAACTGGCTGCATGGTTTTCTTTTTGGTTTTGACACCAGTCGGTTTTTGTCGATTATTCTGGTTCAGCTGCCTCCTGTTTCCTTGTCTGCCTCTTTGTTGTCCATGGTTTGTTCGATTTCTGCCTTGCTGCTCATCATTGGTTTGATTCCTGTTGGCCACTTGGTTGTTGAAACGCCCTCTCCTCCGAGAGTTAATGCTGACCACGCAGCATATCGACAGCAGTAGAATAACACTGTACCACCTCATAATATCTTATGCTATTTCTGAAAAATAAAAAATAGTAATATTCCTTATTATTATACAAAAATGTATATTGTAGTTTAGTGAAATTAATCATTATCATTATAATACTCAATATAATTTTATTTAATGGAGGTGTTTAATACTAATGCATGATTTTGTTGTTGAGCATAGTTCTATGTAAGTAGTAATTATTATTATTTTTTACCATTATTATGAAATGTAACTTTCTGGTTTTATTATAAACTCAAGTTTGATGTGTATTTGATACGAGAAACAATTTTAGTTCAACTTACCTTCAAAACAACTTCAGATGTCCACTCAGATCAATAACTGACAAGTTGCCTTGCTTTTCCTTTTATACACAAACCAAACTGTATAAATTATTGCATCTAATTACAGCATTAAACAGCTTATAGATGGCATCCCAAAGAATCTAATTAGGGAGACAATTGATAAATACAAGTGATGTACAAAATATTTTCCATAGAGCTGCACCAGTTATTGACAAGCACTTGTGTTAGTAGATGCTGGTGAACTGCAGCTATATGGTTAAACAGTTACCGGTGCAGCTCTATATAGCTATGGTTATGCATAGACTTCAGCGCAAACGTTCAAAACGTCTGCTTCTCACGCCCTAATTACTTCCTTTTCTGTTCATTAATTCATTTGTTACTAAATACTACGTTGTAATCAAGGAATTGTTGATGTATTTATATTCTGTTAAATTAATTTCTATTGTTACATAATATAACGAAAGCTGACAAAAGAAATATGTGCCTCGCTCAATTATGTTTGTGCAATAACCTTGAATTGTGGAAATGGTTACTACATATCCTAAAGCACTGGAGGTCTCATATGTCTACCAACTTCAAGTGGATGTTTAATGATATCTGTATTCCTTTGTGTTCAGGTATGAATACAAAACATCTGCTATGATTAAAAATCTGTTGTTAAAGTCTTGTGTTAATCTTTTACACCAAAATTGGTTGTTATCTGTGAGAAAAATATAAGAAACCTGGTGTTTATAGATAACAAAGAACTTAGTAATGAATGATTTTTGTTGAGAATTATTTTAGCAGAGTTTAATAGTCGTTGGTTTTTACAAAAGACACTAAAATCAAGTTTATTCTCGATCTCTGTTTTTTTTTTCATATCACTTTAACAAATTTCTTTTTATTATTGACAATTTAGTCTGCACAGATTTTTATGACAAAATTTTATCTACCAATCGCCTCCCCGTCCACTATCAAATTACATCTCCACTCAGATTCATGGTCTATATTTGTTTCTTATGCATTATATAGTAACATTCTTTATCGGCACGTATTTCATTTTCGCATTCTTATTTTTTAACGCAAGTTTGATTTGTGCTAAAAATGAAATCTGTGACCATTTCATCAACTTTATTTTTGTCATAAAACAATTTTGATACATAGACTCAAACTATTTTTTGTTACAAAACTCTACAACAATTATATATGTGACCGAAAATAATAGCCAAACTCTGTGATATTTTTTTATTTTCTATCGTATCTGAATATTAAAAAAGTCATTATATAACATGCTTCCACAAAACTCCATATTAACGAATTCTCAGCAAAGTGCAAAGCAGACTTCCTGCTCTACAAGTCTGCAATCGGCAGCATTGACCTCTCTCTCTCTGCTGGACAAACTCTCATTTGTAATGTTTTAGAATCGCAACACGCAGATGGTTTGGATTCAAACTAAAACAGAATATTTGACAAGTTAATAGATACCAAAAATGATGTAGTTGTTTTACAAAGTATTATACTTAATCAAACTGTACCTCTGGTGTTGGAGGTTGAGTTTCAGCAGCATCAAGATCTGCTGCCGCTTCTGCTAAAGCAGCATCTTTGTCAGCAGCAGCATCTCTGGCAGTAAGAAGTAACTCGAGTAGGTCAAGGCCTTTTCCTGTCAGAAATTTCAGGAGGTCACTTTCTTTGTCTTTATCTAGAACGGCTAGGGTGTCTAGTAGATCGATGGCTTCTAAAGCGCCGAGATCGTTCTGTTCTTCAGAGTTTGAATGCTCCGTGACACCATCAGTAATTTTGTCTTCAATTACTTCACCAATGATTTCACTCAGTGCGTCTTCCGAGAATGGTGATGGTTTGTCTTTTTTCCGTCCTGTCTTTATTTTCTCTTTCTTACCAACATATTTAGTCTCAATTTTATTTCTCCTGTTCCACTTTTGCTTTCTTCTCTTTACTGAAACCACTTTGGGTGATGACTTTCCAATTTTGGCAGCTTTGAATCTTTTAGCTAACTTCTGAGACTTCTTCGGTTTCTGTGTCAACTTTCTGCTTGAATTAGTTTTTTGAGTTTTTCTTGAAAGTGGAGGCAAATTAGCACGTCCTTGCGGAAAAACCAGAGTCTTTGTTGACACTTGAGGTCTCCCGATTCTTGAGAGTCAACGATTGGACTTGGCGGAAGTGCAACCGGAAGATTTGAAATGTCGAGGAGCAAAAAGCTTGATGACTCCTCTGTGGGAAAATCTTCTGCCAGATGGTCTTGAAGAGAGTCTACGCCGAGATATACTTCCACGAATTTTACCAGAAAGCCGCCGACCACCACCACGTTTTTTTGCTCCATCTATGGCCACTATGAGGCAGACAACTACCAAAGCTAGAACCACAACTAATCTCATGATACCTACAAAATAGATTGCGTTAACATTTTCAAGAATTACAACAAGCGAACAATATCAAGCTACTGTCAAACAAAAAAAATAAGTTTACCTTTGTTACTAGCTGCGTCAAACCAACAATGAAGATGGGATTTAACTAAATCGGAGAAATTCACGCTGCTTTATATATAGATGTCAGTGGCAGCTTGTCACGCAATAGTGATAAATGAAAGTAATGACTGGAAGAAAGATGGTGGCACTAAAGGTTAGCCCAAGTATGATTGATGCACGTTGCCTGGTTTATTGACAAAATATCAATCTAAAGCAGGTTGTCATAAGGCACATAAATACGGGACATTGGTGTGGATATTTATGATTTTGACCACATTCTTTCACCCCATTAATATAAACAATAAGTAGACAATTTCATCCTTTAGTAAATTATCTATAAATAACGTAATAACGATGTTTTGAAGATTATTTTTGTAAATATTATAAACGTAACATAAAATTGTCAACAACAGAAAACAGAGTAAATGATGAACTTTCTTTCCAAAGTGTTAAATATTATTTAAAACATCCAAATTGCAAAATACGTAATGAAACAATTAGTTGTACTTCAACGACGATGAAAGCAAAGATGGCTGCTGGCTGTTACACATAAGTTAACTTTGTTACTGGATCTGGGGTTGGATTGGCATCTGATGTCATTCCAAATTGTGTATTCTTGGAAACTTCTGGAGTGGTGATAGTGGGGTGTCTACTAGTTTCTGGAAATGCTACTTCATCCACATCCACATCCTGTTCATCTACAGCGGGCATAGGCATAGATATATTACATACACTAGACATAGATATAATACATACACTAGACATAGATATAGTACATACACTAGACATAGATATAATACATACACTAGACATAGATATAGTACATACACTAGACATAGATATAACACATACACTAGACATAGATATAATACACACACTAGACATAGATATAATACATACACTAGACATAGATATAATACATACACTAGACATAGATATAACACATACACTAGACATAGATATAATGCATACACTAGACATAGATATAATGCATACACTAGACATAGATATAATGCATACACTAGACATAGATATAATACATACACTAGACATAGATATAATACATACACTAGACATAGATATAATACATACACTAGACATAGATATAGTACATACACTAGACATAGATATAATGCACACACTAGACATAGATATAGTACATACACTAGACATAGATATAATACATACACTAGACATAGATATAATACATACACTAGACATAGATATAACACATACACTAGACATAGATATAATACACACACTAGACATAGATATAATACATACACTAGACATAGATATAATACATACACTAGACATAGATATAATACATACACTAGACATAGATATAACACATACACTAGACATAGATATAATGCATACACTAGACATAGATATAATGCATACACTAGACATAGATATAATGCATACACTAGACATAGATATAATACATACACTAGACATAGATATAATACATACACTAGACATAGATATAATACATACACTAGACATAGATATAGTACATACACTAGACATAGATATAATGCACACACTAGACATAGATATAGTACATACACTAGACATAGATATAATACATACACTAGACATAGATATAATACATACACTAGACATAGATATAACACATACACTAGACATAGATATAATACACACACTAGACATAGATATAATACATACACTAGACATAGATATAATACATACACTAGACATAGATATAGTACATACACTAGACATAGACACAATACATACACTAGACATAGATATAATACATACACTAGACATAGATATAATACATACACTAGACATAGATATAATACATACACTAGACATAGATATAGTACATACACTAGACATAGATATAATACATACACTAGACATAGACATAATACATACACTAGACATAGATATAATACATACACTAGACATAGATATAGTACATACACTAGACATAGATATAATACATACACTAGACATAGATATAGTACATACACTAGACATAGATATAATACATACACTAGACATAGATATAATACATACACTAGACATAGATATAATACATACACTAGACATAGATATAATACATACACTAGACATAGATATAATATATACACTAGACATAGATGTCAAATTCTACATCACAAGGCAAACACAATTCATGCAGTAGTCAGTGACATTAGCTACGAACTTTAAAAGTATATATATTGTTACTGCATAATGTTGTTTTTGAGATCTTTGGGTGACAAACGTGAATTACATACACGTAGACATTACTGTTTAGACACACCGCTTGTTAGTTATTCAGCTACGCTTGATTGCAACTACTATAAAATATGATTAACAAAAAAATCATGCTTGGAAGTTTTCCATTCTCCTAATTTTAAGTATCACATAAGGTTTTGTTAACCGTAGAAAAGTGGAAAAGTTTTAAAGGCCACACGGAGTGATAAAGTTACACGTACATCCAATTAATATCACTGATTATTGCAAGTAGTCTACACGCTGATATTTACAGTTTGGCGATGTTTAAAATAAAGTTATTGAAAAATGTGAAGATTGTCTAAAACCATCATAATCATTGATGGTCAAGTTTCATTTTAGTACAAGAGCAAAAGTCTAGCTATTTTATTATTTTCTTGTAATTTATATTCTTTGGAATAAATAAGTGATATTTGTGGCTTCCATCTATGATATTTGGCATTATCCTACCTTTAGTTACATGTAGGTGTTTATTTTTTCAATCAATAATATTGCTTTTATTAATTATTGATGATTATTTTTGGTAATGTATTATCAATTCTTTATTTGTTATATCCAATAAGCAATTGATAGTTTTTTCAAAAATTTCTGTTTCAGCAGAACTTAATTCAACTATAAAGCAGCAAACTCGGGGTTCAATTCGATGAACTCGGGGTTCAATTCTATCAACTCGGGGTTCAATTCAATCAACTCGGGGTTCAATTCAATCAACTCGGGGTTCAATTCAATCAACTCGGGGTTCAATTCAATCAACTCGGGGTTCAATTCAATCAACTCGGGGCTTGATTAAACAGGCTCATACTAACCTGGAAGTGGAGCAACGCCTGGGACAGACAGAGGAGAGATGTTTCTACCTAAGTAAGAGTCATCAGGCATCACAGAGTAGGTGGCAATGGATGGTGGGCTTGGAAACGGTAAGTCATCGATGGACCCCCTTAAACCTTCTGGTTCCTCATCCGATCTACAAATTAACTTCTATATAGCCAAAAACATCTGAGACTGCAAAGTTGGGATGGGAACTTTTCTATAACTAGCTAACAGACAATTTCCTGCTGGGATAACCTTAGTAGCGATTCCATGGTAGAAGAAGGGTGTTAACATATAATGTAACCAAGGCTAATTCCGATTCACTAATCATTAAGTTGTACACTCTTCATTGAGTTGATAAGTAGTCTAAATTTTTTTTCTCGCGTTTTCTGGCACATATCGATCGATCAAACCAAAAATAGGAGTAAAATTTTTCTTATTCTTCAATTTTAATTTTTAGGACTTCTGAACCATAAAACTCCATAAAAACTGTTAATCTTATTTATAAAACTTCAGTAAACTGCAATTTAAATGCTATGACACATTTCATTATAGTTTTGTTTGGAGTTGTCTTCTTTTTAGGGCAGACAAGTCACAATTATTCATGTTGATTATAAAATTAATTTTGGACAAAATATAGCCGGAATAAAAAAAAAACATATTGTTTTATATATTTGGTAAAGATGTCAAATCCACTTTTGAAATGTTGCATTTACTAGAAAACTCCACGAATGGTTTTGACAGCTTATCTATTTTTGGAGCCACAAAATCAAAAATTGCAACACATGGTGTTTACGTTGAATGACCACAGTTTTGCAGATTAGATGTCGATTTTTGTATCAAACTTTTACTATAAATTAGCAGACCACTGCTGCTACAGACTGCATCCTGCTGATACAAACTAAAAGACTATTTCCAATGGCGGAGAACTCACTGGTTGCACAGTACACTATTTCAGATTCTGGCAGGCATGGATAAATTAATCACCTACCTCGGAGTGTTTGATGGTTGCAAGGCAGGCCTCCTTGTTTTGTATACTGCTATCACAATCAGTATCACTATTATTGAAAGAACAAAGAGGGCGACCAGGCAGAGACCGATGATCGTAAAAACTGAAACAGAGAAACGAGAAAACCTTAAAGCTAGAATATAAAACCATTTAAAACTAATAGTTGATTACATAAAGCTTCCTACCGTTGGTTGTCTCCGTCGGATTTAGCTGCGAGTCTATCGCTGTCACATTCACTACTTCTTCATCTGCAACAAAAAAACAGTATTTGCTATTACCATCAGAATTTATATGTTAATTTTGTAAAAAACTGAAATAGCATTTTAAGAGCTCATTTTTTTAAATTAGACCAAGGGTGCTTTTGGATATCCTGCGTAGAGATTAACGATGTGATTAAATGACACCGTTTGGAAACTCCGTCATTAAGTGCAAAAAATATGGCGGCAACGTAACATTTGGGCTTAACGACACGAAGCAACAAGTGAGCTAGGTTGCGTCGCTGAGGACATAGAATTATCTTCTCCTTCTATGTTTGACATTGACTCAGTGTGCGAGCCAGCAGTAGTTGAATGCAATTTTAACGAGTCCAACTACTAGCTCTTCGTTCTCCCGATTATAAATACATTATGGCCTATATAAGCAGTATAAAAAATTGTAGTATCTCGTAATTAATTTCCAATAAAAAAAAAACAGTAAATTGGGCTCGCTTTTAGCCATAGAGTTTTCATAGATGTTGTAAAAAGCTAATATTTTTATAGTCTAAAACACAAAAGAACTTCTGACACTCATCGATGATGTCTCAACAACTGTTCAGCCACTACCTTATGCATAGGGTATCTGAAAGCACCTTGAGCCACACCATGTGGTGACAATAAGCTACTGGATCCTATAATATCTAGAGATACAAATAGAATCACAAATATTTTTAGAATGTTATCAACCACAGGATCTTTCAAGAATTCATAGAAAAAAATAGAAGCAGGGCAGTCAAAAAAACATTTGTAACACATGATATAATCTATTTGTAATAAAAAAAAATATCTTACATTCTTATCAAGCGTCTGCAGAGCTAAATTGTAAAGAAATTATATATCGCTTTAGCGATACTTCATTAATATTCAGCCAATCACATTCCTCATAGTATTGATCTATTACTTGCAAAATCCAGTCTAGTATGTATGTGGAAGTGACTTCAAATGAATTTGAGAACAAAAAAAATTTAAACAATCAGATAAATCATTGCAGTTTTAACAACTAGGTATGATGTAACGGAATTGGAGGTTGGAGTAGATTTTGCATTACCAGAAAAACTCGGTCGCTAAAAATTTTTTTTTAATATAAACGAAGTATGTGAGCATAAAATCAGAGAAAGTCAGTTGTAATAAAAATTTATGATTATTTTGCCATCATTTCATGTTACAAACATTCTTTCAGTTTTTTCCCACGCTTAAAACTGTTGTCTTAAGTATTCAAATACATTTTAATTGAGATAAATTTTTTTACAATTTTTTTATGATATTTAGATCTGTTGGCAGGCAGCCAATTCTGCTTCAGGCATCAAAACCAATGTTTAATTTTTTCTGTCAAAAAAAAGACCATTCCATGCGGAAATGATTAATGATTATATGATAATGATGAAAGATTATTATTTTTGCGGTTTTTAATAATTTTTAGGTTTTCTTACAATTCTGACAGATAGTTGACGATGGTGACAAAGTCCAGGTCACGAAGATAGTATTTTTAGTATTCACCTGTCACTAAACCTGTGGTGAAGCTAGCGGTAGTTTGTGTGTTTGTTGTTTTTTCTTCACCAGAAGTAGTACTTGAATAACCTATAGCAGTCGTCCAGTAAGAACCTAACAAGTGTATAAGAGAAATAACATTTTTAGTTCCGTCTTATAAACATGAATGAAGTCTGCAACTACGAGACCAACTAACTTACTTGTACCTGCAGTCTTTGCTGCGGTGTCCGTAGTTGTCTGCTTGTTGGTGGAAGATTGTGCTTTCTTGGTAACCGGAGGTAGAAAAGTGGTAGGGGTTGTTTTATCCAACCAGTAATCATTTGTTAAACAATGATCATGGTCGTTTGTGATTGGTTCTAAAAATGAAACAATGCAAATATACATACACTGTGTGCACAGATATACATAATATATACATATACACACTCTACAATGTACAGTTTATACATACATATATATTAATTGTACAGTGTATATAAGGATATGTATATATAGTACTATAAATAAATATATATATACAGTACGATACAAGCATACATATATTTACACCGTACAGACATTGACACACATAGACACATATACAAGCATAGACATATATATCAAAAAGCCATCAGTCACATTAATGGTCTATAAATACTCATATATAAAGTAGACGCACCATTCACATCCTTTTTCAATTAATTAATATCCTGTTGATCTGTCACCTAGCAAGTATTCGTGTCAATATTTGGCAATGCTATCTATCACCAGATATATTATGTTGTGAATATAAAAAACCCATTTCCTGTGTAGTGTGCTCGCTACAAAAATACATTAGCCAAAAATTTTTGCGTTTCAACTGCTTCTTCAACTATCTCAATGCTAGTTTCCTAGCTGGCAGCATGTCTGTCTGTACGGCAGCCAGATTAATAGCGATTAACATTGATTGATTTCAGTTACTTTATTATAGAGATGTGTTTGATTGGATAAATTGTTATTTTATAGCAATATTATTTTTGTACAGAATTGAGCTTTGTATATAAACACGTTACGAGTTAATAATAAGTTTCAAACATGATTGTTTGTTCTTCATGTATATATATATTAACCCATGTTTGCTAACAGTGCGGAGTTTGCAATGTGAAAGAAATGATACGGTTTTGTCACCAAGATATTTATAACTTCTTGAAATATTTGCTGAACAAAAAATTAAAAAGACCCATCACAAATCATATTAATGATGTTGACACTGCAGTAATAATGGCAAAAGTATTTTTATCAGTTCCCCAACCACCTAATTAATCTTGTTTTTATAAAAAAGCCTGATAATGAATGGGTTTTTTTAACCATGTCACTAAGGCACAAAACGCGAGTCACTTCACTACTACTACAGCCCTACTACAGCCGTTTAGACAACCCTGGCATTTCAGCTTTAACTAACAAGCGTCCATCACCATTAACCATTATTTATTCACCATTAATGTTTACAATTTAAATAGAAAAACAACTCCAATTTAAAGCAAGTTGCTTTCATGCTAACGACACTTTTGAAAAAAGGAGAATTTTCAGCTTTATCAGCAAAATAAAACAGTTCTTGATTGATTGCTTTAATCTAGTCAATTGTCATTTTATTGTATTATCAACAAGGAATGCCTTGGCGTAATCAGACTCTGGGAAATTACCAGATATGGTCTAGGTTATTGCACTATAAACATTGGGTGGTTCTGAATTCAAACGCTTTTATCACAGCATATTTTAACAGACTTTGAAATTAACGTCATTGATCGAATCAAAAATTTCTGGCATATGACACCATAAGCTGTTGCAGTTGCGTCATCAATAGAAAACAACTCCACGTTTGCTAACAGACAATTATTTTGGGATCGTCGACTCTGCCATGAAAAATATAACCTGTTTGTGGTAT
Organism: Cryptosula pallasiana; assembly: GCA_945261195.1. Lineage (NCBI taxonomy): Eukaryota > Metazoa > Bryozoa > Gymnolaemata > Cheilostomatida > Cryptosulidae > Cryptosula > Cryptosula pallasiana. The sequence continues at coordinate 15,920,199 of OX183136.1, forward strand.
TTCAACTGCTTGAAAAAAGGCAATTAATTCCCCACTTTATCAAATTTTCAGATCGGTTTTCTTTTAAACAAACAAAATGGTTTTATCTCTTTCAAGTTTTCAAAGTTATTTGAAAAAAAAATTAACTTAAACTCGATACTTTTGCATAGTTAATGTTTTGACTTGTTGAAATTTAAGGAAGAGCAGCCGTTGAAATACAGTTGAATTGAAGTTTTGTGTTTTTAATGGGGTAGTTTTAGCTCCAACTAGTTTCTGGTAGATCCACGTAATTCAGACTCGTTGAGCTGCTAAAAATCAAGGCAAATTTCAAACTCAGAAAACAATTTTTTTCTGGTCTGACTTAAAATAAATAATACTGCAAGGTTGTATAACCTATATAATAAAATAATGGTATATAATAAAAAGAGCACAACTCCACACATTAAATGTTCGGAAGACAAAATGTTGCAAATTGAAACGGGATGAAACAAAAAACTGAAAAAACTTTCAAACAAAAATAATTTTTCGGTGAAAAATTATGATTTACTGCTTACTCATCAGCATCATACGTAAAATCATTTGTGAGGGAAAATCGGTTCTTTCGAAAAAATATGAAGAACACAAAACTTTTTCATTGTACTGCAGGCCAACTGTCATCGTAAAATGCCTAACTTGTATAGTTGATGATAGAAAAAACTTAAGCAATGAGAAAAGTAAATATTATATTAATTATAACAGTGGCTTAAAATGTTTTGTGTTTCGTATTTTAGAGAATTTTCAAACTATTTTAACTATAGCAAACTGCTTTAAAACTTGGTAAAACATGAAACTTATATTGTCTACTATTTTTTGTAATCACTGATTTTATATGATTTTTAAGTAAATTAATGTACTAAATTGCTTTTTTTATTTTTTTATTCTTATTGTAATAAATTGAACCCAATTTGTTAATCTCCGTAAGAAATTAATTGTTTAATTTTTGAGGCTACATCCAACAGTCATTCGCCTGGTTTGATGTCTATTTGGTCAATAAAATGTGGCTAGCCGTTTTTGGTTTGTAAAACATGTTAGGTTTAAAATAATTCAAATGTTTTTAACCAAGTTCATATTATTTTATAATGTTGATTCGAATAGCTCATATAGTTACCAAAGTGTCCATTTTTTCAAGCCTTCCTAATCATTTGGAAAAAATGGTTTGAAAAAGTGTCTGGATGAATTGTAAATAAAAACTGGAAATTTCTAGAAACTTAGTATCTGGCACAGCTGATAATAATATGTAGATTAAAAGTGGTAAGCCTCTTTTTCATGTACAGTTTATAAGGCTATCTACTGCATCACACCACTCAGTCATACAGTGAATTGATAATTTTCTAAGTGTTTAGAATAGACTGGAATCATCCAGAAGCTTGAATGACCCTACAGTATGAGCCACCATAGTAAACGAATAATAATTGTTTGTAGTTGGAAGTTTTTTTAATTTACATGATGATTAATTTTTTACCTTTTTCCGGGAAAGCGTAAATAAAACTTAAATAACAAATTAAATTGAAAATAAAAAAACTTATATTTTTAAAAAGATGCTTGAAAATGAGGTAAAAACAAAATATTTTTAATGTTATTACAGATATGTCATTAATTAAAGATTGGTGATTCAGCAATAACACACTTTTCAAAAGCTTTCATACTCTGGCGCTACAACTAAAGCTTGATTTGTTAAAAGTTGAAATGGTTTTCTTTTACACACAAAACCATTGGCATAAAATGTGTGCAAAAGTATTTCTAGTGGGTTTCAGTGAGTTACCTTGTGGAAAGACTATTTAACCTTCTAGAACTTTCCAAAGTTACGTCGAAAGTTCTATAAGCTACATGAGATGTTTACAGGTCATTACACAAGTGCATGAAACAAAATGTTTGTTTGAAACACTTACAGTAGTAATGTAGACTCCATGACAGAGATCTACTCCTAAATTACTACTACTTACCAGAGAATTTGTTCTGTATTTCAAACCATTTGCTTGGGACACACTTGAAGGTAAACATCATCCAGTTGTAGAATTGTTTACCACACAACTTGTAGAAATAACTGGGTGGTGTCAGCACCGCACAGCTCCTGCGCCCGTCACAGCAGGAACTTGTTTTGGATAGGAATTCTTGCACATCATGTTTTTCACCCCAGTACAAACAATCACTTTCCTATAACACATATTACAGTAATTGGTAGTTGTCTTCTTCTCTTATTGAGAAGGCAACTCCAGATTGCAACGAATTCGCAGACAATAAATTAATAATTAATTAGCTGTACGTGCTGGCAGACTTTAAAAAAATATGACGAAAACAACCAAATGATGATTCTACTGTCAGATTCAGCTGAGACAATGTTTATTGCAAAATTTTACAAGTCCTAATGCAATAAATGTTTCTGAGAAAATTTTCTTACATAAAAAATGATTTCCGTATTGTAATACAATTTTCATTGGCCTCATAAGTTCTCAGCTAGTTTCAAGCAAATGTTCAAAAAATCTTACAGCTCTAACCATGGTTTAAATCACATTTCATCGGCCATGGACACAAACTTTAGCATTAACATGCAAAAGACAAATTCACAAAATGGTTTGTCTTAGATTTTGAGAAACAAAACTATTGTTAGGTGTGTGTTTATGTTCCACAGGCCAAAAACAGTATTGTTTAAGCCATAGCTTATATACGGTAGATTTTAATTCTACTCGTATCACAAGATGCACTTGAAATTCCTAGTAACAAAAACTAGATGCGCTTGCAATCGCTATAGCTTCTTCAACATTGATGAGCAGCTTTCTTTTTTTACTTTTGGTCTGCCGGTGTTACAGCTCAGTAACTGGCGTTGCGTACTGTTAATACTTTTATAACTCTAAAGTTTATTTATATATTGTGGTGGATTTCAGCATCCCAATTACTCTGTGACCAGCCTTACGATTCCATATTATCGCAGAGGTGACTCTGGCTAATGGTTTAAGCCAGACATGTCTCCCAAAGTGGTGGCACAGCATGTCACCACCATAGTAGAAGATGCAGATGGCTTACTGAGCCGTCGTCTACCTTACCGACCTTGCATTAACCTTTACCGGCCTTGCAACCTTCCTTACAAGCCCTGCAGTACCATACAGGGTCGGGGACAAGATGGCCACCACAGCCAGAGGATCTGAAACAGTCACCTCAAAGGGACGTAGTCACGACTTCACCACCTTTAGATATCACAAACCATAGACCTGAGGCTGCCTAAGACCAAGAACTAGATCTATAGACTCTTCCCTTTGCCACTTGGCACCATATCCATTTAACCTTGTGCGTTGTTGTATGTATTATTGTATGCGACGGATCTGATTGGCTTATGTTTCGTACAAGTACTTATCATCCGTTCTAGTGTTGTAATGTCATCAGCTTAATGTCAATCAGCCTTTATAAAGTCCGTGTATTCAGTGCCTTACACTTACTAATGCTTCTCCAAAGAGTGCATATTGAGACAATAATTTTCCGGATCAAAATCAAAAATACCTTAAAAGTTGATCAGTTTTTAAATAAATGGATTGCCAAAAGTGCAGTATATGATTTTTGTATTCAAAAGACAGTGACTTTGTGTGTTTACAAATTTTCATTAAAACAATTGTAAAACATGACACATAAGTATCTTGACTCAATTGCGCATAATCACCATCGAGTGAACTATATTTGCAAATGAATCTAAAACAAAGTCAAGTTTCATTGATCATTTTTGCATATTTTTGACCATTTTCCCAAGCTTTTACAATGTTAACTATAATATTGCTGTAAATTCTTTAAATTACCATATAAAAACAAAAAATCTTTTTAAGGTTCATTTAGCAATTTTCCTAAATTTGATTTTCTCACAACAGTATGGTCTCTTTTTGCTTATTAGTAGTTGTCCTTCCAACATGCTAGCTCACACTTCAAATTAAGAGTTGTCTTTTCATCTGTGCATAAAAACAACTATGAATTGAGTGTTCCTCCTACGTTAAAAACAATTCCCAAATTGAGGCATTATTTGAGCCTGTTGGCTGCACACCGGATGTGTCTAAATTTGAAATTCAAATGTAGTGTAACAAACGAAAAACCAAAAATTTATAAATTTTTGTAGAAAAAATAGTTACTGGTTGAACATCGCCCACACTCAATCCGTTGATATGACTATTAACACTCATATGAAAGTTTCATTCATCACTTTCTCGATCAGCTCTAACAGCATACTAGCGATATTACATGGAAAAGTGTGTATGAGACGAAACCCCCTACCCATACCCTAGGCCTACCCTACCATCGAAACCCCCTACTGGAAGTCAAATCCCCCTACCTCTAGAGGAGTTGTCTTTTCTTCGAGTCAAAGAGCGCTAAATAGCTGTAACCAAATTCTTAAAAATAATCTTAGACTAGCGCACAATTATTTTTTTTATTGTTTTTGAAAATTATTATTTGTTAACATTTTACATTGCTTAATTTTTTTAGTCAAACGACTTGTAATTCAGAGTTGAAAATTGTTGTTGTTGTTGATTACAACGATGATGTCAGAAATGCAAGCCTGACGCGTTTTGTCACAAATAAACTGTAAATTAAAACAGTTTAAATCTGTTGATATTATTCGACTTACAAACAATTTTTTCACAACTGTAATATTGCGTTAGTTTTTGAGATATGTAAAACTTTAAAATGCTCTTTTCAGTAACGAGTTTCGATGACAGGCACAGCATAGGGTATTGGTGGACATTTGTTCTTACCAAAAAAACTGTGGAGTACATAGAAGCTGGTTAAAATACAACTGAGAGTTATCTTCTTTATTGAAAGAGAGGATAACTCTGAATACATTGATCGGAACCCACATTTCATACATAAATGTAAATTACAACACACTCACCAAGTTTTTCATACAGGAAGGTCCATTAGGCTGCCGCACAAAGTCAGCTGAATTGAGGCCGAGCAGAAGTCCTTCTACCAGCTGAAGTCTATATTCTGGGTTGTTACACGTGTAGTTCATCACTTCATCTTGGCATACGAACACTCGAGCTGTGAAACCCGCTTCACCTAGCCCTGAGAATAAACCACAACACATCTTGTTTGTGTCTAAGGAATTGTAGAACATCATAAGCCTATATATAACTGTATTTTTTCAGCAGTTTTTGGACAAAAAAGACATAGAATCAGGTTTTGATTTGGCACCATATTAACAAGAAAAGGTGGATCTGACAATCAGTCAAGAAGCTGAGGAATATCCGTCAATGGTCCAAAAAAAACCCGGTTATCAATCATGCAATACGCATTCATCACAATAAAAGGTTTCCGTATATCAACACATACATAATTATACAATAGGTGACAGGTGTAGGATATCAGGTAACGCAAACTCGCAACTCTTTCATTTAGGAAGAGGAAGAGGGTCGTACCAATTACATCGGTCTCAGCGAATAATTAATTTTGCAAATGACTTCTCTTTTAGCTTTGTTAACTCTTTCTCAACCGGCAAACTGTTTCATTGCTCAATAACAACCCCTTTTTTAGTAATCACAAGAAAAAACATCATCAGGTAAAAGCAAAAAATTCATTCATTTGTAACAAAAATTTAGATTAACTGTCAGTTTGATTGGCTTTTCAATTCCGTGAGTACTTACCAAGAAAAGTGAGAATAGAGGCTACAAGCACCAACATGGCCGCTTCAGGCTGTACCTCCAACTGATGCCCCTAGGAAAATACCAGATTATCTGTTTGCTTTGCCGAAAGCTTTCTAACTCCATTTAATTGAAACGTTCTATAGTTGGAAAGCTTTACATAGTTAAATTATCATTTAAATGCATCCCCACTCTTGCCAAGTTACTGATAGCAAATACAAACATAAATTAAATCGGAAATCACTTGTTTAACCTCTGTAGTGCAAGCAAGAAGTTTGATTAGAAGGAGGTTGAACACTCGATGAATAAATGTTTTATACAATAAAAATGGCTGACAATTCTGAAGATTTCTGATTATTACGAATGAAGTCTAGGTATACAATAATGCTGTCAAACAGCCAAATTATTGTTTTAATCAGGTTAAAATGCTTTTAACTTTATTACATCATTTAAAAAATATTTTGAAATTGCTATTGTTCTGAGATAAATGTTGCCATAGTTATAACAAGCTTCCAAATAGCGCTAATTTTTACTACTAAATTGTTGCGAGGTCCAAAAATGAAAACTCTAGCAGCAATTTTTTTGACAACAATTTCCAGGAAATATTTTTTTTAGTCCACCAAGCATATAAAATAAAGTTACATAAGCAGAAATAAAAAACAGGCTTTATTATTTCAAAAGAAAAAAACGGGTCTATTACCTGAAAAAACGGTCAACTTGTTGACAGGTAAACGGCTTTATTTGGCACCCAAACCTGCTGTTCCATAAACTTATTGAACTTGAAATCATAATAATAAAAGCTTCTGTTCCACCTGTTTGTGCAGTTTACTATGTAAATTGATTTAATTCTCTGTCAAATTAAGTTTTGTTCATTGCAAAATGGCTGCATTTTTTTTTGGTTTTTGATCCAGCCGCACGCAAATTCTATCGATTAACCTAATTGATGATTGCAGGTAAATATATTACCTACAGCGGGCTTCAATCAGGTTTCTCTATATAGAGAGTGGATTGTTTGTGCAATGATTCATTGAGCTAGATCAGTATGTCTGTTGATTGGTCAATACTCTGATTAATCAAATTACATAAACTTATTTGCTTCAAGTTTTCAAAACAGATTTTACCTCTGACCAGTACCAATAGCAATTTATTGACCTTCAAGTGAAAGCAAAAATGAACTTATACAACAACATAGAATAAATGAGCACACATTTCTACTATGTAGGACCTATAATTTGTATTGTATTACGTTATATATTGTCATTTGAGGGTATAGATATTATTTGTAGATACACAAATGAAATATGCTGTTATGTTTCAGAAAATAATCAAAAAATATTGCAAAATGATGTTTTATCCATTTTTATATTCATGCAAGAAACTCTTTACATAAAAAAAATGTAAGTATGATTGTTAAAAGTTGTTCTCTCTTGTCACTAATTCCGGGAGCGATCTGTCGGAACATCTACCGCTGATTACCACATGGCCAACCTCCCTCCAATCAAACTCCTCGGAGCAAGATAACAGACGAACAGAACTTTACAAGTATATGACGCAGCTAACAACTCAGAACTGTTGGTGAAGCTTTTGCTTTGAAAATTACAAATCTTGACCACTAATTAAAAAATTCCTATCTTGCCATTTTTGAGGTTTTTGCTACAATTTTTTTACAACAAAATTAGTTTATTTTTCAATCTTGCTGACACATGGTTTTACCAGACCAAAAAAATTACGTTTAATAATGAACAGAAATCAGAAAAAAATTGCCTTTTCTGAGGATAATGCTATTCTTTGTTGACATTAACAACTAAGCCATAAAAATTATTTTTGCTATCTTTTGATTTATCTTTTTTACTTTTTGATCTGAAACTTACTGGATTACTTTGAAAAAGGTTCTAGAACATTCCACATATAAAAATGCCCAATAATATTATTCAGTTCTACGAGATAGACTGTTTGCCATTCGTAATTTAATAATGGTATAATTTATATCGAAAGTGAGCTAAATTGAAATGACTTTGAGAAACGAATAGATTTTGGACAGTGGATGTATGGAGAAAAAATTTTAATGCAGCTTTTTATTTTTATAAAACTCATTAACAATCAACAAACACAACTTTAAAAAATAAATGAAAGTTCACAGAGTTTGAGACAAATATTGCCAAGGCTTGTAACGATTAAATGACAAGAGATTATATTAAGTGCACGATAACTCAAACCTGTCATGTTGATGGAAAAAAGGGAGATATTTAGGCAAAGTTGCTGTGGTTGGTTGCAACTGAGTTTGAGGGTTTAAAACTGGCAATTGTCTGGATGCCAAGTAGAACAATAATAATATTTCAAGTTAGACCAACCAATTCGTGAGGTGAATGAATGGTCATTATGAGCACAAGTAAAGATATCATTATGAAAAATAAAATTAAAATCTTGTACATGAAGATAATGTGAAGGTGACTACTTGATCAGCCATTCAAAAGTTTGTTTTTGTTTGACAAAAAAACAAAAGTGAGGTTTGCAGGAGATTTTAGGGAGAAAGTTAAATTTTCAGAAGTTTTCCAAGAGTTCAGAAAAGTTTATTTAGGAGGCGAGTAAAGTGGCAATGAAATGTCAAGAAGGCGTCTGAAAAATCAGGAAACATGACGGGTACATCACCCCGCTTACTGTGATAATTTTTTATGAATAAAACTAAAGAACCTTGAGTTGTTCTAAGGATAGGTTTTTATTATTGAAGATTGCTTTTAGCGAAAATCTTTTTATTGTAAACTTTCACTCAATGCTGTTGTCGTTACTGTGAAAAATGCATGTTATAGCTGATTAGGTTTTTAACTTGTGACTTTGTGCCAACACAGACTGGCACAAAACGTCACACCTGGTATCTTTAGAGAAACAGCTATAATCATGTCAGTAAAATGGAAAATGTGTGGTTTCTTTGCTCTTGGGAGGATTCCTTAAAACTTATTGTTCAAACACAGTGTAGGTATGTAGCATTTTTTGTCTTTTTCAAAATACTAGCGCTTTACAATAAAACTATGTGGCTAAAAAATCTCATTTAAAAATTTCTTTGATATGAAACATTAAAAAAAACATTTTTCATCCTACTATTATTATATAAAAGAATTGTGAAAAATTTTAATTTGCTGCAAAAACAATCCATTTACACAAACTCACAAACTCACTATTCACAAAACAGATGACAGACAAGCTAAGTACTTATTTTGAAGTCACACGTTATGGTCTTGTACTCAATGCATAGTTTGACTGTTTTACTGCAAAAGTAACTTTTGACACTGTAAATTATTCCACCTTGCGGTGGCGTGCTATGAAGTACCATCCAGGTGGACGTGCGTTTTCTTGTAAAGTTTTAATAGAATTCTTTCCTTCACCACAGTTTTGTTTTTAATTAAAGCAGACAAAAGTGAACAGTAGCATAATTTGAATAAATGCTTCAATCGTTTATATAATAGAAGCAAATAGTTCAAAGACCTCTACATGTTAGACGCACAAAAGCTAATTAATTATACGAAATCAGGAAATAAAGGCGAGCCGAACCGCCGTATTTCTATTTTTTTAAACAGGAGGGGTTGATTGTATTCTAATCAATATCCTATAATAAGATGATTTATTGATTTGTGAATGGTATAAAATGAATGAATTCTTCTATTGCAGTCATAACTTGTTTATCTTCTACAACATTTGTAAGTATTATTTTATTTCTCTCTGTTAGACTTTATATATTATCTGTATATCTATATATATAACAGTAATAGGTAACTGTTAGCTCTGTGTTATATCATATATATATATATATATATATATATATATATGTATATATATATATATATATATATATATATATATATATATATATATATATATAGATATATATATATATAATGTGTCAACTGTGTATTCATGTAGGCCATTTTGTATTGTAGGTATAACTCGGTACAGTTAGAAGTCAAAAGTATGAATTTCGCTGGACTATTTGTTGTTGTGGTAGCTTGTATGATGGTGTTTGTTACTCCTGCAGTTGAGGCCAGATACTCAGTAAGTATACACTTTTGTTTATTTATTTATTTTCTATTTTTTATTCAAGAAGTTCAAATGAAAGCTAATTATTTGAATAAAATTCTGAACACTTTCAAAATACTTATCAAAAGTAATCAGGCTCCCTTAAAAATGAAATTTAGTTATTACCATTTAAAAAACAATTACATCATAGGCAATTTTAAGTTTCATAATTTTTTTCAATGAGCTAAAAGGCATTTTAATAATAGGGTAAATAATTTATTTACTGAAAAATAAAAGTGATGAGTGTTTTCTGTAAAAACCGAATTTGGTCCACACTATATGAAATTTTTGACAACAAAAACAGATTTATTTTATTTATTTTACATCCAGCGGTCATCTTTGTTTTTTATTTTTGAAAACTAGAACAGCTGCAAGGAATATCTATTGTTTAATCTCAAGAGTTTGTTCAAATCAAAAACTTACAAATATCCTTTGACTACGGAGTAGCTTAATGTGTTTATAATAATATTGTTGTAGTCAAGGAGATGCTGCAACTACAGCTACAGATATGTTAGACAGTGCAGCCCATCACATGGTGGACACTATTACCCCAAACAATGCAGATGGGTAAGGAAACATTACTGCTCACGCTACTGCCCAGTTCAGCACAAGTATCGCTACTACTAAACATTGACCTCTCCCCGCTCCACACCCCCACTACATACTGTTGTTTTCTCTAGAGATCTTGTTTCACTTGTTATACCACAGTGTTGGTACACTGCGTATTGTGAATCTGTTTTGTTAATTTTTGTACTTTTTGCTTGTTAAAAACTAACAATAAATCTGAAACTCATCAACAAACTAGACTTACGTGTTTCTGTTGTACGCATCAGATGTGATTACCAGATTAAATTACTTCATTGCAAGATTAATCTAGCTGGCAAGTAGAGTATGGCATCACAAGATTAATTAAACAGAACAAAATACTACATGACTAGTAGACCAAGTTTATTGGTAGCGACACCTGACAAAAGTGCGGAGAGACAAGATCAAATTAATCTATGGCAAGATTAGAGTGTTTCATTTATTCAACACGAAATAACTCTCTTGTAGAATGACATTAAGCCATTTAGCACTAGATTAAAAGCTTGATGTAAAAGATTAATCAAGGTAGACTAACTTGCAGTGTACAACATGCACCTATAACTTTACAACAAGGACTAGATATTGTGATATATCATTAATGGATAGATGGAGTGTACATGGAGTTATCAGCAGAAACATCAAGAACTTTATTTGTGTTAAAATGTACAAAAAAGCAGGCATCTCCTCCGCAAATTTTAAACATACAAAAACTACAAGACACAAAATTTAAGTAAAACCCATATGGAGTTAGAGTATCATAGAAATCTTAGAGTTTCTAGAAGTCTATTTATAAAACCTGAAGGTTTCATAGAGTAGTTAGTCGAAGATAGTACGTAAATAAAATACACAGTACTAGTGATTGGTAAAATATCAGTAGTTGTATGCAATTGTCTTCTACTCATTATAGAAATGTTTTAGAAAATGTGAAAACTAGACCCACAATAAATAAATAGATCAATAGAGAGAAAAGCTACACCCATCATACATAACTCTATGGTTTGATATGTCAGCAAATGTACGAGTGTTACCATCTCTATATCTTCTATTAACAAACCATCTCTTCACTTGATCAGTGCTGATGTCACATTCTATAGACAGCTGTTTGATGACTTGCAGGGGTGGATAGGGGTAATGTATGTTTGTATTGTACCATTGTACAAGTAGACTTGTAGCCTTAGTACCTATAACCTTTGTATGTTGTCTACTTTTGTATCTTCTACAGACATTGGTAGATGCATCTGCACCTGGTACATGTGTAGTTTGTTTGGTTGAATGTATACAGGCTGCTGATTGGTTGTGAGCTGCTTCCTGATTGGTTGTAGAATGGCTCTGTGAAATAGACAATCACTAGATTTCCATGCGTCGAAGTTTTGAAGGAGTTTTGAACAACGGATTGTTGAAAACTTCGAAGTTTTGATTTGCCGAACTTCCATTATACGAATTTTTGAAAGAATTATGCGGAGTTGTCTACACCAAGGTTAGGATAACTACGCAATGACAGTATGAGCGATTTGGCGGATTCAACGTCATGGTATTGTTGCGGCGAGAGATGAGCAGTTTTTATCGAAACGATAACATCATTGTGAGAAAAATATTGTTTTCACAAGTGTGTGTTGTCACCAAATTGTTTACATTTCAAATCTTGTGGTCTAAAATTAATTACTAACACAGATGATGAGTGTTTTATGACTTATCAACCGGTGTATGTGTGACTTTTCATAGCTAACTGAACCTTATAGTCAGTGGCGGATCTGGAGGGTGAGCCCTAGGAGCCCAGGCTCCCCCCCCCCCCCCCCCCACCCATGAATATGAGGCAAAAAATTTCTGAGAAATTAGCTGAAAATTTCCATCGATATCAGCTTTTAGATATCTCTTGTAATAAGAAGCCCCTTATTAATCAATAAAGATGATTGTGAGAAACAGCTACATAACCCAAGATCCAATAATTTTGACTCTAGTTCAGGGTTGTTTAAATGGGCAAACATTTTGTCTGCTTTTTGGTGCAAACATGCTCAGCCAAAAGGTCAAGGTCTTTCAGTTTACGTCTGGTCGTGAAAATTGCAGAAGCTACTACTACCAATATTATTATTAACAAAGAAAAAGTCCCATTATTTTTTTTTCATTGCAAGAGTGGTTGACCTCTGCAAAAGTTTCAGCTCTCAAGTAAGCATTGTTACTTGCTGTTTATTCAATGCAACCAACAACCCAAATTTTACTATTAGTTGTCAATTATAAATAATGATTATTATTATTATTATTTATTTATTATTATTAATTATTTATTATTAGTTAATTATTATTTATTAGTTATTATCATTTTTTATAATAATAATACTAATGATAATTAAAACAATAATTATAAATGAGTACTTAATTATTATCATCCTTATTGAAGTAATTCTTTTTGTTATCGTGTGCATTATTATTATTATTGTTTATTATTATTATTATGATGATCTATGATGATCTAGTAGTTTAATTATAATAAATGATTGTAGTTCATTATTATTATAATGTAATAATAATAATAATTTATTATTGATAATTAGTGTATAATAATAATATTTAGTAATTAAACTGTTACGTCATCATAATGATTATGAAGAACTTGTTGTTATTATTATTATAACTGTTATATATTAATTTAAAGTAATAAGCATCATTATAAATAAATAAACTTTTTTAAGTATTGTTATTTTTTAAATTATTATTATTGTTTCCTAGGTTTGATTCAAATGCATTTTAGGTGCAGGTGCTATACAATGATGTAACAATGGCAGTTGTGTTATAATATCTCTGAAACTTGTAAAATACTGGTTCTAGAATCCAGTGTCATATCAGTTTCTTCAACACTGTACATAGGGGATCCAGTTTTAAGTCAGTAGGAGAGCAAATTATTTTAAAAGAGGGCCGAAATATTTTTTTCTCAATGGGCTCCCCCCTCTGTGACTGTCCAGATCCGCCACTGCTTATAGTAAATAAATAATAAGTAGTCGTTAGTTGTCAAACTCTGATATAAATAAATAATAATAATTATTATTATTTATTTATTATTATTATTACAATGCAATTGATTATTACTTTTTTATTATTTTTTAACATGATGCTGAGGACCTTATATTTTCTCAATATTATTTTCATGGAGGAAGAACATTCAGATTAAACATAAATAATAATTTATTTCTGGTGATTCTCACTAATGTTGCTAATTAAATAGTTTATTATCATGAAAACTACGAAGTTTTCAACTTCCATGATCCTGTCGTCAAAAGTTCGCAGTTTTGTATCATCGAACAGTTGAAAAATTCCACCATCTAGATCGGAGCTGTGAAAAGTTCAGAGTTTTGAAAACTTCGAAGTTTTCATGGACTTCCATCCTTCGAAGATTTGAAAAATCCAAAAATCCGTCAAAACTTCGACGCATGGAAATCTAGTGAATGTGCACTTCAGTACTACATAGCTAATAGTGTTGGCATATACTGTAACCAATTTTTTACCATGATGCAAATTACCAAATGTTCATATCAAGAATTGTCTGCTCATGAGCAAAATGACAAAATCTGAACAAGTTACCAAACATATTGGCTGTGAAACTTACAAAAAAATGAAGTCTCACCATAACAAAAGGCTGGTAGAAGTGTTGTGTATTATCTACTGAATTATAAATAGAATATACAGTATCTGTATATTGTATATCTCTCTCATCTCTATATAATGTTTTAGTGCTGCCAGCTCGGGTGTCTATAGTAGGACCGCTGCCTCTAACATCTGCTGACATCTCTTCCAAACATTCATTTATATCTACTCCTTGTAGAAGCTAAAATATACAACTTTGGTGTAGCAGATGCATCTATATGTCCAATGGAATAGCAAGCTAAAGTCACTGAAGTCTTAAAGTTATGTGTTTGTGAAGGTTGTAGAAACTGTGATAAAAAGTTCTACAATCCTGATGGAAAATGTCCAAGCACGAGTAGTAACTAAAACAACTTTTCTATAAGTTATTCGTAGTATTGAGTCCAAAACTTGCATTTCAAGGATGTCACTTTTGCAATATCAAATTTACCTAATCTGACTCTCAAGTCATGTTGGAAACTTGAAAGACACAAATTACAAATGGCCAGTTATTTGATCGTTTGAGCAAACAATTTACATCACTATTTTTTAATTGAAAAATAATTAGCAGCATACAAAAGTTAATCTTAAAAAAACGTTCATAAACAAAAAACCTTAGAAATGATGAGATTTTCATCAAAAGGAAATGTAGACACTATACAGTTGATATCCATCCTCTCTCGATATATAAACTCTCTCTTACTTGTGTGTAAACTCAATGTATAGTAAATGTGTATACTTCATCAACTTATATATATTGTACAGATATAATTGTTGTAGGATTAACTTATCTTTGTATACTTTATATATGATATATCTATTGTTTGCTGTCTGTTTGATAGATCTATTGTTTGCTGTCTGTTTGATAGATCTATTGTTTACTATCTGTTTGATATATCTATTGTTTACTATCTGTTTGATATATCTATTGTTTACTATCTGTTTGATATATCTATTGTTTACTATCTGTTTGATATATCTATTGTTCAGGGTTGGGAATCGCTGATTGTTAAACTAGGGATTAAATCGCTTTCGCTAATGCTGTTACAAACTAGGGGATAGGCCTTTCCGCTGGTGTCCATGCTAAGTTATTTCAAACTAGGGGATACCATCATTTCCGCTGATGAAACCGCTGATAACATTTTCAAGTTTTTGATAACTTTGCATATAATCTTATAACGATAAAGACTTATACAAACACGAACAAAATTTTATTACACAGCAAACAGAGTACTAAAAAAATTGGCTAAAAACGTATAAACTTTTAATTACAGGTTAATAATGACAGAGCAGATTGGGTCCACAGTAGTCTATCTATTTTTTAAGGTGTCAGTGATGCAGCCAGCTGCAGTAATGCAGTAAAGTTATATGCATATACATATGCCTCTATTATGATATAATAAACTGGCAGGCAAATGCAACGCTTCCAAGATGACTAACATTTTGGCATGCATGAGTGATTAGGGCATTGTTGGCTGATAAATCAGCGATTTGCTTCAGCGACTACTAGTACTTTAGCGATTAGGCTATTCGCTGAATGTCTAATCAAACTAGGGGATGTGCTGCAATCGCTGATGCATGACTAGCGATTAGCACCAGCGATTAGCGTTTACAAACCGCTATTCCCAACCCTGCTATTGTTTATTATCTGTTTGATATATCTATTGTTTACTATCTGTTTGATATATCTATTGTTTACTATCGGTTTGATATATCTATTGTTTACTATCTGTTTGATATATCTATTGTTTACTATCTGTTTGATATATCTATTGTTTACTATCTGTTTGATATATCTATTGTTTAGTATCTGTTTGATATATCTATTGTTTACTATCTGTTTGATAGATCTATTGTTTACTATCTGTTTGATATATCTGTGGTTTACTATCTGTTTGATAGATCTATGGTTTACTACCTGTTTGATAGATCTATTGTTTACTTTCTGTTTGATATATAATTGTTGTATAACATCAACTGTATTATATCTATATACTGTACCTTTGTTGTCTCTTTCATCTACTGTATTATGAAACAATTAGTGATCACTATACAGGAACCTTATGAAAAGCAGGTAATATCTCTACCAGACGTGCAGGCAACCCTACCAGCCCTGCAGCTATCACTACCTGCCCTGCAGTAACACTACCGACCCTTCAGTCACTCTATACTGGGTCGGTGAAGAAAGAATGGACGTAGCCTGAGAGACCAGGCTAGCTTCAAGAGATGCAGAAGCCCTATTTTGCAACTTATCCGTCATCAGAATCACCAGAAGTCATGGACCACAAGCTATAACAGCCCAGGAACTCTAACTATATTACATCATCACTTCATGGACTGTGACTCAGCAGTATTACACTTTAAGCTCCCCCCTCCACTTCTGGACGCCTTGTTTATTTAAAGGGCCTAGGACGCCTAATTTGAAGAGGATTTAATTTAATTAAAACTTTTTGAGGTTGAAATGTGTTCAGAAAGATTTTCTGGAGTTGCCCTCTCACCAGTAAGACGATTTCTTATAGACACAGTCAGCACTCACCAAGACGCACTTTTTTCCCGCAGACGCACCAAGTTATATAGAGCTATATAGCGAGTTTTCAAAATTTTGGCTTGTTTACATAGATGTATGACCTCCTAAGTATTTGTATTGTGCAGAGACTCTTTTGATTGCAAAAAACTGATATTGCAAAAAATTTTAATTTCTTTGGAGCTGTTTTTCTCAGGTCAGTAATTTGTTTTGTCTTTGGTAAGCTCGCTATTATGTATACACCGGAGTTCACGTGATAGTGTTTGTAATCCAAATCCAAAAAAGTAATGAATTTTTTGTTATCAGAATAATACTTTTCAAGTGCAAATTTAATTGAGCAATAGCAATAGCAGAACTTCATAATAATACTAAGTGAAAAAAAACATTGCCAAAAATGTATTTCCATTGTTGTTTTTTTCACAACAACGATAATAATTAAATCTGAACAACTGGCTATCTTTCCAAGAAAAAAATTAAAAAGCACTAGATTCAGATTTTTAAAAGGTAGTTTGAATCTGAAAACGTGACAAAAATAGTACAAACTACTTGCTGGAATATACAATATAATATCATAATGCAGATAGTCCCTTTTGTCGAATGCGTTGTCATAGACCTCCATAGACCTCTACATACCTATTGCACTTTCGTTGCCGCATGTGAGTTTTCTCAATAGTTGTACAATGCTTGATGAGAAAACAACTCTACATACAAAGTTCGTCTTGAAAAGCCCGTCCTGAGCCCTTTAACTACATTTTAGCCAAGCTCATACCTTACTAATTTGGCCTGTCTGCTGATTTGTATATTTAATTCCTGCTGATTGTGATTTGTTATGTCTATAACTAGGTCAATGACTTCCTGTGCCTCTTCCTGTAAAAGGCTGGGTTTTACTTACAGTTCTTGCACTTGTATCAGGATACTGCTTGTGATTATACCAAGTAGCGAGATATTTTGACACTATTATTTTACACTGGCTTGTTGTGAAATAATAAAATGGTTATTACTCTGAAACACTGAGTGTTGAGTCTGAGCCGTAGGCTCTGTTACAGTTGTGGAGTTTGAGATACTCCTCTGTTGGAGTTGGTTGATAGATAACATCTGTTGGAGAGAGGTTTTTTTGGTGGTATTTTGGCACGCCTCCCAAAGTCCACTACACTACTACAACAAAGTATATTAAACTAAAACATCAAAGATATTACCAGTAATAATTGTATTTGTTGCTATTTTCAATCCATTTTGGAATGTTTTACACCAACTTTTATATTGTTTGACTGAACCTAAGCTTTTGTGATAGTCAATTTTAATGTTTGTTCAAACTGTACAGAGATATACAAGTATGTAATATGTTGTGTAGGAAGCAACAATTATACAGAGTGAACTAGAGGGGGCATATCTGGATTGCATTTGTTTACTTGATATGAAGCACCTATCTATACATCTACACTTCTTGAAGTGTCACTATAACATTATATATTTCAATCAAAGATAACATCACACATCATATATCACTATTGAAAGGCACACTTTAACCAGGTGCCTACAAACCACCACATGAAAGTATAATCAATAATAATATTTTATATTGCAGTCAGTTATTTAATTATTGAACCAGTTTATTTAAACATATTAATCACCTCAACTATACATAGATATTACTAACTTTGTATGTCTGTATCCTGGTCCGTAATATTGTGAGGGATGTCATATCAGTCAATCCGCCCATCTCCTACCTCCCTACCTTGGAAACCCTCTGTACCTCTCTCCCTACATGTAGTAATAGTTTTGAGGAGACCCCCGGGTCAGTACTCTATGCCAGCCAAAAAAAGTGGCTGCTAAAGATAGCCTGGGGCCTCGGAGTTGAAAACCCCTCATCATAATGAGACTGGAGAAGGATTCAAGAAGTTACAGCCCAGAGGAGCAAAGACCAAGGAAGTAAAGGACCTAATAAGGATTGGAGACTTTCCATTACTCTAGAAACAGCGGGAAAGCAGCCCAGAGCAGCCTCGCCATGTGACCTCTCCTCCCATTGGCTTACTGTGTTATTGCATTTTGTAATATCTATTGTTTTTCGTATATATTTTGCATTGCTGGCTGTCATTGGCTCACCCCAAGAAAGGGGTAAAATTTCCTGCCTTCCCCTATAAAAGGAGCTGCTGCACATGAGGAGAGCACAAGTTAGTCGCTTTTGTCCTGTACTTTGCTATGTTGCTAAGCAGAATGATATAATAAAGTGTTTTATTCGTGTATACTCACGTGATTTGCCTGGGTCGTAGACCCCGAAGCAGTTGCTAGTGTCTAGAATTAGTGAAGGCCGTTGTGTCCGTAGCCGAAGGAGGAAAACCACTACAGTATGTTCAGTAAAAGTGTGAATATCTCTGTTTCAGTCAAGTGAGACCAAAAAAAATAAAGATGACATAATAAAATAACAATAAATTACATCAACCATTATGTATATTATACTGTTTTATAATTAGTGTATTTAAATGAAAATGTCTGTACAATTAGATATGGGAAGGATTAACTATGAATGGATACACCCTAATGATGTAGCAACAATTAACGCGGGTTAGGAAACTGCGTTAAAAATATTGATAGATCGTAAAATTTAATGAGCCATTTCTATGTTAAACTTAACTCTTATATATTATTAAACTTTTTACTGGTAATTTTGGTCTCGCGTTTGGATTTATTCTCAGCCTATTTCGTAAACTGGACTTTGTGGAGAGATGTGGTGGAATGTGACAATATAGCCTGAGATATAAGATTGTACTTCTCTGCACAAATTGGTTGACAACAAGCCACAACATGCATGTAGAATACAAGACAATATGATATATTACATCTAGCAATTATGTATATTATATTGTTGTATAATGAGTGTATTTAAATGAAAGTGTCTGTACAATTACGTATGAGTAGGATTAACACTGAATGGCTACACCCTGAAGATGTAATATAAGTAATTGATGCATAGTACAAGTTAATGGGGCTTAAAAACCCGCAGCTATTGATGTAACAATAAACTGCTACATAATGTTAATTTCTTCTGCTAGTTACTTTTGTCCGTACTCTTGGATTTATTGTCAATCTATTTCATATTTTGTACTTTATAGAGAGATGTGTTGGAATGTGGCAGTATAGCCTGAGATATATTTAGATTTTGTACTTTAATGTTTTGGTTTTACATGTGAGTTATCACCTCCTGAATAAGTTCCATTCAAACTTGAATGAAGTGTCACAGTTGAGACATTTGTCTGCCTTCCAGAAAAACCCGTTATTTTCTCGGCTTTAAAAAAAGCTAATTAATTATACAAAATCAGGAAATTAAGGCACGCCAAAACGCAGTAATCCCAATTTTTTTAAACCGGAGGGGTTGATTGTATTCTAATCAATATCCTATAGTAAGATGATTTATTGATTTGTGAATGGTATAAAATGAATGAATTCTTCTATTGCAGTCATAACTTGTTTATCTTCTACAACATTTGTAAGTAATATTTTATTTCTCTCCGTTATACTTTGTATATTATCTGTATATCTATATATATAACAGCAATAGTTAACTGTTAGCTCTGTGTTATATTATATATATATAATGTGTCTACTGTGTATTCATGTAGGCCATTTTGTATTGTAGGTATAACTCGGTACAGTCAGAAGTCAAAAGTATGAATTTCGCTGGACTATTTGTTGTTGTGGTAGCTTGTATGATGGTGTTTGTTACTCCTGCAGTTGAGGCCAGATACTCAGTAAGTATACACTTTCGTTTATTTATTTATTTTTTATCCAGCGGCCATCTTTTTTTATTCAAAAAGTTTACACAAAAGTTATTTATTTGATGAAAATGTTGAACACTTTAAAATACTTATCAAAAGTAATCAAGTTCCCTTAAAAATAAGATTAAGTTATTCCCATTTAAAAAATAATTACATCATAGTCATAGGCAATTTTAAGTTTCAAAACTTCTTTAATGAGCTAAAAAGGCATTTTAATAATGGGGCAAAGGAAGTACTTACTGAAAAATAAAAGTGATGAATGTTTGTGTAAAAGCTTTTGAAAACAAAAACTGATTTACTTATTTATATATTTATTTTACATCCAGCGGCCATCTTTGTTTTTTATTTTTGAAAACCAGTTAATTTACTAGAATACTAAAACAGCTGCAAAGAATATCTATTGTTTAATCTCAAGAGTTTGTTCAAATCAAAAACTTACAAACATGCTTTGACTACGGAGTAGCTTGATGAGTATATAATAATATTGTTGCAGTCTCGGAGATGCTGCAACTACAGCTACAGATATGTTAGAGAGTGCAGCCCATCACATGGTGGACACTACTACCCCAAACAATGCAGATGGGTAAGGAAACATTACTGCTCACGTTACTGCCCAGTTCAGCACAAGTATCGCTACTACTAAGCATTGACCTCTCCCCGCTCCACACCTCTACTACATACTGTTGTTTTCTCTAGAGATCTTGTTTTACTGTTTACTGAGTATTGTGAATCTGTTTTGTTAACTTTTGTACTTTTTGCTTGTCAAAAACTAACAATAAATCTGAAACTCATCAACAAACTAGACTTACGTGTTTCTGTTGTACGCATCAGATGTGATTACCAGATTAAATTACTTCATTGCAAGATTAACTTAGCTCGCAAGTAGACTATGGCATCACAAGATTAATTAAACAGAACATAATAATACATGACTAGTAGACCAAGTTTATTGGTAGCAACACCTAACAAATTAATCTATGGCAAGATCTAAAGTGTTTACTTTATTCGACACAAAATAACTCTACTGTAGAGTGATATTAAACCATTCAGCACTAGATTAAAAGCTTGATGTCAAAGATTAATCAAGATAAACTAACTTGCAGTGTACAACTTGCACACCTATAACTTTACAACAAGGACTAGATATTGTGATATATCATTGATGGATAGATGAAGTATACATGGAGTTATCAGCAGAAATATCTAGAACTTTGTTTGTATTAAAATGTACAAAAAAAACTGCAGGCACCTCTGCTGTAAATGTTAAATGTACAAGGAAAATCAAAACATAAATGCAGGGAAAACCCGTGATGCAAAACTAAAAGCAGAAGGAAATATTATAACAGTAATAGAGTTTATAGAAATCTATTTATAGAACCTGAAGGTTTTATAGAGTAGTTATTAGAAAGCAGGAAATAAATAAAATACACAACTTTATTTGTGTTAAAAATTACAAAAAAGCAGGCATCTCCTTCGCAAATTTTAAACATACAAAAACTACAAAACACAAAATTTAAGTAACAACCCATATGGAGTTAGAGTATCATAGAAATCTTAGAGTTTCTAGAAATCTATTTATAAAACCTGGAGGTTTTATAGAGTAGTTAGTAGAAAGCAGTAAATAAATAAAGTACACGGTACTAGTGATTGGTAAAATATCAGTAGTTGTATGTAGTTGTCTTCTACTCATTATAGAAATATTTTAGAAAATGTGAAAACTCGACCCACAATAAATAAATAAATCAATAGAGAGAAAAGCTACACTCATCATACATAACTCTATGGTTTGATATGTCAGCAAATGTACAAGTGTTACCATCTCTATATCTTCTATTAACAAACCATCTCCTCACTTGATCAGCGCTGATGTCACATTCTATAGACAGCTGTCTGATGACTTGCAGGGGTGGATAGGGGTAATGTATGTTTGTATTGTACCATTGTACAAGTAGACTTGTAGCCTTAGTACCTATAACCTTTGTATGTTGTCTTCTCTTGCATCTAATACATACTCTAGTTGATGTATCTGTAACTGGTACATGTGTTGTTTGCTTGGATGAATGTAAACAGACTGCTGATTGGTTGTGAGCTGCTTCCTGATTGGTTGTAGAATGGCTCTGTAAAATAGACAACGTGCACTTCTGCACTACACAGCTAATAGTGTTGGCATATACTGTAACCAACTTTTTATAATAGAAAACTTGCTTGTTACAAATTACCAAACGTTTATATTAAGAATTGTCTGCTCATCAGCAATATGACAAAATCTCAACAAGTTACCAAACATAACTGCAGTGAAACTTACAAAAAACGAAGTCTCACCATAACAGAAGGCTGGTAGAAGTGTTGTGTATTATCTGCTGTGTTATAAATAGAATATCCAGTATCTGTATATTGTATATCTCTCTCATCTCTGTATAATGTTTTAGTGCTGCCAGCTTGGTTGTCTATAGTAGGACTGCTGCCTCTAACATATACTGACATCTCATCCAAACATTCATTTATATCTACTCCTTGTAGAAGCTAAAATATACAACTTTGGTTTAGCAGATGCCTCTAGATGTCCAATGGAATAGCAAGTGAAAGTCACTAAAATTTTAATATCATATGTTTGTGAAGGTTGTAGAAACTGTAATCAAAAGTCTTAAAATCTCGATGGAAATTGTCCAAGCACGAGTGCATTTTTTTGGATGTCAACTTTTGCAATATAAAATTTACCTAATTTGACTCTCAAGTCATGCTGAAAACTTGAAAGACACAAATCACAAACGGCCAGGTATTTGAATGTTTGAGCAAACAACTTACCTAATTATTTTTTAATTGAAAAAAAATTAACAACATACAAAAGTTAATCTTAAAAAAACATTCATAAACAAAAAACCTCAGAAATATATAAATAAACAAACAAACAAACCTCAGAAATGTTGAGATTTTCCTCAAAAGGAAATGTAGACACTATACAGTTGATATCCATCTTCTCTCTATATATAAACTCTCTCTTACTTGTGTGTAAACTCAATGTATGGTAAATGTATACACTTCATCAACTTATATATATTGTACAGATATAATTGTTGTAGGATTAACTTATCTTTGTATACTTTATATATACTATATCTATTGTTTGCTGTCTGTTTGATATATCTATTGTTTGCTGTCTGTTTGATATATCTATTGTTTACTATCTGTTTGATATATCTATTGTTTGCTATCTGTTTGATATATCTATTGTTTACTGTCTGTTTGATATATCTATCGTTTATTATCTGTTTGATATATCTATTGTTTATTATCTGTTTGATATATCTATTGTTTACTAACTGTTGGATATATCTATTGTTTACTGTCTGTTTGATAAATCTATTGTTTACTATCTGTTTGGTATATCTATTGTTTGCTATCTGTTTGATATATCTATTGTTTACTATCTGTTTGATATATCTATTGTTTGCTATCTGTTTGATATATCTATTGTTTACTGTCTGTTTGATATATCTATTGTTTATTATCTGTTTGATATATCTATTGTTTATTATCTGTTTGATATATCTATTGTTTACTAACTGTTTGATATATCTCTTGTTTACTTTCTGTTTGATATATCTATTGTTTACTTTCTGTTTGATATATCTATTGTTTACTATCTGTTTGATATATCTATTGTTTACTATCTGTTTGATATATCTATTGTTTTCTGTCTGTTTGATATATCTATTGTTTACTTTCTGTTTGATATATCTACTGTTTACTATCTGTTTGATATATCTATTGTTTACTACCTGTTTGATAAATCTATTGTTTACTATCTGTTTGATATATCTATTGCTTACTACCTGTTTGATATATCTATTGTTTACTATCTGTTTGATATATCTATTGTTTACTATCTGTTTGATATATCTATTGTTTACTATCTGTTTGATATATCTATTGCTTACTATCTGTTTGATATATCTATTGTTTACTATCTGTTTGATATATCTATTGTTTACTATCTGTTTGATATATCTATTGTTTACTGTCTGTTTGGTATATCTATTGTTTACTATCTGTTTGATATATCTATTGCTTACTATCTGTTTGATATATCTATTGTTTACTATCTGTTTGATATATCTATTGTTTACTATCTGTTTGATATATCTATTGTTTACTATCTGTTTGATATATCTATTGTTTATTATCTGTTTGATATATCTATTGTTTACTATCTGTTTGATATATCTATTGATTACTGTCTGTTGGATATATCTATTGTTTACTATCTGTTTGATATTTCTATTGTTTATTATCTGTTTGATATATCTGTTGTTTACTATCTGTTTGATATATCTATTGTTTACTATCTGTTTGATATATCTATTGTTTACTATCTGTTTGATATATCTATTGTTTATTATCTGTTTGATATATCTATTGTTTACTATCTGTTTGATATATCTATTGTTTATTATCTGTTTGATATATCTATTGTTTACTGTCTGTTTGATATATCTATTGTTTATTATCTGTTTGATATATCTATTGTTTACTATCTGTTTGATATATCTATTGTTTACTATCTGTTTGATATATCTATTGTTTACTATCTGTTTGATATATCTATTGTTTACTATCTGTTTGATATATCTATTGCTTACTATCTGTTTGATATATCTATTGTTTACTATCTGTTTGATATATCTATTGTTTATTATCTGTTTGATATATCTATTGCTTACTATCTGTTTGATATATCTATTGCTTACTATCTGTTTGATATATCTATTGTTTACTATCTGTTTGATATATCTATTGTTTATTATCTGTTTGATATATCTATTGCTTACTATCTGTTTGATATATCTATTGTTTACTATCTGTTTGATATATCTATTGTTTATTATCTGTTTGATATATCTATTGTTTACTGTCTGTTTGATATATCTATTGTTTATTATCTGTTTGATATATCTATTGTTTACTATCTGTTTGATATATCTATTGTTTACTATCTGTTTGATATATCTATTGTTTACTATCTGTTTGATATATCTATTGTTTACTATCTGTTTGATATATCTATTGTTTACTATCTGTTTGATATATCTATTGCTTACTATCTGTTTGATATATCTATTGTTTACTATCTGTTTGATATATCTATTGTTTACTATCTGTTTGATATATCTATTGTTTACTATCTGTTTGATATATCTATTGTTTACTATCTGTTTGATATATCTATTGCTTACTATCTGTTTGATATATCTATTGTTTACTATCTGTTTGATATATCTATTGTTTACTATCTGTTTGATATATCTATTGTTTACTATCTGTTTGATATATCTATTGTTTACTATCTGTTTGATATATCTATTGATTACTGTCTGTTGGATATATCTATTGTTTACTATCTGTTTGATATTTCTATTGTTTATTATCTGTTTGATATATCTGTTGTTTACTATCTGTTTGATATATCTACTATTTACTATCTGTTTGATATATCTACTGTTTACTATCTGTTTGATATATCTACTGTTTACTATCGGTTGGGTAGATCTATTGTTTACTATATGTTTGATATATCTATTGTTTACTATCTGTTTGATATATCTATTGTTTACTATCTGTTTGATATATCTATTGTTTACTATCTGTTTGATATATCTATTGCTTACTATCTGTTTGATATATCTATTGTTTACTATCTGTTTGATATATCTATTGTTTACTATCTGTTTGATATATCTATTGTTTACTATCTGTTTGATATATCTATTGTTTACTATCTGTTTGATATATCTATTGATTACTGTCTGTTGGATATATCTATTGTTTACTATCTGTTTGATATTTCTATTGTTTATTATCTGTTTGATATATCTGTTGTTTACTATCTGTTTGATATATCTACTATTTACTATCTGTTTGATACATCTACTGTTTACTATCTGTTTGATATATCTACTGTTTACTATCGGTTGGGTAGATCTATTGTTTACTATATGTTTGATAAATCTATTGTTTACTATCTGTTTGATATATCTACTGTTTACTTTCCGTTTGATATATCTATTGTTTACTGTCTGTTTGATATATCTATTGTTTACTATCTGTTTGATATATCTATTGTTTACTATCTGTTGGATATATCTATTGTTTATTATCTGTTTGATATATAATTGTTGTATAACATCGATTGTATTATATCTATATACTGTACCTTTGTTGTCCCTTTCATCTACTGTATTATATAACAATTAGTGATCGCTATACAGGGTATCACAGAGTTAAGGGGAGACAACAACAATACTGCTTTGTTCTCTCTTTGATCTACTGTATTATATAACAATTAGTGACCTCTATACAGGGTAGCACAGAGTTAAGAGGAGACAACAACAATACTGCTTTGTTCTCTCTTTGATCTAACATAACACAAAGTAAATACAAGACATTACATTCAGCTATGGAATAAGTACACGGACAAAGTGTATATTAAACTGTAACATCAAAGATATTATCCATAATAATTGTATTTGTTGTTATTTTCAATCCATTGTGGAGTGTTTTAAACTGGTCTTTATTTTGTTCGATTCAACCCAAGTTTTTTTAGTTGTCATTTTCACGTTTGTTCAAACTTTTCAGAGATATACGAATATATAATATGTGGTATAAGAAGAAACTATCTTGTAAAGTGGACTAGATGTACACTTCTGTAGTTATATATATTTTGTTTACCTGATATAAAGCACCTGTCTACACTTCCTGAAGTGTTACCATAACATTATATATTTCAATCAAAGATAACATCACACATCATATATCACTATTGAAAGGCACACTTTAACCAAGTACCTACACACTACCATGTGGACAAACAACTAATAATAACATTGTATGATCCAGTCAGCCTTTTATTATTCAACCAGTTTATTTTAATATCACATTTTCTACTACAGTATATGGATATTACTAAATTTGTATGTCTGTATCCAGCTCTGCAATATGTTTAGTGAAGATTTTAATATCTTTGTTCCAGTTAAGTGACCGCAAACCACAATAAAGATGACATAATAAAATAACAATAAATTACATCAACCAATTATGTATATTATACTGTTTTATAATGAGTGTAATTAAATAAAAGTGTCTGTACAATTACGTATGAGTAGGATTAACACTGAATGGATACACCCTGATGATGCAACAACAATTACCGCAGGTTTGAAAACTTACCTGCATTAATAATATTGATAGATAGTAAAACTTGATGGGAATTGACTATTTGATGCCATTTCTATGTCAAACTAAACTCTTAAATACTATTATACTTTTTACTGGTAATTTTGGTTTGTGTTTGTGCTTCTCAGTCTATTTCATACGCTGTACTTTATAGAGAGATTGATGGAACGGAATAGCCTGAGGTATATATAGACACGGCACTTTCATGACCTGGTTTTGCAGATGAATTATCACCTCCTAAAAAATGTGTCACTGCTGAGACATTGGTCTGCTTTTCAGATAAGTCCATTACGTTTTTATCAATATAAAAATGAAGTGAGAAAACTAATTAATTATACAAAATAAGGAAACGATAGTCCGCCCAATTTCCCCATTTGACTGTTTATAAACCAGAGGGGTTGATTGTATTCTAATCAATATCCTATAATAAGATGATTTATTGATTTGTGGATGGTATAAAATGAATGAATTTTTCTATTGCAGTCATAACTTGTTTATCTTCTAAAACATTTGTAAGTATTATTTTATTTCTCTCTGTTATATTTTATATATTATCTGTATATCTATATATATAACAGCAATAGTTAACTGTTAGCTCTCTGTTATATCATATATATATATATAATGTGTCTACTGTGTATTCATGAAGGCCATTTTGTATTGTAGGTATAACTCGGTACAGTCAGAAGTCAAAAGTATGAATTTCGCTGGACTATTTGTTGTTGTGGTAGCTTGTATGATGGTGTTTGTTACTCCTGCAGTTGAGGCCAGATACTCAGTAAGTATACACTTTTGTTTATTTATTTATTTTCTATCCAGCGGCCATCTTTTCTAGTATAAAAAAGTACAATGAAAGCTTTTTATTTGATTGGGCATTCATAAACCTCGATGTCAATAGTGAATTTGGTTAAACTCTCTCAAAAATGAATTAAAGTGATTAGAGTTTGAAAGAATAATCAACCCAACTTTGATTATTTTTTATGAGCTCAAACAGCATTTAAAAATTAGATAATAGAAAAGCAAAAAATAATTAAATTATGGAAAACTGAATTTACTAATTGTTGCTGAAAATAGGTTTAGCCAACAACCAAAACATTTTTCAAAACCAGAAACTGAAAAACAATCTTTTATCTTGAAATAGCAAAAAAGGTATTTAGTACACATGTTTGCTGATATTGTTGTAGTCTCGGAGATGCTGCAACTACAGCTACAGATATGTTAGAGAGTGCAGCCCATCACATGGTGGACACTACTACCCCAAACAATGCAGATGGGTAAGGAAACATTACTGCTCACGTTACTGTCCAGTTCAGCACAAGTATCGCTACTACTAAACATTGACCTCTCCGCGCTCCACACCTCCACTACATACTGTTGTTTTCTCTAGAGATCTTGTTTTACTTGTTATACCAGTGTTGGTACACTGAGTATTGTGAATCTGTTTTGTTAATTTTTGTACTTTTTGTTTGTTAAAAACTAACAATAAATCTGAAACTCATCAACCAACTAGACTCAGTTATTTATTTTGTACGTATCAAATGTAATCACAAGATTAAATTACTGCATTACAAGATTAATTTAGCACACAAATAAAATACTCAAGACCAAGATTAATCTAGCAGAACACAATACTGTGACACTGTAGATTAAGATTAAAGTGTTTTTGTATAAGCTTATTGATAGCAACACCTGACAAAAATTCTGAGAGACAAGATTTAATTAATCTATGACAAGATTAAAGTGTTTCGTTTTTAGCCCAAATAAGTAGAAGGTAGAACTCATTAAACTATTTGGCACAAGAAGCAACCGCTTGCTTTGAAAGATGAATCGAAGTGAAAACTCTTGCAGGGTACAGCACTGCTTTATAACAATAAAATAGGAATGCAGGAATGCAGGAGAGAGCCTATTATGTAAAAGTAGACTGAGGTACCATAAAAATATTAGATTTGTTAAAAAGTGGCTTATAAAACTTGGAGGTTTTACATAAAATGTTAGTACATGCTTTGAAATAAAATATAAAGCACTAGTTGTTAGTCAAATATCAGCAGCTAAAGATATTGTCTGGTAGTCATTATAGGACGTATTTAGAGACTAAAAATAATTCATATACATTAAATAAATCAATAGAGAGAAAAGCTACACTCATCATATATAACTCTATGGTTTGATATGTCAGCAAATGTACGAGTGTTACCATCTCTATATCTTCTATTAACAAACCATCTCTTCACTTGATCAGTGCTGATGTCACATTCTATAGACAGCTGTCTGATGACTTGCAGGGGTGGATAGGGGTAATGTATGTTTGTATTGTACCATTGTACAAGTAGACTTGTAGCCTTAGTACCTTTAACCTTTGTATGTTGTCTTCTCTTGCATCTTTTACATTCGGTTTGTAGCTGGTACAAGTGTTGTTTGTTTGGTTGAGTGTGAACAGGCTGCTGATTGGTTGTAGCTTTGCTCTGGAAAAATAAACATCTGCTTTAGTATCAGGATGTCATACAGTTAAAGATACTTGATATTTATTGCAAATCAATTTTATACAAAAGAGTACCATATTATTACAAACAAGTTTACTCCATGCTCTAATAGCAAAGAGAAGTAATACGAGAAACATCATTCGGTTATTGAATGTGTACAACAACCAAGTATATTTTGTGATAGTAGCGCGACGTGAAATTTGGTACCATTCTGTAGCCCTTGCAATGGTTAATACAAGTGGAATTAGCAGTTATGCTCTCTTGTAAGCATGCTATAGTTATTCACATTTAAAGCTGGGGTTTATTGGGGTTTATTGTCCATTATCTTCTCATGCATATTTGTTGTCAGCTCCAAGTTAATCAACCAATCACAAAGCCTCTAATAAACCCTGATATCAGTCAGCCAATGATGCGTGAACAAATAAACCCCAGCATAGATAATGATGAGCAAATAAACCCTTATGGGAGCTAGCCAACCACATACACTGACTCAGTTCCTTGTCAATAATAACACTGAGTGATTATGTAACATCGATCACATAAAACCAATTAGTCTACCAACAAACAATTAACAATCACACCATTATGTCAGCTACAAGTGCACTAGTCAATAAAACAGTTATGGATACGGACACTAGCTTTATGACGGATGACAGTGGAAATTCTGATGTTGAACAAAAAGTTGGTCAATACAACAACAGAGCTATTGTCGGCTATGATAAGGAACCAGAAGTAAGTATATACATATACTTTGTTTAGAAAACGACATAGTATCATACCTGTTTTTTTTCAATGGAATATATTTGACATTGTGATCAGCTGTAGGAATGTACATAGATGCATGCTCAGTTTTCAATTTTCTAAATTGGCATAAATTTTGACGGATTCGTATTGAAGCATATATACATGTGTTACATGTACTTTGTAGAGTGAAAGTACAGGGAATAGCAGTGAGGAGGAATGGGACAACAATGATCGGAATGATTTGAACTCTTGGTGCATGTGTGAAAACTGCACACAGCTGGACAGCTACAGAGAAAGAATATGCTGCCAAGAGATACATGAATGCCAAGAACGGTTGGATGATGCTACTATACACTATGGACAGCAGGGCAGATTTGAGTGCATTACGGAGTCCACAATTCACTAGAATCTGCCTACAATGGGAGGTGCTGGACATTGCTTGACTATAAACAGCAATATGGTGCCACTGCTTACAATGACAGAAACAATGTCAGCAAAAGGTGTCGGCATGTGGCATACAGACAGTTGGCACGGTTTCTGTTTGGTGTTGTTGGTAGAGACAATAGGTATATTTTGCCTTCCTGTGGTGTAAAGAAAATTCGTGCTGTTTTTCCTAATGACAATCCTGATAATATCATCTTATACATCCAACCAATGATATATATATTGTGTATATTATTGATCCAACAAAGAATTTAGCAATGGTTTATCTCTTTACCTGGAGATTGCAATACCCATGTACACACAAGTAAAATTACAAAATTCGGTGTCTGTCTTATTTGGATCAATATCAGCATGTTTATACACTGATTATCTGATTAGCTGTAATGTAAATCAGTGCAGGCAGCAAATTTGTATTGCCAGCCACTAACGCTTCGGTTCAATGCACATGCTCTGCTACGCTTCTACACTACAAAGCACCTGGCCTTAGCAATGATGCATTCCACATTGCTTGTTTTCACAACGATTGCTGACACAGCGACAGCCAATAAGATCTCAGATAACAATGTTGATCCATAACTGTGTGAGAGCAGATTGGGAGAAGACAACTCATAATTCCATGCACACACTATCAACTGCAAAATGTGGAATTGATGAATATACACAACTTTAATATGAAAATAGCTAGAACCGCCATTTTTTTGCTGCAGAACGGTACCAAGTTTTACGTCGCGATACTATCAATTTACAATAAGAGTATTCGCGACCTCTGTTCGCCGAACACATTGCAATAAAAATAATCAGAGTGACAATAAATTCAATCAATAAACAATCGTTTTGTTTAAAACTCGGAAGTTAACAAAAAGTAGCTCACTGAATAAAAAAAATAATCAACTAGTATTTGTTTAGATTGTTCATAGGTCGCGAAGGAAACTGAACGCTAAATAAATAATAATGAGCGAGATGATTTTTTTCATAGACCGGTTGTATATCCTTGAAAAATAATTTAAAATCATTGCAACCATTCAAAATTTACTCAATTGAAGGGCAGCTTTAAAAACTATTCCAGTTTATAGCAATTCTAATTTTAATACTTTCTTGATTATTTTAAAAATATGGAGTTATCTTCTTTAGGATTTGTTTGGTAAACTAGAACATTTCCTTAAATATTTATGTTGTCCTAAACTGTTGTTCCGTTGCATACGCGACGTATTAAATTACGAATATCTATTATTTTTTGTATTTTGTTCAGCGAACAGGTCGCGGATACTCTTAATTATTAAACTGTTAAAGCATTTATTTGCCTTTATAAACAGAGTGTACTCAGCATTCATGCATGAATGAATAATCTTCTGCTCCACTAAAAGTTTCCATTTTAAACATATTTTGTGTGGGAAAGAACCATTGCTTAAAGTAAACCAGAGATGACACTTCTGTAGTTATATATATATTGTTTACCAGATATAAAGCACCTGTCTACACTTGCTGAAATGTTACCATAACATTATATATTTCAATCAAAGATAACATCACACATCATATATCACTATTGAAAGGCACACTTTAACCAGGTACCTACAAACTACCACACGGAAGTATAATCAATAATAATATTTTATATTGCAGTCAGTTATTTAATTATTGAACCAGTTTATTTAAACATAATAATCACCTCAACAGTATATAGATATTACTAACTTTGTTTGTCTGTATCCTGATGTTTTGATTGGCACTGAGTTTTGTCTAGTAGTTGCCTATATCAACTGACAACACTAAATCAGCCTCTGGTTAAAAGCAATCGGTATCGCCGATTTTATAAGATACAGGCTTCGGTAAGCTGCATATGTCACAGGTGTTGCTATTGACTTTCATTTCAAACATTTCCTATCAAAGTTGCATTTAGATTTGTTGTACAATGATCGTCTTCCAACACAGATGACTCATTGCTGTAGAAGTTTGCACTTTTCTGTACCAGTTAGTTGACCACAAACGACAAAATGCATGTAGAATACAAGACAATAATATGATATATTACATCTACCAATTATGTATATTACATTGTTGTATAATGATTGTATTTAAATGAAAGTGTCTGTACAATTACGTATGAGTAGGATTAACTATGAATGGTTACACCCTGATGATGTAATATGTAGAGAAATGTGTGGGAATGTTACAGTATTGCCTGAGATATATATAGATGTAGTACTTTATTGTTTTGGTTTTACAGGTGATTTATTACCTCCTGAATGAGTAGATCTAAAAGTTAAATGAAGTGTCACAGTTGAGACACTTTATACATTTACTGTCAACTGCTAGGGTATGTACAGTCTGTAAAACTTGAGGTAAAAGCTAATTAATTAAACAAGATAAGGAAATGAAGGTGAGTCCAATCTCTCCATTTGTCTGTTCATAAACCAGAGGAATTGATTGTATTCTAATCAATATCCTATAATAAGATGATTTATTGATTTGTGAATGGTATAAAATGAATGAATTCTTCTATTGCAGTCATAACTTGTTTATCTTCCACAACAATTGTAAGTATTATTTTATTTCTCTCTGTTATACTTTATATATCATCTGTATATCTATATATATAACAGTAATAGTTAATTGTTAGCTCTGTGTTATATCATATATATAATGTGTCTACTGTGTATTCATGTAGGTCATTTTGTATTGTAGGTATAACTCGGTACAGTTAGAAGTCAAAAGTATGAATTTCGCTGGACTATTTGTTGTTGTGGTAGCTTGTATGATGGTGTTTGTTACTCCTGCAGTTGAGGCCAGATACTCAGTAAGTATACACTTTTGTTTATTTATTTATTTTCTATCCAGCAGCCATTTTTTTTTTCATTTTGAGATTTAACTAGTTTTTATATTTTGATGCTTTTTATGCTACCATGAGAAAGTGTCATCTGAACTTAAAAATTTCTTGATTCAAAATTAAGATGATCATTTTGTTGCAAAATACAAAATTAAAGTAACGAATAAATCGTATATTATAATTACATAATAATATTGTTGTAGTCTCGGAAATGCTGCAACTACAGCTACAGATATGTTAGAGAGTGCAGCCCATCACATGGTGGATACTACTACCCCAAACAATGCAGATGGGTAAGGAAACATTACTGCTCACGTTACTGCCCAGTTCAACACAAGTATCGCTACTACTAAACATTGACCTCTCCCTGCTCCACACCCCCACTACATACTGTTGTTTTCTCTAGAGATCTTGTTTTACTTGTTATACCACAGTGTTGGTACACTGAGTATTGTGAATCTGTTTTGTTCCTTTTTGTACTTTTTGTTTGTTAAAATCTAACAATAAATCTGAAACTCATCAACAAACTAGGCTCAGTTATTTCTGTAGTACACATCAAATGTGATCACAAGATTAAACTCACAAGATTAAACTACTGCATTACAAGATAAATCTAGCTCACAAGTAAAGTACTCAAGACCAAGATTAATCTAGTATGCAAGTAAAGTACGGCATCACAAGATTAATTAAACAGAATACAATACTACAATGCTGTAGAGTGAAGTTAAGTGCTTTTATTCAAGATTACTGATAGCAAGACCTAACAAAAGTGCTGAGGTACAAGATTAAATTAATCTATGACACAATCAAAGTGTTTTAGTTTATCAAAAAAGACGTTCAGTCCAGGATAGCTCTCGTGTAGAATGACATTAAGCCATTTAGCACTAGATTAAAAGCTTGATGCAAAAGATTAATCAAGATAAACAAACTTGCAGTGTACAACATGCACCTATAATTTTACAACAAGGACTAGATATTGTGATATATCAGTAATGGATAGATGAAGTGTACATGGAGTTGTCAGCAAAAACATCCAAAATTTTATTTGTGTTAAAAATTACAAAAAAAAACTGCAGGCATCTCTGCCACAAGTGTTAAATGTACAAGAAAAATCAAACGTTAAAAGCAAGGAAACCCGGGATGCAAAGTTAAAAGCAGAAGGAAATATTATAGAAGTATTAGAGTTTATAGAAATCTATTTATAGAACCTGAAGTTTTTATAGAGTAGTTTGTAGAAGATAGTAAATAAATAAAATACACAGTACTAGTGATTGGTAAAATATCAGTAGTTGTCTGTAATTGTCTTCTACTGGTTATAGAAATGTTTTAGAAAATGTGAAAACTAGACACACAATAAATAAATAAATCAATAGAGAGAAAAGCTACACTCATCATATATAACTCTATGGTTTGATATGTCAGCAAATGTACGAGTGTTACCATCTCTATATCTTCTATTAACAAACCATCTCTTCACTTGATCAGTGCTGATGTCACATTCTATAGACAGCTGTCTGATGACTTGCAGGGGTGGATAGGGGTAATGTATGTTTGTATTGTACCATTGTACAAGTAGACTTGTAGCCTTAGTACCTATAATCTTTGTATGTTGTCTTCTCTTGTATCTCCTACATACATTAGTAGATGCATCTGTAAATGGTACATGTGTTGTTTGCTTGGTTGAATGTACACAGACTGCTGATTGGTTGTGAGCTGCTTCCTGATTGGTTGTAGCTTGGCTCTGTAAAATAAACAACATATACTTCAGTATCAGGATATTATATAACTAATAGTATTTAATATCTATTGCAAAACATCCTTTTACAAAATTATAAGTTTTTCCTCAAAGGTTAATTCTAAGAAAAATGTTGGTTCTATGTAAGAAGTTGTCTCCTTAGTTAAGGGAAACACAACTCCTGTTGTACAACAAAGAAACACTTGCAAATAGTACATTGCATGTAAGTTTCAACACAAGTTTGCAAAACTTGAATGAAAAGTTACCAAACATAACTACAGTAAAAGTTACAAAAAACAAAGTCTTACCATAACAAAAGGCTGGTAGAAGTGTTGTGTATTATCTACTGAGTTATAAATAGAATATACAGTATCTGTATATTGTATATATCTCTCATCTCTGTATAATGTTTTAGTGCTGCCAGCTTGGTTGTCTATAGTAGGACTGCTGCCTCTAACATATACTGACATCTCATCTAAACATTCATTTATATCTACTCCTTGCAGAAGCTAAAATATACAACTTTGGTTTAGCAGACACCTCTAGATTACTAACTAAATAGCAAGGTAAAGTCACTGAAGTCTTAATGTTGTGAGTTTGTGAAGGTTGTAGAAACTGCAATTAAAAGTCTTACAAACGTGATTAGATGTATCCAGAACATTTGACTGTACTAAACTGGTCAATAAGTTATCGACAAGAATGACAACAAACATTGTGGTTTATCAATTACTTCGTTTTTACAGAAAAAATTGAAGTTATCGAAAAGGATTGGCAAGCTGAAGTGACTGAAGTTTTCACATCGTGTTTGTGCAAACCGAAAAAAGTGCAGACAAAATGTCTACGTACTGGATCAAGTTTGGCTAACCATGTGTATAGCCAAAACATTTTTTCAAAAGCATATTTCACTGGAATGACAGCAAAGTTTACTTTATTGCTTGTCCAAACTGGCTACTCAAGTTATTAAACTCACTGAAAACAATCTACAAGCCATGTCATAGATATTTCAGGCATCAATGAGGAGTTAACGTTTTTAGGCAGCAAAGTATTCAAGCTATTAAACACGCAAAATAAATAATTGTCTTTAAATAGCTGAACAAATGAACGATTGAACGAACCAACGAACGAGCGATTGAACGAATGAACAAATCAATGAAAAAAATACTAAACTAATGGATAAAGAAATAAATAATTAAACAAACAAGTGAAATGAAAAACTAAACAAAAACATAAAGTTTTAGAAGAATGACTAGATTAACAAGCAAACCTCAGAAATGTTGAGATTTTCATCAAAAGGAAATGTAGACACTATACAGTTGATATCCATGCTCTCTCTATATATAAACTCTCTCTTACTTGTGTGTAAACTCAATGTATAGTAAATGTGTATACTTCACCAACTTATATATATTGTACAGATATAATTGTTGTATGATTAACTTATCTTTGTATACTTTATATATAATACATCTATTGTTTGCTGTCTGCTTGATAGATCTATTGTTTACTTTCTGTTTGATATATCTATTGTTTATTATCTGTTTGATATATCTATTGTTTATTATCTGTTTGATATATCTATTGTTTACTATATGTTTGATATATCTATTGTTTACTATCTGTTTGATAGATCTATTGTTTACTTTCTGTTTGATATATCTATTGTTTTCTATCTGTTTGATATATCTATTGTTTACTATCTGTTGGATATATCTATTGTTTACTATCTGTTTGATACATCTATTGTTTACTATCTGTTTGATATATCTATTGTTTACTATCTGTTTGATAGATCTATTGTTTACTTTCTGTTTGATATATCTATTGTTTTCTATCTGTTTGATATATCTATTGTTTACTATCTGTTGGATATATCTATTGTTTACTATCTGTTTGATATATCTATTGTTTACTATCTGTTTGATATATCTATTGTTTACTGTCTGTTTGATATATCTGTTGTTTATTATCTGTTTGATATATAATTGTTGTATAACATCAAATGTATTATATCTATATACTGTACCTTTGTTGTCTCTTTCATCTACTGTATTATATAACAATTAGTGATCTCTATACAGGGTATCACAGAGTTAAGGGGAGACAACAACAATACTGCTTTGTTCTCCCTTTGATCTAAAATAACACAAAGTAAATACAAGACATTACATCCAGTTATGCAATGAGTACATCAAGATAGTACCTTTATAATAAACTAAACATTAAAGAGATTATACTTGTTTACTCTTTAATGTGTTTGTTTGTTGTTATTTATGTCGTTGAGGATTCTTTGTGAACATTAATCCCATAAATATTTTAAGCTTTTTTGTATGCAACATTGTGTTTGTAAAAACAATCATTTCTGCTTTGCTGTTTTACATCAACTGTAGTTGACTAAATAATTTTCTTACTATTGTTGTACCGAGTTTACTGTTTCATTGATTATAGATCTACTAGCAGTTACATTTCTGCAGATATATGCAAGATTTTAATGTGTTGTTTTGGAAGCAACAATTATATAAACTGGGTCAGAGCTGACACTTCTGTAGTTATACTTACATAGTTTACCTGATATAAAGCACCTGTCTACACTTCCTGAAGTGTTACCATAACATTATATATTTCAATCAAAGATAACCTCACACATCATATATCACTATTGAAAGGCACACTTTAACCAGGTACCTACAAACTACCACATGGAAGTATAATCAATAATAATATTTTACATTGCAGTCAGTTATTTAATTATTTAACCAGTTTATTTAAATATATCTGTCACAACAACAAATAGATATTACTAACTTTGTACGTCTATATCGTCGTGTCAAACATGGAATTAGTAAAGATTTGAATATCTCTGTGTCAGTCAGTGGCCACAAACCACAAAATACAAGTAAAAGACACAATCGAACAATACAATATTTTAGCAAGTAATCACTTTTGTTAGATTGTCTAAAGAGTATTCCAATGGAAGTGTCTCTACAAATATATATGGGTAGGATTAACGCTGGTTGGTTTGTTATATTCTCATGATGTCACAGAAATAAATATTATTAATTTAGGTGAGGCAACTAACCTGAATTAATAATATTGTTATACAATACAAGTTAAGTTAACGAGACTTAAAGACTTGATGCCATTTGATTGATATTTGTGGTTGTCGTTTTCAATGTTTGTTCAAGCTGTACAGAGATACACAGAAATTTGAGTTGTTGTGCAGGAAGCAGCTATTATATAAACTAAACCAGAGCTGACACTCCTGTGGTTATACCTACATAGTTCAACAGATACAAAGCACCTGTCTACACTTGCTGAAGTGTTACCATAACATTATATATTTCAACCAAAGATAACTTCACTCATCATATATCACTATTGAAAGGCACACTTTAACCAGGTACCTACAAACTACCACGTGAAAGAATAATCAATAATAATATTTCACAATGCTGTCAGTTTTTTAATTATTCAATCAGCTAATTTAAACATAAGAACCATCACAACTATATATAGATATTACTAACTTTGTTTGTCTGTATCCTGGTGTGAAAAATTTTTAACTAAAATATAATTTACTAGGGAGATGTTAGTATTTAGCTGGAGCTGGAATGTTCCTTTTTTACTCACACACTTTTATGTATTATCTGTTTGTCTGCAACAAGATATAATTATTAAAATAAATACAGACAATATAAATATAATAAAAATATAGTATAAAAGATAATTTTTATACTCATTAAAGTTGAACGTAATTAAAATTAATAAAAAATTTATTATTTGTCAGACATTAGATGATTCAACTTTTGATCTTCACACTAAACCGAAACTTTGATTGCAAACAATCAGTATCTTAGGTGTTATAAGGTACAGACTTAAATATGCAACTTTTGACACAGGCACTGCTATTGAGTTTTATCACCAACATTTCTGAAAATACATTCAGTTGGACTTGTTTTGCAATGACCACCTGACAACACAGATGACTCATTGCTGTAAGAAGTTTGTACTTTTCTGTACCAGTTGGTTGACCACAAACCACAACATGCATGTAGAATACAAGAGAATATAATATATTACATCTACCAACTGTGTGTATTACATTGTTGTATAATGAGTGTATTTAAATGAAAGTGTCTGTACAATTACATTTGAGTAGGATTAACACTGAATAGTTACACCCTGATGATGTAATATAAGTAACTGATGTATAGTACAAGTTAACAGGACTTAAAAACCTGCAGCTACTGATGTAACAATAAACTGCTACATAATGTTAATTTCTTCTGCTAGTTACTTTTGTCTAAAACTCTTGGACTTATTCTCAGTCTATTTCATATACTGTACTTTGTAGAGATGTGTTGGAATGTGACAGTATAGCCTGAGATATATATAGATGGTGTAGTGTTCCTTAATGATCTGGTTTTGCAGGTGAAAAATAACTTCCTAAAAAAGTAAATTTAAAATTGAAATGAAGTGTCACCACCGATAACGTACTTCATTTACTGTCTACTTGAAGGAAATGCACAGGTGTGAATAATTAATTATATATAAATAGGTTACAAAACTAATTAATTATATAAAATACGGAGATTTATTCAAAATATTGAAAACTTCACAGAGTTGTTTTTGTTCTAACAAAGTTTCCTAGTTTATTGTTAGTCCTAGTAATTGCCGTTTGTGGTTGGCTCTTACAAAGTTAAACACAATTCTTCACATTCAAATGTGATAGATATGCCTGTTTTGTATTTCTATTTTCAAAAGTTTTGTTCAAAAAGTTCCTCGTTGGTTTTATCAGCAGCTACAAATATACTGCGTCAGACAAACTGCTCCATCCTGTACTTACCCAAATTTTTGTGTTCTATGGGGCAGCTTGACTTGAGGCTGCAGACAAGCTGCGCAAACCAACTTTTTTGTCTGCTCACAGCATTCAGAACAGTGTAATGTTAAAAGGTTTTAATACTAAAAATACTCTTGTAAAATAACAACTTTGATGTAAAATTAGGTCATCACTAGCAGGCCGCTAGGCGTATTCTACAAAAATAACGTGAAGTTACGATCATGACTATTGGTTGAAACTTTCTTGTGTTGGCATGCAAAAATTAGAGTTTCTTCACGCTGTGGCCTCAGAAAAAATTAAGCGGGAATGTAGTAGAAAGAAACCACGGCTGAGAAAAATTAAGAATGGTATTTTCTGGATTTATGTATTGCGAACAAAAGCAGAGCCATTTCATGATAATCCGTATTTTCCTATAGATTATCGCAACAAAAACAATGATGTGATAGTTGATGTAAGGTTGTTAGCAGAAGTTTAGATTACCAATAATTGATATAAATTGTGTTATCAAATATCTGTGTTCTATGGCATTAATATATATCAACGATGCCAGAAGTGACTGTTTATTTGTTTGAATTGTCTGTATCAAAATGTTATTGATCATTATAGAAAATGATATGCTATCAATATTAAACTTTTAGTTTTTTAGCTGAATGAAGTATATTTGCTGCTAAAGAAAGAAAACTCAATGAATTTATTTTTTGGCTGGATTGATGTTAACAAAAACTGCACCCAGCTTTGAAAACGCTTAAAAATTAGCATGGTTCCATCTGACATTGCTTAAGATGCGGCGGTTAGTAGATAGGTATCTTTTTTGAAACTTTACCTCATTAAAAATAACTAAATGTATAGATCAATAATTCCTTTGAGGCTTCAGAAAATCTCTACTAAAAGCTAACTTGTTTTAGAAACTTAAAAGTCTTTGGAGAAAATTATTCAAGGGGCAATCAAGCTTTGCATTGTGTAAGATCAATTTCATACTACAATTAAATATTTGTTTGTTGGGCTAGTTTAATCTTGCCCCATATTTGTGTAAACTGTGCGACAGTAGATTAATCTTGTCATCTTGACCTCATCTGTCAGCATTTTTGTCAGGTTTTGCTAGCAATAATCTTATATAAAGACGCTTTAACTTTTGTCTACAGTGTCGTAGTAATGTGTTCTGTAGATTAATCTTTGTCTAGAGTGCTTTACTTATGTGCTAGTTTAATCTTGTAATGCAGTAGGTTAATCTTGTGATCACATTTGATACGTACAAAATAAATAACTGAGTCTAGTTTGTTGATGAGTTTCAGATTTATTTTTAGTTTTTAACAAACAAAAAGTACAAAAATTAACAAAACAGATTCACAATACTAAGTGTACCAACACTGTGGTATAACAAGCAAAACAAGATCTCTAGAGAAAACAACAGTATGTAGTGGGGGTGTGGAGCAGGGAGAGGTCAATGTTTAGTAGTAGCGATACTTGTGCTGAACTGGGCAGTAGCGTGAACAGTAATGTTTCCTTACCCATCTGCATTGTTTGGGGTAATAGTATCCACCATGTGATGGGCTGCACTCTCTAACATATCTGTAGCTGTAGTTGCAGCATCTCCGAGACTACAACAACATCAACAAATATTTGTAATAAATAATGTGATAAAATTACAAAAACAGAAAATCGAAAAAAATAATTTGATTCCTTGAATTAAAAGCTTTCTGAGTTCAAATAAAACTTTAATTTTGGCAGTTGCAATAATAATAAAATAAAAAACTAGTTCAGGTTAAAAATAAAAAAAGATTGCCGCTGGATAGAAAATAAATAAATAAAAAAAGTGTATACTTACTGAGTATCTGGCCTCAACTGCAGGAGTAACAAACACCATCATACAAGCTACCACAACAACAAATAGTCCAGCGAAATTCATACTTTTGACTTCTGACTGTACCGAGTTATACCTACAATACAAAATGGCCTACATGAATACACAGTAGACACATTATATATATATAATATAACACAGAGCTAACAGTTAACTATTACTGTTATATATATAGATATACAGATAATATATAAAGTATAACAGAGAGAAATAAAATAATACTTACAAATGTTGTAGAAGATAAACAAGTTATGACTGCAATAGAAGAATTCATTCATTTTATACCTTTCACAAATCAATAAATCATCTTATTATCGGATATTGATTAGAATACAATCAATTCCTCTGGTTTATAAACAGTCAAATGGAGAGATTGGACTCACCTTCGTTTCCTTATTTTGTTTAATTAATTAGTTTTTACCTCAAGTTTTACAGACTGTGCATACCCTAGCAGTTGACAGTAAATGTATAAAGTGTCTCAGCTGTAACACTTCATTTAACTTTTAGATTTACTCGTTCAGGAGGTAATAAATCAACTGTAAAACCAAAACATTAAAGTACAACATCTATATATATCTCAGGATATACTGCCACATTCCAACACATCTCTATACAGTACAAAATATGAAATAGACTGCGAATAAATCCAATCTCACAGACAAAGGTAAGGAGCAGAAGAAATCAACATTACGTAACAGTTCACTGTTATATCTGCAGGTTCAAGTCCATTAACTTGTACTATACATCAATTATTTATATTACATCATCAGGGTGTAACTATTCAGTGTTAATCCTACTCATACGTAATTGTACAGACACTTTCATTTAAATACACTCATTATACAACAATATAATATACATAATTGGTAGATGTAATATATCATATTGTGTTGTATTCTACATGCATGTTGTGGCTTGTGGTCAACCATCTGGTACAGAAAAGTGCAAACTTCTTACAGCAATGAGTCATCTCCATGTATAGTGATGATGGGGCCTCGACAGGTTTATAGGTTGAAAATACCAGAAGTTCTATCTCTACGATATTCCGAAGTTATACTTCTACTAATGTGAACAAAAGTATATCTATTTTATTTAGACTTATGAAATCTGCGATCAACAACACATGAGTATTAAATAAGTATGGA
This sequence comes from Cryptosula pallasiana, assembly GCA_945261195.1. Lineage (NCBI taxonomy): Eukaryota > Metazoa > Bryozoa > Gymnolaemata > Cheilostomatida > Cryptosulidae > Cryptosula > Cryptosula pallasiana. Next base: position 15,963,694 of record OX183136.1, read on the forward strand.
GTGTGCAATACTGACTCTGCGTCGTTCACATATCGCAATTGAGTACGTCTCAACTGTGTAACCAGGCTACGACAAGGGCGCATTTTCATTTGTTCACATCTGCAAACCTAACCAAACTCAAAATAGAAAATTATGGCCCCACTAAGTTATTATGAGTATAATAGTTAATCAACTTTTCTAAAGTGAATAAATCAATATTTTCTCGAAAAAATGTTCAAGCCTATATTGATCTCTTGAGTTTTCTTAAAAATATCTTTTTTGTCACATCAATTGCTCAAAGTTTCTCAAATGAGAATAATAGTGAAGAAAATCATGATTTCTAATGATAAGTTTAACGATAGACCAAACTACTTCCTGTTGCGCTGAAGAGAAACTACTCTGCCAGGACACTATTGTATAAAAGCCCGAATAAAAAATTGTTATATAAGGAAAGTTGGTGATGAAGTACCAGTATCAAGAGCTGCATGTGTAAGTCTGCGTATAACACGTAAGAGACTGATTGTTTTCAACCAAAGTTTTTGTTTCAAGCAAAGTCGAAAGTTGAATAGAGATTTTTTTCAGCAGTTAAGCAAAGCATCAAATTTTTATTCAATACTACAGCATTTTCTTTTAATAAATAAAGACAATAACAGTTCATTAACTAGCTATATTTTAATTAAACACATTACGCAAAAGGATACAGACATATACAAAGTAATATCGATGTATAGTTGAGGTGATTATTATGTTTAAATAAACTGGTTAAATAATTAAATAACTGACTACAATATAAAATATTATTACTGATTGTACTTCCATGTGATAGTTTGTAGGTACCTGGTTAAAGTGTGCCTTTCAATAGTGATATATGATGTGTGATGTTGTCTTTGGTTGGAATATATAATGTTATAGTAACACTTCAGGAAGTGTAGACAGGTGCTTTATATCAGGTAAACAATATATATAACTACAGAAGTGTCAGCTCTGGTTTACTGTATATAATATTGTTGCTTCCTGCACAACATATTACATATCTGTATATCTCTGTACAGCTGTAACTGATAGTAGATATATAATCAACTAAACATTAAATCCAGTAAAACAATAATAAAGTTATTTAGTAAACTAGAATCATGTAAAACCAAAAGAACACAAAAATTTGTTAATACAAACAAAAAGCTGCATCCAATAAGCCTTATAATATTTATGGGATTCATTTTTAAGAAGACTCCACAACATCATAAATACCAATAAGCAAACGCATTAAAGAGTAAACAAGTATAATCTATTTAATGTTGTAGTTTATTATAAAAATATAGTATCTTGTACTAATTGCATAACTGGATGTAATGTCTTGTATTTGCTTTGCGTTATATTAGATCAAAGAGAGAACAAAGCAGTAATGTTGTTGTCTCCCCTTAACTCTGTGATACCCTGTATAGAGATCACTAATTGTTATATAATACAGTAGATGAAAGAGACAACAAAAGTACAGTATATATATATAATACAATTGATGTTATACAACAATTATATATCAAACAGAAAGTAAACAATAGATATATCAAACAGAAAGTAAACAGTAGATATATCAAACAGAAAGTAAACAATAGATATATCAAACAGAAAGTAAACAATAGATATATCAAACAGATAATAAACAATAGATATATCAAACAGACAGTAAACAATAGATATATCAAACAGATGGTAAACAATAGATATATCAAACAGATAGTAAACAATAGATATATCAAACAGATAGTAAACAATAGATATATCAAACAGATAGTAAACAATAGATATATCAAACAGACAGTAAACAATAGATATATCAAACAGATAGTAAACAATAGATATATCAAACAGACAGCAAACAATAGATATATCAAACAGACAGCAAACAATAGATATATCAAACAGACAGCAAACAATAGATATATCAAACAGACAGCAAACAGTAGATATATTATATATAAAGTATACAAAGATAAGTTAATCCTACAACAATTATATCTGTACAATATATATAAGTTGATGAAGTATACACATTTACTATACATTGAGTTTACATACAAGTAAGAGAGAGTTTATATATAGAGAGAGGATGGATATCAACTGTATAGTGTCTACATTTCCTAATGATGAAAATCTCAACATTTCCGAGGTTTGCTTTCTTATTTACTTATATTTCTTCACTTTCTTATTTGTTTATTTTAATCAAAATAATATTTTCTCATTATTGATTGCTTCTGAATAACAAAAAATTCAAGTCTCTCGTCAGAGTAAGCGCTGATATAATTTGCCGATTGACCTTCTTTTACCAACGCCGAAGATATTATCATGAATTGATAGTTGATATAAATAACTTTGATATTTTCTATTGCAAAAACGAAACTAGTGAACTATTATTTCTCCTGTTATTCACTTCAGTCAAGTGTGTCTGGGTATTGTAAATCAAAGTCGTGAGACCTTTGATTGCAGTTTCTACAACCATTACAAACACACAACTCTAAGACTTCAGCTTGCTATTCAGTTAGTAATTTAAAAGCATCTGCTAAACCAAAGTTGTATATTTTAGCTTCTACAAGGAGTAGATATAAATGAATGTTTGGAGGAGATGTCAGTATATGTTAGAGGCAGCAGTGCTACTATAGACAACCAAGCTGGCAGCACTAAAACATTATACAGAGATGAGAGAGATATACAATATACAGATACTGTATATTCTATTTATAACTCAGTAGATAATACACAACACTTCTACCAGCCTTCTGTTATGGTGAGACTTCGTTTTTTTGTAACTTTTACTGCAGTTATGTTTGGTAACTTTTCATTCAAGTTTGCAAACTTGTGTTGAAACTTATATGCAGTGTACTATTTGAAAGTGTTTCTCTGTTGTACAACTGGAGTTGTGTTTCCCTTAACTAAGTAGACAACTCCTTACGTAGAACCAATGTTTTTCTTGGAATTAACTTTTGAGGAAAAGAAAAACTTATAATTTTGTAAAAGGATGTTTTGCAGTAGATATGGAATACTATTAGTTATATAATATCCTGATACTGAAATACTTTTTGTCTATTTTACAGAGCGATGTTACAACCAATCAGCAAGCAACTCAAAACCAATCAACAGTCTGTTTACATTCAACCCAGCAAACAACACATGTACCAGTTACAGATACATCGACTAGAGTATGTATTAGATACAAGAGAAGACAACATACAAAGATTATAGGTACTAAGGCTACAAGTCTACTTGTACAATGGTACAATACAAACATACATTACCCCTATCCACCCCTGCAAGTCATCAGGCAGCTGTCTATAGAATGTGACATCAGCACTGATCAAGTGAAGAGATGGTTTGTTAATAGAAGATATAGAGATGGTAACACTCGTACATTTGCTGACATATCAAAACATAGAGTTATATATGATGAGTGTAGCTTTTCTCTCTATTGATTTATTTATTTATTGTGTGTCAAGTTTTCACATTTTCTAAAACATTTCTATAATGAGTAGAAGACAATTACAGACAACTACTGATATTTTACCAATCACTAGTACTGTGTATTTTATTTATTTACTATCTTCTACTAACTACTCTATAAAACCTTCAAGTTCTATAAATAGATCTCTATCAACTATAAGATTTCTATAATGCTCTAATTCCGCACTATGGGTTTCCTTACATTTATGTTTTGTAGTTTTTTATAAATTTAACACAAATAAAGCTTTGGATGTTTCTGCTGATAACTCCATGTACACTTCATCTATCCATCAATGATATATCACAATATCTAGTCCTTGTTGTAAAGTTATAGGTGCAAGTTGTACACTGCAAGTTATTCTACCTTGATTAATCTTTTGCATCAAGCTTTTAATCTAGTGCTGAATGGTTTAATATCATTCTACAGTAGAGTTATTTTGTGTTGAATAAATTAAACACTTTAGATTTTGCCATAGATTAATTTGATCTTGTACCTCAGCATTTTTGTTAGGTCTTGCTATCAATAATCTTGAATAAAAGCACTTAATTTCAGTCTACAGTAGTGTGTACTATTGTATTCTGTTCAATTAATCTTCTGATGCTATACTGCACTTGCGAGCTAGATTAACCTTGTAATGAACTAGTCTAATCTTGTGATCACATTTGATACGTACAACACAAGTAACTGAGTCTAGTTTGTTGATGAGTTTCAAATTTATTTTAAGTTTTCAACAAACAAAAAGTACAAAAATTAACAAAACAGATTTACAATACTAAGTGTATCAACACTGTGGTATAACAAGCAAAACAAGATCTCTAGAGAAAACAACAGCACGTAGTGGGGGTGTGGAGCAGTGAGAGGTCAATGTTTAGTAGTAGCGATACTTGTGCTGAACTGGGCAGTAGCGTGAGCAGTAATGTTTCCTTACCCATCTGCATTGTTTGGGGTAGTAGTATCCACCATGTGATGGGCTGCACTCTCTAACATATCTGTAGCTGTAGTTGCAGCATCTCTTTGACTACAACAATATTATTATGTAATTATAATATACGATTAATTTTTTACTTCACGATAAGTTAATTATCTTAATTTTGAATCAAGAGATTTTTGAGTTCAGATGACACTTTCTCATGGTTGCATAAACAATATCAAAATATAAAAACTAGTTGAAAATAAAAATAAAAAAAAGATGGCTGCTGGATAGAAAATAAAGAAATAAACAAAAGTGTATACTTACTGAGTATCTGGCCTCAACTGCAGGAGTAACAAACACCATCATACAAGCTACCACAACAACAAATAGTCCAGCGAAATTCATACTTTTGACTTCTAACTGTACCGAGTTATACCTACAACACAAAATGGCCTACATGAATACACAGTAGACACATTATATATATATAATATAACACAGAGCTAACAGTTAACTATTGCTGTTATATATATAGATATACAGATAATATATAAAGTATAACAGAGAGAACTAAAATAATACTTACAAATGTTGTAGAAGATAAACAAGTTATGACTGCAATAGAAGAATTCATTCATTTTATACCTTTCACAAATCAATAAATCATCTTATTATCGGATATTGATTAGAATACAATCAATTCCTCTGGTTTATAAACAGTCAAATGGAGAGATTGGACTCATTTTTGTTTCCTTATTTCATATAATTGATTGGTTTTTTACCTCTTTTTGTATAATTAATTACAGACTGTCCTTATACTAGGCAAATGTATTCAGTGTCTCAGCTGTGACACCTCATTCAAGTTTGAGTGGAACTTATTCAGGAGGTGATAACCCACATGTAAAACTAAAACATCTAGATATATCTCAGGCTATGCTGTAATGCTCCATCACATCTCTCCGCAAAGTACAATATATGAAATAGGCTGAGAATAAATCCAAGCCACGGACAATTATTATTATTGAATAAAGACACCAACAGTCTGTATCAGTTTACTGGAATATCCCACTAACTTCAGGACCATTAACTTGTACTATATATCAACTATGTATAATATATCATCAGGGTGTAGCCATTCAGTGTTAATCCTACTCATATGTAATTGTACAGACACCTTCATTTAAATTCATTATACAACAATATAATATACATAATTGGTAGATGTAATATATTATATTGTCTTGTACTCTACATGCATGTTGTGATTTGTGGTCAACCAACTGGTACAGAAAAGTACAAACTTCTTACAGCAATGAGTCATCTGTGTTGTCAGGTGGTCATTGAAAAACAAGTCCAACTGAATGTATTTTTAGAAATGTTGGTGATAAAACTCACTAGAAGTGCCTGTGTCAAAAGTTGCATATCTAAGTCTCTACCTTATAACACCTAAGATACTGACTGTTTGCAATCAAAGTTTTGGTTTAGTGCGAAGATCAAAAATTGAATAGAATTTTTCATCCGCAGTTTAGCAAGTAATCACTTTTTTGTCATGATATAACATTCCCTTTTAATGATTGCTCGGTGAAAGTTAGAAAACTTAGAATGTTCTTTAGGAGACAATTAATTTTTTGCGAAATTAATTATAAGCAACCTGAATTTAAGAAAACAGAACTGAGCTACAATTCACTAACAAGTTATATTTTTTATTAAACATATATTACTGACCAGGATACAGGCATACATAGTTAGTAATATCTATATATAGTTGAGGTTATTGTTATGCTTAAATAAACTGGTTCAATAATTAAATAACTGACTGCATTGTAAAATATTATTATTGATTATACTTCCATGTGGTAGTTTGTATGTACAATATACAGATACTGTATATTGTATTTATAACACAGTAGATAAAGCACAACACTTCTACCAGCTTTCTGTTATGGTGAGACTTTGTTTTTTGTAACTTTTACTGTAAGTTATGTTTGGCAACTTTTCATTCAAGTTTGCAAACTTGTGTTGAAACTTATATGCAGTGTACTATTTGCAAGTGTTTCTTTGTTGTACAACAGGAGTTGTGTTTCCCTTAACTAAGTAGACAACTCCTTACGTAGAACCAACATTTTTATTGAAAGTAACTTTCGAGGAAAACTTATAATTTTGTAAAAGGATGTTTTGCACCTTAACAAGATAGCACAACTTTTGTATTAAACAATGCCTAGGCCAATTTCCGCAAAGTCCCAATTCCGTGACGTTCCGTAAGTCTTCCGTTTTCCGCAAACTCCCCTATCCCGTTACAGATACATCTACGAAAGTACGCATAAGATACAAAAGTAGACAACATACAAAGGTTATAGGTACTAAGGCTACAAGTCTACTTGTACAATGGTACAATACAAACATACATTACCCCTATCCACCCCTGCAAGTCATCAGACAGCTGTCTATAGAATGTGACATCAGCACTGATCAAGTGAAGAGATGGTTTGTTAATAGAAGATATAGAGATGGTAACACTCGTACATTTGCTGACATATCAAAACATAGAGTTATGCATGATGAGTGTAGCTTTTCTCTCTATTGATCTATTTATTTATTGTGTGTTTAGTTTTCACATTTTCTAAAACATTTCTATAACAAGTAGAAGACAATTACGTACAACTACTGATATTTTACCAATCACTAGTACTGTGTATTTTATTTATTTACTAGCTTATACTAACTACTCAATAAGACCTTCAGGTTCTATAAATAGACTTCTATAAACTCTAATACTCTAATACTCTAATTCCACACCATGGGTTTCCCTTACATTTATGTTTCGTAGTTTCTTGTACATTTAACATTTGCGGAAGAGATGCCTGCAGTTTTTTTGTAAACTTTAATACAAACAAAGTTTTGGATGTTTTTGCTGACAACTCCATGTACACTTCATCTATCCATTAATGATATATCACAATATCTAGTCTTTGTTGTAAAGTTATAGGCGCACGTTGTACACTGCAAGTTAGTTTATCTTGATTAATCTTTGACATCAAGCTTTTAATCTAGTGCTGAATGGCTTAATGTCATTCTACAGTAGAGTTATCCTGGGCTAAACGTCTCTTTTGATGAGCTGAAACACTTTGATTGTGTCATAGATTAATTTAATCTTGTACCTCAGCACTTTTTTTGGTCTTGCTATCAATAATCTTGGATAAAAGCACTTAATTTCAGTCTACAGTGGTGTAGTATTGTATTCTGTTTAATTAATCTTCTGATGCCGTACTTTACTTGCATCCGAGATTAATCTTGTAATGCAGTAATTTAATCTTGTGATTACATTTGATACGTACAGCAGAAGTAATTGAGTCTAGTTTGTTGATGAGTTTCAGATTTATTGTTAGTTTTTAACAAACAAAAAGTACAAAATTTAACAAAACAGATTAACAATAATCAGTGTACCAACACAGTGGGATAACGAGTAAAACAAGATCTCTAGAGAAAACAACAGTATGTGGTAGTCTTGTGGAGCAGGGAGAGGTCAATGTTTAGTAGTAGCGATACTTGTGCTGAACTGGGCAGTAGCGTGAACAGTAGTATTTCCTTACCCATCTGCATTGTTTGGGGTAATAGTATCCACCATGTGATGGGCTGCACTCTCTAACATATTTGTAGCTGTAGTTGCAGCATCTCTTTGACTACAACAATATCATAGTATAATTATAATATACGATTTATTCATTGCTTTACGATAAACTCATTATTTTAATTTTGGTGGCATAAATAATATTAAAACATAAAAGTTAGTTACCGTTTAAAATACAAAAAAAAGATGGCCGCTGGATAGAAAATAAATAAATAAACAAAAGTGTATACTTACTGAGTATCTGGCCTCAACTGCAGGAGTAACAAACACCATCATACAAGCTACCACAACAACAAATAGTCCAGCGAAATTCATACTTTTGACTTCTAACTGTACCGAGTTATACCTACAATACAAAATGGCCTTCATGAATACACAGTAGACACATTATATATATATATAATATAACACAGAGCTAACAGTTAGCTATTACTATTATATATATAGATATACAGATAATATATCAAGTATAACAGAGAGAAATAAAATAATACTTACAAATGTTGTAGAAGATAAACAAGTTATGACTGCAATAGAAGAATTCATTCATTTTATACCATTCACAAATCAATAAATCATCTTATTATCGGATATTGATTAGAATACAATCAATTCCTCTGGTTTATAAACAGACAAATGGAGAGATTGGACTCACCTTCATTTCCTTATTTTGTTTAATTAATTAGTTTTTACCTCAAGTTTTGCAGACTGTACATACCCTAGTAGTTGACAGTAAATGTATAAAGTGTCTCAGCTGTGACACTTCATTTAACTTTTTGATTTACTCGTTCAGGAGGTAATAAATTACCTGTAAAACTTAAACATTAAAGTACAACATCTATATATATCTCAGGCTATACTGTCACATTCCAACACATCTCTCTATAAAGTACAGTATAAGAAATAGACTGAGAATAAATCCAAGCACGCAGACAATTATTATTTAGTACAAGGCACCAACAGTCTGTAACAGTTTACTGGAATATACCGTGTAATATACAACAAACTTTGGGACCGCCTGTCCGCTGTATATAAGCTTTTTTATATTACATTATCAGGGTGTAACCATTCAATGTTAATCTTACCTATAAGCAATTTGTACAAATACTTTCACTTAAATACACTAATTATACAACAATATAATATACATAATTGGTTGATGTAATACATCGTATTGTGTTGTATTCTACATGCATTTTGTGATTGTGTGATCAATCAGTCAGTACAGAGAAGTACAATCTTCTCACAACAATGATTTCTCTGTGTTGCAAGACGATCATTGTATAACAAATATAAATGAATGTCATTAGGAATGTTGGTAATCAAACTCAATAGTAGTATCTGTATCAAGAGCTGCATATTTAAGTCTCTACCTTATAACACCTAAGTTTCTAGCTGTTTTCAACCAAAGATCTAGTTTTATACAAAAATCAAAGGTTGGATAGAACTTTTTGCAGTTTAGCAAATAATCAAATTTTTTGTCATGTTATAACGCCCCCTTTTAATAAATACAGAGTTAAATACAGAAAGTTCAGAAAGCTGTTTAGGAGATAATTTATTAGTGACTATTACACAACATTGAAAGCCCGTAGTTGAGGTGATGATTATGTTTAAATAAACTGGTTCAATAATTAAATAACTGACTGCAATATGAAATATTATTATTGATTATACTTCCATGTGATAGTTTGTAGGTACCTGGTTAAAGTGTGCCTTTCAATAGTGATATATGATGTGTGATGTTATCTTTGATTGAAATATGTAATGTTATGGTAACACTTCAGCAAGTGTAGACAGGTGCTTTATATCAGGTAAACATTGTAGGTATAACCACCGAAGTGTACATCTCTGGTTTACTGTATATAATAGTTGCTTCCTAAACAACAAATTACATATTTTATATATCTGTACAGATGGAACAAACAATGAAATTGACAATCACAAATACCTGGATTTGATCGAACAATAATGGCATCAAGTCTTCAAGTCTCGTTAAGCCCAAACCAACTTATACTTGATTCCTTAGTTCAGGTTTCATAATCAAATTTTTTCGATGAGGGAGTGAGTGTTTTATTTTTATTTTTCACAGAAAGCTGAGACGGAGATGATAAAAACTTGATAATTAAATTTTTTATCAAAGGAAGTGAACAAGTTACAGACACTGTGTGTGGCTGTAACTTGCTCACTGCTCACACAAACACATGAGAAAGTTGCTCTGTTTAATCTACAGAGTAAAAATGCGAATTATACATACATGTTTTGAGCTTCTCAAGCAAAAGTTAAATATTTTGCAATTGAAAAATAAGTTGATAATTGATTTTACAAAAATATAATTTTTTTATGTAGAATTCTATAAAGTCTTATATACTGAAAAGGATGTTTCACCTTCTTCTTCCAACAGAAATTGATGCACTTGTTTAATTTATTATCAATGGATAAACACATTGTGTGCGTGGTGTGCTTAGTGTGCGTGGTGTGCTTAGTGTGCATGGTGTGCTTAGTGTGCGTGGTGTGCTTAGTGTGCGTGGTGTGCTTAGTGTGCGTGGTGTGCTTAGTGTGCGTGGTGTGCTTAGTGTGCATGGTGTGCTTAGTGTGCGTGGTGTGCTTAGTGTGCGTGGTGTGCTTAGTGTGCATGGTGTGCTTAGTGTGCGTGGTGTGCTTAGTGTGCGTGGTGTGCTTAGTGTGCGTGGTGTGCTTAGTGTGCGTGGTGTGCTTAGTGTGCATGGTGTGCTTAGTGTGCGTGGTGTGCTTAGTGTGCGTGGTGTGCTTAGTGTGCGTGGTGTGCTTAGTGTGCGTGGTGTGCTTAGTGTGCAAGGTGTGCTGTAACCTGAACCAAGTAATCAAGTTGGTTTGGCCTCACTTGTATTATATAACAATATTATTAATGCAGGTTAATTGCCTAACCCGCATTAATAATATTCAGTCTTGTGACATGATGAGGGTATAACAAACCATCCAGTGTTAATCCTGCCCATATATATTTGTAGAGACACTTCCATTTGAATATACTCTTTAGACAATCTAACAAAAGTTATTAGTTGGTAAAAAGATTGTGTTATTCAATTGTGTCTTTTACTTGTATTTTGTGGTTTGTGGCCACTAACTGACACAGAGATATTCAAGTCTTTACTAATTCCATGTTTGACACGAGGATATAGACGTACAAAGTTAGTAATATCTATTTGTTGTTGTGATCGATATATTTAAATTAATTGGTCTAATAATTAAATAACTGACTGCAATACAAAATATTATTATTGATTATACTCCCATGTGGTAGTTTGTAGGTACCTGGTTAAAGTGTACCTTTCAATAGTGATATATGATGTGTGATGTTATCTTTGGTTGAAATGTGTAATGTTATGGTAAGACTTCAGCAAGTGTAGACAGGTGCTTTATATCTGGTAAACTATGTAAGTATAACTACAGAAGTGTCAGCTCTGACCCAGTGTATATAATAGTTGCTTCCTAAACAACACATTCAATACTTGTATATATCTACACAGATGCAAAGTTGAAAAGCACTTATAGATTTGATGTTTAACAAAAATCACGCAACATGAATAATAACAAACAAACATTTCATAGATGTAACAAATGTAATCTCTTTGATATTGAGTTTTGATACCAAAGCTACACAGTCATTGGACTCGTTGAATAATTAAATTTAATAACTTGTATTTACTTTGTGTTATATTAGAACAAAGAGAGAACAAAGCAGTATTGTTGTTGTCTCCCCTTAACTCTGTGATACCCTGTATAGAGATCACTAATTGTTATATAATACGGTAGATGAAAGAGAGAACAAAGGTACAGTATATAGATATAATACATTTGATGTTATACGACAATTATATATCAAACAGATAATAAACAATAGATATATCAAACAGGTAGTAAACAATAGATATATCCAACAGATAGTAAACAATCGATATATCAAACAGGTAGTAAACAATAGATCTATCCAACAGATAGTAAACAATAGATATATCAAACAGATAGTAAACAATAGATATATCAAACGGATAGTAAACAATAGATCTATCAAACAGTTATTAAACAATAGATATATCAAACAGACAGTAAACAATAGATATATCAAACAGATAATAAACAATAGATATATCAAACAGATAATAAACAATAGATATATCAAACAGACAGTAAACAATAGATATATCAAACAGACAGTAAACAATAGATATATCAAACAGATAATAAACAATAGATGTATCAAACAGACAGTAAACAATAGATATATCAAACAGACAGTAAACAATAGATATATCAAACAGATAATAAACAATAGATATATCAAACAGATAGTAAACAATAGATATATCAAACTTATGGTAAACATAGATATATCAAACAGATAGTAAACAATAGATATATCAAACAGATAATAAACAATAGATATATCAAACAGATAATAAACAATAGATATATCAAACTTATAGTAAACAATAGATATATCAAACAGATAGTAAACAATAGATATATCAAACAGATAGTAAACAATAGATATATCAAACGGATAGTAAACAATAGATATATCAAACAGATAGCAAACAGTAGATATATCAAACAGATAGTAAACAATAGATATATCAAACAGATAGTAAACAATAGATATATCAAACAGACAGCAAACAATAGATATATTATATATAAAGTATACAAAGATAAGTTAATCCTACAACAATTATATCTGTACAATATATATAAGTTGATGAAGTATACACATTTACTATACATTGAGTTTACACACAAGTAAGAGAGATTTTATATATAGAGAGAGGATGGATATCAACTGTATAGTGTCTACATTTCCTTTTGATGAAAATCTCAACATTTCTGAGGTTTGTTTGTTTGTTTATTTATTTCGTTTGTTTATTCATTTAGATTTTTACTCCATTAAATATTTTTTGCTTATCTATTTATTGATTCATTCATCTGTTCGTACAATCGTTGGCTCACTCACTCAATTGTTTTTCCACTCGTTCGTTCGATTCTTCATTTGTTCATCTTGCTTGTTTAAAAGCTTGAATACCTTGCTGTCTAAAATATCTCTAGCATGGCTTGTAGATGGTTTTCAGTAACTTCAATAACTTGAGTAGCCAAAGTTTGAACAAGCAGTAAAGTAAACTTTGCTATTGCAGTAAAACATGGTTTTGAGAGAATGTGTTTGTTATACACATGGTTAGCCAAACTTTATCAAGTTTCTAAAAAAAATTTCTGCTCTTTTTAATGTTCACAAACACATGACATTAAGACTTCAGTGATTTTCACTTGCTATTCCATTGGACGTCTAGAAGCATCTGCTAAACCAAAGTTGTATATTTTAGCTTCTACAAGGAGTAGATATAAATGAATGTCTGGATGAGATGTTGGTATATGTTAGAGGCAGCAGTGCTACTATAGACAACCAAGCTGGCAGCACTAAAACATTATATAGAGACAAGAGAGATATACAATATACAGATACAGTATATTCTATTTATAACTCAGTAGATAATACACAACACTTCTACCAGCCTTTTGTCATGGTAAGACTTTGTTTTTTTTTTGTAACTTCTACTGCAGTTATGTTTGGTAACTTTTACTGCCAATATGTTTGGTAACTTTTGATTTAAGTTTGCAAACTTGTGTTGAAACTTTTATGCAGTGTACTAATTGAAAGTGTTTCTTTGTTGTACAACAGGAGTTGTGTTTCCCTTAACTAAGGAGACAACTTCTTACACGAAACCATTGTGTTTCTCGGAATTTACTTTTGAGTAAAGACTGATATTTTTGTACAAAATTGATTAGCAATATATACTAGATACTATTGGCTACACAATGTCCTGATGTTGAAATGTTTTTTGTCTATTTTACAGAGCCATACTACAAACAGTCAGGAAGCAGCTCACAACCAATCAGCAGCCTGTTTACATTCAATCAAGCAAACAACACATGTACCAGTTACAGATACATTGACTAGAGTATGTATTAGATACAAGAGAAGACAACATACAAAGGTTATAGGTACTAAGGCTACAAGTCTACTTGTACAATGGTACAATACAAACCTACATTACCCCTATCCACCCCTGCAAGTCATCAGGCAGCTGTCTATAGAATGTGACATCAGCACTGATCAAGTGAAGAGATGGTTTGTTAATAGAAGATATAGAGATGGTAACACTCGTACATTTGCTGACATATCAAACCATAGAGTTATATATGATGAGTGTAATTTTTCTCTCTATTGATCTATTTATTTATTGTTTGTCAAGTTTTCACATTTTCTAAAATATTTCTATAATGAATAGAAGACAATTACATACAACTACTGATATTTTACCAATCACTAGTACTGTGTATTTTATTTATTTACTAGCTTTTACAAACTACTCTATAAAACCTTCAGGTTCTATAAATAAATTTCTATGAACTCTAATACTTCTATAATAATTCCTTCTCCTTTTAATTTCGCATCACGGGTTTTCCCTGCATTTATATTTTGAATTTTCTTGTACATTTAACATTTGCGGCAAAGGTGCCTGCAGTTTTTTTTTTGTACATTTTAACACAAATAAAGTTTTGGATGTTTTTGCTGATAACTCCATGTACACTTCATCTATCCATTAATGATATATCACAATATCTAGTCCTTGTTGTAAAGTTATTGGTGCATGTTGTACACTGCAAGTTATTTTATCTTGATTAATCTTTTACATCAAGCTTTTAATCTTGTGCTACATGGCTTGATGTCGTTTTACACAAGAGTATGTTTTGATGAGCTAAAACACTTTGATTGTGTCATAGATTAATTTAATCTTGTACCTCAGCACTTTTGTTAGGTCTTGCTATCAGTAATCTTGAATAAAAGCACTTAACTTCAGTCTATAGCGTTGTAATATTGTATTCTGTTTAATTAATCTTGTGATACTGTACTCTACTTGCTAGATTAATCTTGTAATGAAGTAGTTTAATCTAATGATTTCATTTGATACATACAACAGAGAGACAACTGAGTCTAGTTTGTTGATGAGTTTCAGATTTATTGTTAGTTTTTAACAAACAAAAAGTACAAAAATTAACAAAACAGATTCACAATACGCAGTGTACCAACACTGTGGTATCACAAGTAAAACAAGATCTCTAGAGAAAACAAAAGTATGTAGTGGGGGTGTGGAGCAGGGAGAGGTCAATGTTTAGTAGTACCGATACTTGTGCTGAACTGGGCAGTAACGCTCGCAGTAGTATTTCCTTACCCATTTGCATTGTTTGGGGTAGTAGTATCCACCATGTGATGGGCTGCACTCTCTAACATATTTGTAGTTATATCTGCAGCATCTCTTTGACTACAACAATATCATAATATAATTATATATACGATTTATTCATTGCTTTACAATAAACTCATTATTTGAACTTTGGTAGCATAAATAATATTAAAACATAAAAGTTGGTTACAGTTTAAAATGAAAAAAAAGATGGCCGCTGGATAGAAAATAAATAAATAAACAAAAGTGTATACTTACTGAGTATCTGGCCTCAACTGCAGGAGTAACAAACACCATCATACAAGCTACCACAACAACAAATAGTCCAGCGAAATTCATACTTTTGACTTCTAACTGTAGCGAGTTATACCTACAATACAAAATGGCCTACATGAATACACAGTAGACACATTATATATATATATATATATATATATATATATATATATATATATATATATATATATATATATATATATATATTATATATATATATTATATATATATATATTATATATATATATATATATATATATATATATATATATATATATATATATATATATATATATATATATATATATATATATATATATATATATATATATATATATATATATATATATATATATAATATAACGCAGAGCTAACAGTTAGCTATTACTGTTATTTATATAGATATACAGATAATATATAAAGTATAACAGAGAGAAATAAAATAATACTTACAAATGTTGTAGAAGAAGATAAACAAGTTATGACTGCAATAGAAGAATTCATTCATTTTATACCATTCACAAATCAATAAATCATCTTATTATAGGATATTGATTAGAATACAATCAATTCCTTTGGTTTATGAACAGACAAACGGTGAGATTGGACTCACCTTCATTTCCTTATTTTGTTTAAATAATTAGCTTTTACCTCAAGTTTTACAGACTGTGCATACCCTAGTAGTTGACAGTAAATGTATAAAGTGTTTCAGCTGTGACACGTCACTTAATCTTTAGGTTTACTCGTTCAGGAGGTAATAAATCACCTGTAAAACCAAAACATTAAAGTACACCATCTATATATATATATATCTCTCAAAGCTATAATGTCACATTCCAACACATCTCTATACAAAATACAATGTAAGAAATAGACTGAGAATAAATCCAAGCACGCAGACAATTATTATTTAGTACAAGACACCAACAGTCTGTAACAGTTTACTGGAATATACCGTGTAATATACAACAAACTTTGGGATCGTCTGTCCGCTGTATGTAAGCTTTTTATATTACATCATCAGGGCGTAACCATTCAATGTTACTCACCTATAAACAAATTGTACAAACACTTTCACTTAAATACACTCATTATACAACAATATAATATACATAATTGGTTGATGTAATATATCATATTGTGTTGTATTTTACATTATTTTACAACAATGATTTCTCTGTGTTGCAAGACGATCATTGTATAACAAATCTAAATGAGTGTCATTAGGAATGTTGGTAACCAAACTCAATCGCAGTACCTGTGTCAAGAGCTGCATATTTAAGTCTCTACCTTATAACACCTAAGTAACTATCTGTTTTCAACCAAAGATCTAGTTTTATACAAGGATCAAAAGTTAAATAGAACTTTTTATCTGCAGTTTAGCAAATAATTAATTTTTTGTCATGTTATAACGCCCCCTTTTAATAAATACAGAGTTAAATACAGAAAGTTCAGAAAGTTGTTTAGGAGATAATTTATTAGTGACTATTGCACAACATTGAAAGCCTGTAGTAGTTGAGGTGATTCTTGTGTTTAACTAAACTGGTTAAATAATTAAATAACTGACTGCAATATAAAATATTATTATTTATTATACTTCCATGTGGTAGTTTGTAGGTACCTGGTTAAAGTGTGCCTTTCAATAGTGATATATGATGTGTGATGTTATCTTTGATTGAAATATATAATGTTATGGTAACACTTCAGGAAGTGTAGACAGGTGCTTTATATCTGGTAAACTATGTAAGTATAACTACAGAAGTGTCAGCTCTGGTTTACTGTATATAATTTTTGCTTCCTAAACAACAAATTACATATTTTATATATCTGTACAGATGGAACAAACAATGAAATTGACAATCACAAATACCTGGATTTGATCGAACAATAATGGCATCAAGTCCTCAAGTCCAAACCAACTGGATTCCTTGGTTCAGGTTTCATAATCAAATTTTTTCGATGAGGGAGTGAGTGTTTTATTTTCATTTTTCACAGAAAGCTGAGACGGAGCTGATCAAAACTTGATAATTAATTTTTTTGATCAAAGGCAGCGAGCAAGCTGACACTGTGTGTGGCTGTAACTTGCTCACTGCTCACACAAACACATGAGAAAGTTGCTCTGTTTAATCTACAGAGTAAAAATTCGAATTACACATACATGTTTTGAGCTTCTCATGCAAAAGTTAAATATTTTGCAACTGACAAATAAGTTGATAATTGATTTTAAAAGAACATAACTTTTGTATGTAGAATTCTACAAAGTCTTATATACTGAAAAGGATGCTTCACCTTTTTCTTCCAACAGAAACTGATGCACCTGTTTAATTTATTATCAATGGATAAACAAATTGTGTGCGTGGTGTGCTTAGTGTGCGTGGTGTGCTTAGTGTGCTTGGTGTGCTTAGTGTGCGTGGTGTGCTTAGTGTGCGTGGTGTGCGTGGTGTGCTTAGTGTGCGTGGTGTGCTTAGTGTGCTTGGTGTGCTTAGTGTGCGTGGTGTGCTTAGTGTGCGTGGTGTGCTTAGTGTGCTTGGTGTGCTTAGTGTGCGTGGTGTGCTTAGTGTGCGTGGTGTGCGTGGTGTGCTTAGTGTGCGTGGTGTGCGTGGTGTGCGTGGTGTGCGTGGTGTGCTTAGTGTGCGTGGTGTGCTTAGTGTGCGTGGTGTGCTTAGTGTGCGTGGTGTGCGTGGTGTGCTTAGTGTGCATGGTGTGCTTAGTGTGCGTGGTGTGCGTGGTGTGCTTAGTGTGCGTGGTGTGCTTAGTGTGCGTGGTGTGCTTAGTGTGCGTGGTGTGCTTAGTGTGCGTGGTGTGCGTGGTGTGCTTAGTGTGCATGGTGTGCTTAGTGTGCGTGGTGTGCGTGGTGTGCTTAGTGTGCGTGGTGTGCTTAGTGTGCTTGGTGTGCTTAGTGTGCGTGGTGTGCTTAGTGTGCGTGGTGTGCTTAGTGTGCGTGGTGTGCTTAGTGTGCGTGGTGTGCTTAGTGTGCGTGGTGTGCGTGGTGTGCTTAGTGTGCGTGGTGTGCTTAGTGTGCGTGGTGTGCTTAGTGTGCGTGGTGTGCTTAGTGTGCAAGGTGTGCTGTAACCTGAACCAAGTAATCAAGTTGGTTTGGCCTCACTTGTATTATATAACAATATTATTAATGCAGGTTAATTGCCTAACCCGCATTAATAATATTCAGTCTTGTGACATGATGAGGGTATAACAAACCATCCAGTGTTAATCCTGCCCATATATATTTGTAGAGACACTTCCATTTGAATATACTCTTTAGACAATCTAACAAAAGTTATTAGTTGGTAAAAAGATTGTGTTATTCAATTGTGTCTTTTACTTGTATTTTGTGGTTTATGGCCACTGACTGACACAGAGATATTCAAATCTTTACTAATTCCATGTTTGACACGAGGATATAGACGTACAAAGTTAGTAATATCTATATATAGTTGAGGTTATTATTATGTTTAAATAAACTGGTTCAATAATTAAATAACTGACTACAATGTAAAATATTATTATTGATTATACTTCCATGTGGTAGTTTGTAGGTACCTGGTTAAAGTGTGCCTTTCAATAGTGATATATGATGTGTGAGGTTATCTTTGATTGAAATATATAATGTTATGGTAACACTTCAGCAAGTGTAGACAGGTGCTTTATATCAGATAAACATTGTAGGTATAACCACCGAAGTGTCAGCTCTGATCCAGTGTATATAATTGTTGATTCCTAAACAACACATTCAATACTTATATATATCTACACAGATGCAAAGTTGAAAAGCACTTATAGATTTGATGTTTAACAAAAATAACGCAACATAAATAATAACAAACAAACATTTCATAGATGTAACAAATGTAATCTCTTTGATATTGAGGTTTAATACCAAAGCTACACAGTTATTGTACTCCTTGAATAATTCAATTTAATAACTTGTATTTACTTTGTGTTATAGTAGATCAAAGAGAGAACAAAGCAGTATTGTTGTTGTCTCCCCTTAACTCTGTGATACCCGGTATAGAGATCACTAATTGCTATATAATACAGTATATGAAAGGGAAAACAAAGGTACAGTATATAGATATAATACAATTGATGTTATACAACAATTATATATCAAACAGAAAGTAAACAATAGATCTATCAAACAGATAGTAAACAATAGATATATCAAACAGACAGTAAACAATAGATATATCAAACAGATAATAAACAATAGATATATCAAACAGATAATAAACAATAGATATTGTAATGGATTCCGGTCTGTTACCACGGACATCCACTAGTCTCGAGTATTCTACCTCTCTCCAGAGGGGACACTGTACTGACCGACAGTGACAACTGTATAGGGCAACCGAATTACCCGGTAAGGCAAGAGCCCATGGCTCAGACAAACAGTACCGAGTAGTGTTTGTTATAATGGCTTTATTACAAAGCTGTCCTGAGGGTAATTATTCCTCTAGGTATTTAGCAGTATAAGAATACATGCCATGGCTCATTGTAATGAATGCACAGAGTAACAGTAGGGGCTCTCCTTTTATAGGAGAGCAAATGAACACAAAACATATAAGAGACAATGCACAGGAAGTAATGCAACCAATGACATTAATTATATAAATACTCAACCAATCACAATGCAATGCAAGATAATACAAGGAGGTGCCAAGTGGCTAAGGGCGGAGTCTTTTCTCCTAACTGTCCAATGACGGCTCCTACAGGGTTCCCAGGCTGTATATAGAATCAGGTCCACTAAGTTGGTACTTTAGGGGTAGGCACTTCCTGTTTATGACCTTGACTAAGTTCCTGGACATCTTTACAGATCCTCGTCTAAGGCGGCCATCTTGTGCCGGCCCAGTACAGCTGTACCGGGTCGGTAGAGGTCACTACCGACCCTGCAGGGGTCAATACCGGCCCTGCTTACCATGCTACCGGCACAGTATGACTTCCTACCCAACAGCTATTAACCAAATGCTGTGGGCAGAAGTCTAGCGCGTTGCTTCGCAAGGTTCCTAGTGTAAACTACCCGTTTACCACTAGAGTGCACTGAAATCTACCACATACCTCTCTCCATTAAAGTCATAGCCTGGCTTTAATAATAAAATATCAAGAGTAGATATGTGTGGGGGGTAACACTCGTACCCAGGTTATATATGTGTAGTTAAGCGTGATGTCGAACCGACATCTTGACGAGGCTGTTAGCTGGGTCAAGACAGGTGGGTCGAGGGAAGGCCAACCGTTTTGCTGGGTCTGGCGAAGGAAGGGCAGGAAAGTTTTCCTGGTATTGCTGGTCGGAGTCTTCGCCGGCACATATTAAGTGGCAATAGGCTTCTCCGTATCTGGTTGGAGGTCCCACATTCCGTTGTGGACGGCTCCTGGGGTTCGTCATGGGGGCTTCTGTTGGAAGGTGAGGTGTCGGCTCCGGGGTCTGTGGTAGGGGCCGAGTGGCGGCTGGAGGCGGCTCGGGTAAGCCTACTGGATCCTCTTCCATGGGTACGGGTCTGTTGATTTGGGGGAATTCTGGCAAGGTAGGGGGCGGAAAGTATTCAGTCTCCACTGGTTCTCGTGGCCTCCTTTTCTTCCGGGTGGCGCCCCTCATGTTGGGTCGACGGTTGGGTTCAAGCGCTGCCGGGGCTTGACCCCGGGGGTCGGTGCAGGGGTAGTAAGGCTTCAGGTTACAACCATTCTGCACTGATCTCTGGCCATGCCTCATAATAAGGTAGGTGTGATTGTGGTAGGCCTCCTCAATTTCAAATGGTCCGACAAACTTTGGCTGGAGCTTGGGATTCTCCCCTTTCCGCCGTCTGCGATTTAGCAGCCATACTTGATCTCCTGGGGCGAACGTGGTGGGTTCCTCCCCTTCGTCTGTCCTTATTTGGGTCTGTTCTTCTCGTAAGGTGTGGTGTACTTCCTCTAGTCTCTCCTTGAGCGCCTGAGCGTAGGCGTGCACAGGGAGCTGGTCGGGTAACGGAGGGTGGCAGGTGATTTGGTCGGGTAGGCGGAGCTCTCGACCCATCATGAGGAAGTTTGCCGTTTCTCCGGTCACTGTATGGGGTGTGGCTCTAAAAGCACGCATGAGTTGTGGCAACAGCAGGTCCCACTCGTTGGGCTGTCTTCTCAGCAGTAGGGACCTCAGGGAATCGCCTAATACTCGGTTATTCCTCTCTACCACCCCGTTAGCTTGTGGGTGGTATGGGGTAGTCCTAGTTTTGTCTACGTTCCATAGGGAGCATAGCTCTTGCATCAGGCTACTCTCAAATTGTGCCCCCTGATCCGTATGGATTTGTTCAGGGATCCCGAAATATGAGAACACTCTTTCGTCGAGAGCAGTGGCAACTACGGGTGCAGTTGCATCGGGCAGGGCTATCGCGTCTTGCCAACGAGTGAAATGATCTGTCAGGACTAAGATCCAATGATTTCCTCTTGCCGTCTCGGGCAGTGGTCCAACCAGGTCAACCGCCAGTTTTTGCCAAGGGCGGCCAGCGTACATGCGTTGCCTGTGGGGGTTAGGGTGGACTCCTCCTGTTTTTGCGCGCTGACAGACCTCGCAACTCCGTACGAGGCGCCTGACATCAGCATATACCCCTGGCCAGTACCAGGTGAGTAATAGTCTCCGTTGAGTACGGGTTACACCCTGGTGCGCCAGTTCATGAACTTGCCACATGGTGGCTCCTCGCAGTCCCGGAGGGCAGAGGGCGCACCACCGAGACTTCTTTTTGACTGCCACCTGGATCTCTAGTACACCGGTAGACCTGATTCTCATGGCCGACTGTCGGCGGGCCAGGGTCCGTAGCTCACCACTCCCCAGTTCTAGTTGTTCTTGTGTCAGGGTGTGATTCCCTAAGACTGCGGCATACATGATGGCCACTTCGTGTTGGCCTTCCTGTTGCGCTTTAACCAAGGCGGAGTCTGGGGTGGCTACACTTGGGTGGCCTATAGCCGAGACGACGTTGCTGGGAGAGAGGGTTGCTCTCTCTTGGGGGTGAGTCAGCTCCACGGCTACTTCATCCTTAGTGGGCCCACCGTCCCTTTCCTGGATGTGTTGGCACTGACGGCAGGTGTCCGGGCAGCGTCTGCTCAGCCCGTCGGCATTGCCATGGTGCGAGCCCTTCCGATGTTCGATTGAATACTGGAATTCGGAGAGGATTTCCAGCCATCTGGCTACCTGACTTGTCGGTTCTCTCTTTCGGCAAAGCCATAGCAGCGAGGCATGGTCCGTCCTCAATTTAAACTTCTGTCCGTACAGGTATGGCCGAAAATGCCGTACAGCCTTCACTACTGCCAGGAGCTCCTTCCTGGTGACGCAGTAGTTGCGTTCTGCTGAGCCCAGCGTTTTGCTGTAGTACGAGATCACCCTTTCCCGACCATTTTGGATCTGAGATAGGACAGCCCCTAGGCCATCATTGCTAGCGTCGGTGTCCAATATGTATGACCCTTGGGGTTCAGGGTAGCCTAGGATGGGAGCCGTAATGAGGCTCTTCTTCAAATGGGTAAAAGCTTGTTCCTGTTCTGGGCCCCACTCCCACGAAGCGTTCTTCCCTGTGAGTCTGGTGAGGGGTTTGGCGACTGTTGCAAAGTCCGATAGGTACTGGCGGTAGTACCCTACCGTCCCTAGGAAGGCTTGGAGATCTTTCAGGTCTCGAGGGAAGCTCCAGTTGGCGACGGCAGCGACCTTATCAGGGTCGGTAGCTACTCCTTGTTCACTGACAATGTGTCCTAAGTAGCGGACTTGCTTCTGTAGTAAGTCGCATTTGTCTGGCTTCAGTTTGAGTCCCGCCTGTCGTAGCCTGTGGAGGACCTCAGCCAACCGCTCAAGGTGAGTGGCAAAGTCTGGGGAGATGACTATGATGTCATCTAAATATAGGAGCAAGGTCTTCCAATGCAACCCGCAAAGGACCTTCTCCATTAGCCTCTGGAAGGTGGCTGGTGCCGAGGTGAGGCCAAACGGCAGCACCTTCCATTTGTAGAGTCCTGCTCGTGTAGAGAATGCCGACTTCTCGCTGGCGTCCTCATCTAGGGGTACCTGCCAGTAACCGCTGACGAGATCTAGTGTGCTGAAGTATTTACTTCCAGCAAGGGCATCCAGGCTCTCGTCTATCCGGGGCAAGGGGTGAGCATCTAGTTGGATTACCGAATTGAGCCGGCGGTAGTCGATGCAAAACCGCCATGACCCATCTTTCTTTTTAACCAGTACCACGGGGGAACTCCATGCCCCGGTGGCGGGTTCTATCAGGCCCTTGCTCAGTAGGTGGTTGACTTGTTTCTCTGCCTCTTCTTCCTTTTGGGGTCCCAGCCTGTGGGGGGGTTGACGGATAGGTTTGGCACCTGGTAGGAGGGGGATGCTATGTTCAGCCAAATTGGTGCGCCCTATGTCATGATCTCCCGCGCTGAAGGTGGTCCCATACTGTCCCAACAGCTGGGCGAGGTGTCTGGCCTCTTGGTTGCTTTTGCAGTTTGACAGGGCCCTTTTGTACAGGTCCTCTAGGTGGACGGGCACCGTTGGTACCGATTCCGGGTTTGCAGGATGCTCCGTGTCCTTTTGGGGGAGGGAGTCCAGAGAGGGACAGTGCTCCGGGTCCAAGAGGGTATATCGCCCAATAGTCTGTCCTGCTTTCAATTCCAACGGTTGATCGGTTGGGTTCATGCACCGCACGATTATCCGCCCCTGTCCATCTGGGTGGTTGATGCTGGTAGCCAAAGGGGGAGCATCTGGGTATCCTTCCACCATACCAAGGGGCCCATGGTTCTTGGAGTTTACTCGTCCCACCAGTGTTATTTCTGAACACGGAGGGATAGTGACGGCTCGTACTACTTGTACTTTATTGACCAGTAGTCTGCCCTGCTGGTCTGTGCACTGCAGAGGGTGCCCGTTGACCATTATTCTTGCTTCTTCAGGGTGCAACTGACACCGTTGAGAGAGGCAGAATGGCCTGCCTAGTATGGCGTCTTTGCTCATTCGTCCCACCGTGAAGGTGACGTCCACTTTTACCTCTCTTAGGCGGATGGGGATCGTCACGGTGCCTAAGTAGGGTACCTTTGAACCGTCCGTCATAATCCCGTACGGAGGTCCTGCCCGTAGGGTACCTTTGACGGCGGGGGACAGGGTTTGGAAGACCTGTTGCGACAATAAGTTGAGGGCGCAGTCGGCATTGACTAGCACAGAAATGGGATGGCCTTCTATTCGCCCTGGAAGGAAGTAGAGTACTGCGGGTGGCCGACTGGCGGTGGCTCTCTGAGGGGTTCCAGGTTGTTCTGAGACACGGGTAGTCTGGGCAGGATAGCCGTGCGACTTATTCCGTGGTGCCGAGGGCCGGTACTTTGGTAATGTAGAGTGGGTTTGCTTCAGTAGTACGGGGTTATGCCGTTCCAGTCGTTCGAGCAGTTCCTTATTGTGGCGGATAGGCAGTTGCGGCACGCTGGCCGTTGGTCTTGGGGTAGTACTTGTTTCAGCCCTCGGTCTCTTCATAGAGGGTTGGTGGTTGGAGGGCAACTGCCTCTCTCCAGCAGCTGCCGTCCGATCCGGCTCAAATCTCCTGCCTTCTACCTGTGGCGGGGGGCTTTTCACAGCCTGGTACATTCCGCCTGTAGTTCTCTCTACGGCGGGTGGTTGATGGGGAACGCCCTCTTCTCCAGGAGTGTAAGGGGGTTCCTTTGTCAGCTCTGCTCGTGTCAGATGGGCACTATCATTAAGTGGCTGTCCGTGTTCGTCCGTACAAGGCAGCACATGTCCATCAATAATGAATTCGGATTCTGGAAAGCGTAGGGCACACTCGTGTGAGGTGAGGAATGGCATGCCAATTATGGCATCTTCATTGATGTCGCTAACGACGAAGTTAACGCTTTTCCTCAGTCCCTGTAGTTGCAAGTCCACCTGTAGTGTACCGAAAAAGGGGATCCTCGACCCATCAGCCATGAGTCCATGCGCATCGCTATGTTGCAATGTGTCTTTTACTGGCTCGGGCAGTTGCTGGTACAAGTATCTTGACAGCAAATTAGTTGTGCAACCCGTATCGATTAACAGGGTTGCTGGTTGATCGGCCACTCTTCCATCCAGGAAGTAGCTGGCCTGATAGGGTCGCTCCAATGGTGGGACGGTTGCTTGCATTCTTCTAGGGATCTGTCCGCTCCTCTCTAGAGTTCCAGGACTGTATGGGGTGTCAGGAGTTATCCGACCGTAGTCAGCTACCGGTGCAGGTAGCGATTCTACCGGTGGAAGGGTAGCGGCCTGCCTGGTTGCGGTCAATGACTGCAGTTCTTCAGTCAGAAGCTTCAGGCGGCCCATAACCGTGGCCATGGGATCCAGGTTTGCAGGTGCGGGAGCGTGGTGGGGTTGCTGCGCCGGAATGGTGGGGGAGGCAGGTGGGGACGGGCTATTGGCCACCGTCTCTCGCCCTTCTTCCTCCTCATCGGTATCCTCTTCCACCAGCCGTACACGAGTCCGGCCCTCTTCAAATGGTGTTTTTATCTGCATATACTCGTTGCCGGCCCTGACTGCTTCAGCAATGTCAATGGGCTGCATGGCCAACAAGTGCCTTTGCAGGTAAGCATTTCCAACCGTGGTGCTGAAGATATCCAGCATCATCCTCTGCATGGGTCGGTGAGGTAGATCTGCATACGCAACGCGCACTAGGCGCTCTACTTCACTTGCATGCTCTTGGAGCGACGTCTTGTGTTGGCGGCGTAGGCTGGTCAGCCGGGACATAGCTTCCCTGGGTGTTAGCCCAAAACGTGCTCGTAGTGCAGCAAAGATACCCTGCAGTTGTGGAGGCTTTCCACAGTCCAATGCTTTACCTCGTAATGCATCCCTTAGGTATAACATGGCCGTGTTCTCTGGCCACTCATTCATTTCGGCTACCTCAATGAATCGGCTGATGAAGTACTCGACGTCTCCTTCGCCGTCGAACTTCGGAGCCTTTAGTCTAGCTGGTGCATTGTCTTGGTTGGGCCTCATCATAGCCGTCAATGCTTCGGTCAATCTATCAATGGCTGTAGCTTCTGGGTTGCCAGCGGGTGCTCGACCAGCGCTGCGTGCTCTCTGGGTGGCCATTCTTTGCATATAGAGGAGTGATCTCAACTCAAATCTAAGAAATGGTCAGTACAACTGGATCCCGGGCCAGTATAGGTGAGATCCGGGTCGGTAGCTGTGTTTCCAGTGGCTCTAGCAGATCTAGGGGTTGGTCCAATGGATACTGTGGCAGTATCTGGCACTCCGTCGCTTGTAACAACCGTTACGAAACTTCTTGTACTGCTGCAGGGCGGAGCGAAGCTCTACGGGCCTACAGGCAGTAGTGTAGTGACACTGTAAATGGATACAGTGCCGGGGTCACTGTTACCAGCTGAGTAGCACTCCAAGCTGAATAACCTCTGGTAGCTGAGTCTGTATAGCGGATACACGACTCTCTCTTCTTTTCGCACAGTGCCGGTATCTCTATGTCCAGGTCGGAGCGAACTCTACGAGCCTGTAGAAGATACGGTAGCGTCTGTATTGGACTGCTGCAAACGGAGCAAGCTCTACGGTTGATGCAGACAGTCTTTAGTAGTGGATACTGTGCCGGGATAGCTGCTGCAGTTCGGAGCGCACTCAAACGAACCTGCAGAGAAATCCGGTAGTATCTTGTATCAATTGCTTCTTCAGATCTACTACTTCGGTAGATCAATTTCTCCTCCTCTCTCCAGATCTACACCCGGTAGATCACTTCTCCTTCCTCAGTGGTAGCTGGCCTGCAGTGCATTCGCAGGGCCAGAGGGTAGCGTGAAAGAGCACAGCGTGGGAAGGTACCGTTTATCCCACCGCTGTCACCAATGTAATGGATTCCGGTCTGTTACCACGGACATCCACTAGTCTCGAGTATTCTACCTCTCTCCAGAGGGGACACTGTACTGACCGACAGTGACAACTGTATAGGGCAACCGAATTACCCGGTAAGGCAAGAGCCCATGGCTCAGACAAACAGTACCGAGTAGTGTTTGTTATAATGGCTTTATTACAAAGCTGTCCTGAGGGTAATTATTCCTCTAGGTATTTAGCAGTATAAGAATACATGCCATGGCTCATTGTAATGAATGCACAGAGTAACAGTAGGGGCTCTCCTTTTATAGGAGAGCAAATGAACACAAAACATATAAGAGACAATGCACAGGAAGTAATGCAACCAATGACATTAATTATATAAATACTCAACCAATCACAATGCAATGCAAGATAATACAAGGAGGTGCCAAGTGGCTAAGGGCGGAGTCTTTTCTCCTAACTGTCCAATGACGGCTCCTACAGGGTTCCCAGGCTGTATATAGAATCAGGTCCACTAAGTTGGTACTTTAGGGGTAGGCACTTCCTGTTTATGACCTTGACTAAGTTCCTGGACATCTTTACAGATCCTCGTCTAAGGCGGCCATCTTGTGCCGGCCCAGTACAGCTGTACCGGGTCGGTAGAGGTCACTACCGACCCTGCAGGGGTCAATACCGGCCCTGCTTACCATGCTACCGGCACAGTATGACTTCCTACCCAACAGCTATTAACCAAATGCTGTGGGCAGAAGTCTAGCGCGTTGCTTCGCAAGGTTCCTAGTGTAAACTACCCGTTTACCACTAGAGTGCACTGAAATCTACCACAATATATCAAACAGACAGCAAACAATAGATATATCAAACATATAGTAAACAATAGATATATCAAACAGACAGCAAACAATAGATATATCAAACAGATAGTAAACAATAGATATATCAAACAAATAGTAAACAATAGATATATCAAACAGATAGTAAACAATAGATATATCAAACAGACAGCAAACAATAGATCTGTCAAACAGACAGCAAACAATAGATATATTATATATAAAATATACAAAGATAAGTTAATCCTACAACAATTATATCTGTACAATATATATAAGTTGGTGAAGTATACACATTTACTATACATTGAGTTTACACACACGTACGAGAGAGTTTATATATAGAGAGAGGATGGATATCAGCTGTATAGTGTCTACATTTCCTTATGATGAAAATCTCAACATTTCTGAGGTTTGTTTGTTTGTTTATTTATTTCGTTTGTTTATTCATTTAAAGTTTTACTCCATTAAATATTTTTTTGCTTATATATTCAATGATTTATTCATCTGTTCATTCGTTCAATCGTTCGTTCACTCACTCAATTGTTTTTTTACTCGTTCGTTCGATTCTTCATTTGTTCATCTTGCTTCTTTAAAAGCTTGAATACCTTGCTGTCTAAAACCGTTAACACCTCATTGATGCCTACAATATCTCTAGCATAGCTTGTAGTGGGTTTTTGATAACTTCAATAACTTGAGTAGCCAAAGTTTGAACAAGCAGTAAAGTAAACTTTGCTATTCCAGTAAAATATGGTTTTGAGAGAATGTGTTGGTTATACACATGGTTAGCCAATTTTTATCAAGTTTCTAAAATAAATTTTTGCCCTTTTTAATCTTCGCAAACACATGACATTCAGACTTCAGTGACTTTCACTTGCTATTCAGTTGGTAGTCTAGAAGCATCTGCTAAATCAAAGTTGTATATTTTAGCTTCTACAAGGAGTAGATATAAATGAATGTTTAGATGAGATGTCAGTATACGTTAGAGGCAGCAGTCCTGCTATAGACAACCAAGTTGGCAGCACTAAAGCATTATATAGAGACAAGAGAGATATACAATATACAGATACAGTATATTCTATTTATAACACAGTAGATAATACACAACACTTCTACCAGCCATCTGTCATGGTAAGACTTTGTTTTTTTTGTAACTTTCCCTGCAGTTATGTTTGGTTACTTTTACTGCCAATATGTTTGGTAACTTTTGATTTAAGTTTGCAAGCTTGTGTTGAAACTTTCATGCAATGTACAATTTGAAAGTGTTTCCTAGTTGTACAACAGGAGTTGTGTTTCCCTTAACTAAGAAGACAACTTCTTACACGAAACCGTTGCGTTTCTCAGAAGTAACTTTTGAGGCAAAACTGATATTTTTGTTCAAAAATGATAGGCAGTATATACTGGATACTATTGGCTGCACAATATCCTGATGTTGAAATGTTTTTTGTCTATTTTACAGAGCGATGCTACAACCAATCAGGAAGCAGCTCACAACCAATCAGCAGCCTGTTTACATTCAACCAAACAAACTACACATGTACCAGCTACAGATACATCGGCTAGAGTATGCATTAGATACAAGAGAAGACAACATACAAAGATTATAGGTACTAAGGCTACAAGTCTACTTGTACAATGGTACAATACAAACATACATTACCCCTATCCACCCCTGCAAGTCATCAGACAGCTGTCTATAGAATGTGACATCAGCACTGATCAAGTGAAGAGATGGTTTGTTAATAGAAGATATAGAGATGGTAACACTCGTACATTTGCTGACATATCAAACCATAGAGTTATATATGATGAGTGTAGCTTTTCTCTCTATTGATTTATTTATTTATTGTGTGTCTAGTTTTCACATTTTCTAAAACATTTCTATAACCAGTAGAAGACAATTACATACAACTACTGATATTTTACCAATCACTAGTACTGCGTATTTTATTTATTTCCTGCTTTCTAATAACTACTCTATAAAAACTTCAGGTTCTATAAATAGATTTCTATAAACTCTAATACTTTTATAATATTTCCTTCTGCTTTTAATTTCGCATCACGGGTTTTCCCTGCATTTATATTTCGAATTTTCTTGTACATCTAACATTTGCGGAAGAGGTGTCTGCAGCTTTTTGTAATTTTCAATACAAACAAAGTTTTTGATGTTTCTACCGATAACTCCATGTACACTTCATCTATCCATTAATGATATATCACATTATCTAGTCCTTGTTGTAAAGTTATAGGTGCATGTTGTACACTGCAAGTTATTTTATCTTGATTAATCTTTTACATCAAGCTTTTAATCTTGTGCTACATGGCTTGATGTCGTTCTACACAAGAGTATGCTTTGATGAGCTAAAACACTTTGATTGTGTCATAGATTAATTTCATCTTGTATTTCAGCACTTCTGTTAGGTCTTACTATCAATAATCTTAGATAAAAGCACTTAATTTTAGTCTAC
Organism: Cryptosula pallasiana; assembly: GCA_945261195.1. Classification (NCBI taxonomy): domain Eukaryota; kingdom Metazoa; phylum Bryozoa; class Gymnolaemata; order Cheilostomatida; family Cryptosulidae; genus Cryptosula; species Cryptosula pallasiana. The sequence goes on from OX183136.1 coordinate 15,994,337, forward strand.
AGCGGTGTAGTATTGTATTCTGTTTAATTAATCTTCTGGTGCCGTACTTTACTTGCATGCAAGATTAATCTTGTAATGAATTAGTCTAATCTGGTGATTAAGTTTGATACAACAGAAATAACTGAGTCTAGTTTGTTAATGAGTTTCAGATTTATTGCTAGTTTTTAACAAACAAAAAGTACAAAAATTAACAAAACAGATTCACAATACGCAGTGTACCAACACTGTGTTATAACAAGTAAAACAAGATCTCTAGGGAAAACAACAGTATGTAGTAGAGGCGTGGAGCAGGGAGAGGTCAATGTTTAGTAGTAGCGATACTTGTGTTGAACTGGGCAGTAACGCTCACAGTAGTATTTCCTTACCCATTTGCATTGTTTGGGGTAATAGTATCCACCATGTGATGGGCTGCACTCTCTAACATATTTGTAGTTATATCTGCAGCATCTCTTTGACTACAACAATATCATAATATAATTATAATAACCAATTTATTCATTGCTTTACAATAAACTCATTATTTTAATTTTGGTAGCATAAATAATATTAAAACATAAAAGTTAGTTACAGTTTAAAATGAAAAAAAAGATGGCCGCTGGATAGAAAATAAATAAATAAACAAAAGTGTATACTTACTGAGTATCTGGCCTCAACTGCAGGAGTAACAAACACCATCATACAAGCTACCACAACAACAAATAGTCCAGCGAAATTCATACTTTTGACTTCTAACTGTACCGAGTTATACCTACAATACAAAATGGCCTACATGAATACACAGTAGACACATTATATATATATGTAATATAACACAGAGCTAACAGTTAACTATTACTGTTATATATATAGATATACAGAAAATATATAAAGTATAACAGAGAGAAATAAAATAATACTTACAAATGTTGTAGAAGATAAACAAGTTATAAATGCAATAGAAGAATTCATTCATTTTATACCATTCATAAATCAATAAATCATCTTATTATAGGATATTGATTAGAATACAATCAATTCCTCTGGTTTATAAACAGTCAAATGGAGAGATTGGACTCACCTTCATTTCCTTGTTTTGTGTAATTAATCGGTTTCTGTCAGCTAGTTTTTTTTTTGTAATTTATCAACAACTGAATATGTCCTAGAAGCAGACCATAACTTTATGAAATGTCTCAGCTGTGACAAGTTTTTCAGGAGGTAATAATTCACCTGTAAAACCAGCTCGTGAAGGTACAACATCTATATATATTTCAGGCAATACTGCCACATTCTACTATATCTTTGCAAAGTGCAATATATGGAATAGACTGAGAATAAATCCAAGCACGCAAACAAAAGTTAGTCATAACATAGTCAATAATTTATAAGAGTTTACAGAAGTATATTTGTAACCCACACCATGTATCAACTATCTACATCACACTTTAGGGTGTAACCATTCAATGTTAACCTTACCCATATTTAATAGTACAGACACTTTCATTTAAATACGATCATTATGCAACAATGTAATATACATAATTGGTAGATGTAATATGTTGTTATTATGTCATCCATGTTGTAACTTGTGGTCACTTGACAGGCACAGAGATGTACAAATTTCGCATATCTAAAGCATTTGCGGTCTGACATCATGGTTGGACAACAGAGTTCTTTGCCTATTAAGAATATTCAAGAAGTTGTCGAAGTAGCAGTGACAAAAAAGCCAACACTTCTGTTTATGATTTACTCAAACATTTTTTGTATGCACAACATGATTAAAAAAAATTAAACTATAAAACTTTGTCAGTTTTAGATAATATAAACTACTTTCTCAAATGACATTTCTTTCCAATTTTTTTGTGAGAAAAATCTCAAAGTATAAAGCAAACAAAGTTCTATACCTGTTGAAAAAAATCCTTTGCAATTAGATGCAGCCATTTTCTTAGATGAAAATATGGAATCCGCAGCCAACCGCTAAAGTAATTTATAAAATATATGTTTCTCAATGATTCTATGTTTTGTTTTTGTTATTCTTGTAAATAAAACGAAAAAACACTTTCAATTAAATTCAAACAAAAACTAATAACTTTTTGTTATCATTTTATTTTTTAATAGTCTATATAACGATTAAGTGATAAGGTTGTGCTAGCTCTGTTTAACTCTTACTTGTTTGCCTTTTGTAGAAAATAAAGCGACCATTTTTCAGCCAATAATAATTTTTATTATTATTTGATTGTTGAAGTAGTATTTGTTAATTAGTATTGTTGTATTACCTTTGTTAAACTGTTTTTTGATGACTTTTGTAGAAGAGTAGACATTATTTTTTAGATGTTTTGGGCGAGATCTCAAAGTGTCAAGCGTCACTGTTGGCCTGAGTTTGAATAAAATAGCCTAACAATCGCACTTATCTGTTTCCACTTCAACACTTCACTAATTAATTATATTTTAATAAATAATAAATCACAACAGTTTGCGGACATGTAATGTTATTGTTGTCTACCTGGCTGGTTTTGTACCTGTCATACAATATTGTTATGGTAGCACAATTTAAAAGGTGTCTGATGATCATGTAATCATATCGCAAGACATGTAATTACCATTTCGGTTCACAATGAAATATGAGATAGTTAATTGTGCATAAATATCTATTGACAATGCGCAAGAATATTCCAACTATCAAAAATATAAAATTAGAAAAGTAGAAACTCGATCGATCGTCGCTTGAGAAGTCACTTACAAATGTCCATGTTCAAGTTGTAGGTCTCGTCTCCTGCGAAATACTTAAACTCTTTATAGAACGAACAAATATCTCTACTTCGATTCATCATTTTTAATTATTCTTTCACGGAGTGATATGGCAATGCCCTGGATGTACTGAGTGAGGCATCTGACATGCGGTTGCCCCCGTTTGTATTCTTATGGAAGTATTTGAGGAAGTCAATGCCAATAAAGGGCTCTAGGTGTTGCGAAGCTTTAGAAAGGTGTTTATGCCTGATTGAATTTTCCACAAACAGCCTTGTATCAACTCTGCTAGTTTTTTTTACTATTAACACGATTTTAGTTTTAAATCATGTGCTAAGTAATTTAATCTTTGGTCCATTTTTGGCTCATAACATAAACGCCTTCACTTTGAAGTAGTCTGGACAAGTTTGAAATAGACTAGATGCTTGGCAAAGCAATTTTTTATTGAAAATGATTATATTGCAGTAAATAATCTGATAAAAACTCAAAACGGACTCGGTGAGTTCAATGAATAAATATTGCTTTTGCGATTTTTACAATTGTATAATAGTTCTTTTTTGGAAACCATCCAAACGCTTTTAAAATAATTTAGATGGATTGGGAAAAGTTACAGTATACTATTTTCGAGATGACAATGTGAGCTGTTTCAACTTTATTTTGTAAACATTTGCATGGTTTGCAAAGAACATGGCTTTTAAATGGTTTTTTTTATCGTTATAGCTGCAATGTAAAATATCTATAATAAACATCGTAATTAGAAGACATGATAGAAATCTAACAACTATGTAAGTGATTGCTGCAAATAATCTCAAAAAATCACCAAGTCTCAGTGACCTAAGTTGTATCATTAGTAAACTGGCTTTGGCTTTTAATGCATTTAATCTTTTCGACTAGACAAGGTTGGGAATTCGTTGGAAAACGTACCCCTGTTTTAAAACACAATACACCAAACGGTCTGAGCTACCAAATTCTCTTTTATGTCATGCCTTTACACTGCAGTAATGTCTCCAATATAACGTAGTACATCGATATAACATACCGTGAATGGTTTCAACTGGCAAATAATTTAAAAACATATTCGTAAACTGTGCCAAACCTTGCTTACTCGGATAAAATAGCTCTTTATTTACACAAAATATACACAAGCTGCAATAAAAGCGTTTACAATAACAACGAGGGGTAAATATAATTAACATACAAAAGGCAAGAATGTAACAATTTCATCGGCTTGCATTCTAAAAATAGGACGGAGAAAAACTGCACAAAATAGTAAAATGAAGCTAGAGCTATATACATGGAAGGTTAAAACTCCAAAGATAAGAAATATAGTTTTTCCATCTAATTAATAATTTAACTTCTCAGAATCAGCATTTAGCAAGAATTCTCTATAGTTGTCTCCTCTTCATATTAATGGAAAAATAACTCCACATCTATTGCATGCACTGACAACTCCGCTTAAAATACATTTCACTTTGGAAAAAAAGACAACTCCAAATGAGTCGTAAAATTGCAATATTGGTAACACAACTCGTAAAGTATTCATTTTTTCTGAGAAAATCTTTCGGCTTGAGCCAACGTACTCAAATTTGAGTCCACAATACGCTCAAGAGCATTGATATACGCTTTATAGTTTACATCAAAAGACCTCATTTTGCCAGAAGGTACTTCGGAGACACATTTTCTAGATTCAACATCGTCAGCAATTCCTCGACTCCTCCTATTAGTTGCTTCGCTGTCACATCGACGCTTATCACGAATCAGTGGAAGACTGTCTGGCCTGCGAGGTTGATGAATGTACCTTTCTTTTTCGTCTAACGGAGTTTCCAGGCAATGTTTTATAAAAATTTTAGCTCTCGTAACTTCTCCCAATCTCTTTTTTTCATGATACCGCTCCGCTTTCTTTACCGTTCTTTGCACACGATCATCGTCTACTTCGCTGCTACTTTCATCACTAGAAGCTGTCGGTTCTACCAGTAATGGAAGATCTTGTAAAGTTAATGATTCGATTCCACCAAAAATTTTTGGTTTTCGTTTTTTATGAGGCTTTATGTGTTTTTCTTCCTCCACTTTGTCAACACTTGGTGTGAACCGAGGCCGATCTAGCGATCTTCTTAGTTCTTTAGCCTCTGGGTTTTTTATCTGCTTTAGTTTAGCTCGGGCTACGTTTTTAATTCTGGCTAATTCGGAGTTACTAATTCTTGGTGACTGCTTCTCGTCTGATTCTTGTCCTGAATCTTTCTCGTCTTCTTTTAAAGCAGGTGTGGTTGGACGCCATGGGTGAGTGATTTGTTGTTGAGGAGGAGTTTCTCGGCTAGGACTATTACTGAAGGTATCAGTTTTAGCTCGGGACGAGTGTCGTTTGTGCACCACACTATTATTGCAATGTGCGCATGTTTGTCTTTCGTTGCCATGACGACAAGTTACCTTTAACTCAAAAGAAATTGGAGTATCTAGCTCAGGTGGAGGGTAACTTTTAACATGATTGTCTAAATTGCTATTTGGGGAACTTTTAGCTTCAGTTTCTATATTAAAAGACACTTTTTTAGCAAAAGGGTATTTGCTGCTGCTTTTCGAATTGACAAAATCAATAGTCGTGTCGGTTTGAACATGCGCTGTAGGCTTTTTACATGTGATCAGTTTAGTACTTAGTCTATCTTCTTCATTAGTTTGTGTGTAGCTGTCTAGCATGAGTACGTCGGGTATTTTGAATTGTTGATTGATTGGGGGTGGTGGGTACTCCTCTGTCTGTACACCTGAGGTACCTTTGCTAACCATTACTGGTTTACTACATATCATTGGTTCACTAGCCATCACCACAGGCGCTGCTGGCATCGACTACAAAATGCAGTAAGTAATAAGTTGGCGAGTTGCCAAAAGATTGTAAAAACATTTCAACATGAACTGATGAATATAAATTGTACTTTACTTGTACAACTGGTGGTACTGTAGGAGAATGTAGACTAGTATTGGCCGTGTTGAAACCAGAATCTCTATATTCTATTGGCTCTGTGATTTTTGCTTCAGGTTTTGAAAGCTCTCGAGGTTTTATATATTGTGGAATCTTTTCGGGTGGTTTCACAGCCACCCCTTCTCTAAAATAAAATATTCTTTGCTAAGTAGAATTTTGGACGATGCATAATTAGTAATTAGTAGTTTGTTAGTTAAAAGCTTTAAACACCTGTGAATACTCTAGTAACAAAAACCTAATCTTGCTATATTAAGTTAAGCTATATAGCCGCAAAAAGGTTAGATTTGTTTTCTAGAAAGAAAGGTGGTATAGGACTAAGAATATTGAACAAAGCGACTATTGGCACAAATATCTTTAGAGTTATATTCCCCCGATGAAGAGGGCACAACTCCAATGCAAACAGCATTACTTCTGCAAGTTAGCACATGGGTGATAATACAATGAAATGGTGTGACAACTCTACTGTAATGCATAACATCTAAAGTGTGTGTCTATGTAACATTCAACTTGCATGCAATAAACATTACCTCTGCCTTATCTCCCAGTAGCTGCAAGCAATACCGATATCTATGCTAATAAAGTTATAAAAACACTTGTGACACAGCACATTTGAATGTAGTGTAACCATAGCAACAAACCGCTTAATGTCAACGCAAAAATAAATAAGTGAAAAATTAATAAAAATAATCTTTATCGTTTCTTGATTCATGAAAATTCAAAAGATGTAGTTATTTTATTTTTGCTGTGTTTAAGAGTCAATTAGATTGCTTCATTTCCATTATAATTTAATCTTGACACTACAGCATACATGAACAGGAATTTACACCAACAAGAACAGACATTGACTAAATTGAAACAAACCTCGTCACCTGCCAAGGACCTCAAAATGTAAAAAAATCGTATTATGACTTTCTTTCCAATATGCAGCTTTTTTATAAAAGTAGACAACTCCTGGTGTATGGTAAATAGTATAATTTTAAATTTTACCAGGAGGTAATGTTGACACTCTCGAATGTATGTGGAAACATTCTTTCTGTCACATAATACACTTTTTTTCAGGTTTTTTGCATTCGCCAGTTGGTTTACATATGCAACACAAAATAGCTAACTTTATTTCATATACATTTCGAGAAAAAAATAGAGTTTGATTAACCCAATGATTTCTATTATGCGCACAAAAAATTCTACTTCAAACCCAAAAGAGTATTATCGGAAAAATTTTGCAATGCTGCAGCAAAATGTGCAAAGTGGTTGGTATGATAAAAATGTTGATTTTAGCTAAAAAAAAAAAGTAGCTAAAAAGACTTTGAATGCAGTGATGTTGGGTGCCGCCTCATCCATCACTCTTAACATAAACTGAACTGCAAAAAAGTTTTATTATCTCTTACCCATTCTCTTTGCGCCATTTTGAGAACTGTTCATCATAATTTTTGGAGTTTTCCTCCCTCAACTGTTTAGCACCAATGTAAGCCAGAGTTTTAAACTTTTGTTGAAGATCCTCTGCTCTTAAAGGAGGGTATTTCACTTCCTCGTCTGACTCTAAGTTATAAGTATGGTAAATAAAGCTTCAATAATTCGGCAACGAGTTAATTATTTGAAATTTGTGCATAGAGAAATGCCAGGCGAATTGGTAATAAATATTTTGCTCTGAATACATGGAAACAAAAATTGGAATCGAAGAGATGACAATTTTTTAATGGAGTTACCTTCTAATTCTTTAGCGTGCATTTTCTTTTTAAGTAGCTTAGTTTCCTGGCCGTGAATTGAGGTGGACTCCGTGTACATTCCTGTATCACTATCTACATTTTCGTAGCTATTGCTGTTTCCTTTTTTTGCTTTTCTCTCTTCTGATTTTTGCCTTTTTTTCTTCTTTCGCTCTACACAAAAACAAATAGCTCTAGAGACTCTTTTTTGGTAATGGTAAAAAAATGATTAACTCAATATTTTTCCATGAGAAAGCAACTACCCATCTCAAACAAACAAGCTTCAGTGATTTCATACACAAACTGAACCAAGCGTCAACAGAAACTACCGCAGAAAAAGTAAAACGATTACGAGAATGAATACAGATGGACATGTAATGAGAGCAGAGACTTCCTGGAACGAACAATGAAAAATATGCAATGAGCGTCACTCGTGCTATGAAGAAAGATATCCCAACACTCGCTTTCAGAAATGTTAATTTATGTTCATTTTGGTGTTCATTTCAGGAGAACCAACGAATATTCAAAGTTTCAAAAACGAATGTTTAAGTGGTAAAAAGGAATAAATGTCAACATTTTTTAGAATAAATGTTAAATCATTTTTTTTGTCTCATCATCGAAATTCATTCCAAGTCTGTCTAAATTCATTGCAATATTCTTTCACGCATAATTTTATTCGTTGAAAAAATTAAAATAGTCATCTACAGCCCCTGAAACAGGTTAGGTTGTAACGAACCCGCAACTTTATCAGGAAGTGGTGTTGGAATAGCAACTATATCAGGGGCATGCGCTACAGAATATTGTCCATCAACAGCGCCAATCGTATCTAAAAATGCCTCAACAGTGTTTCCTTTATTAACGGCGTGTCTCTTGCTTTCCGTGTGGTTTTCTACATGCTCTAATAGCAATGGAAGCACCTACAAATAGAATAACTTGAACTGCTCAAACGTTCAACTTCAAAGTTTACTGTATAAAAATTAATGAAAAAGACTCACATTATTTGCTGAGCTGCTTGGTTTAGGCTGCGACTTTTTAGATAAATCCTTTTTTTTTAAAGCCTTTCTATTCTTTGGATGGCTAACAGATGGAGAAACAGGAGTGATGCTTCGTTTTGTAGCAAGCTTTTTTTTACGTCTCTTTTTCTTTCTTATATCTTCTTCACTTGAACTCGATGATGAACTGCTACTACTACTGCTGCTGCTACTGCTGCTGCTGCTACTGCTGCTGCTGACTTTTCGTTGCCGCGGCATATTTGACGTTATACAACAGCTGTGACCTGAATCAGTTTAAAACATTAAATCAAGTTTTTGTCATGCTGCAGTCATCATCAATGGGATTTCCTTTACAATTATTTTATTTCCTGCACTAACCTTTAAAATGGATATCGCTTCAGGAAATTGTCTAATATAATGTAACCAGAATACAAATTTGCTTAAGGCTAGTTGAAATACATACGTCAAATGATTTTATTCAAAATACGTCAGAGAAACTGCTTTGTTTGAAAAAACAATAACAGAAAAACAAAATAAATGGTTACGGCAAAAAATTACTTACTAGCAAGAATCCTGCGCTGACAGGAAGATGACGGTAATGCTTTCCACTCAATTGATAAACTGATGCCACAGATCCTAACAGCAACAGAGAGCTCTTATGTGAATATTCTAGTGTTCAACAAAACATATTGTTTCGATTCTAAGTAGACCATTGATTTCCAATAGTTGCATAGAAGAACAAACAACAGTGACTGCACTGGCCGTTTCACTCACACATCTAATCAATACTCGCAAACAATAAAGTAAAACCACACAATCCACGTGTTCATACCAAATGTATACACTTTGTATTGTACACCTTTATATAATATGTACATAATAAATAAAACAATACCTCGGGGTGATGAACTAATCATCATTGGGTTTCAAAGAACTTCTGCCGCCAATTTTTCACCAGTTTTTTTTACATTTTGTGTGTTAAAAAGTGTAAGAGATCACATTATACCACGAGCTCCTACAGGAAAAAGCTCTGTTGTAGTATGCTGGACATCTATTCATTTAAACAATTACAAATTTGAAACCTGTATCACTGCTTTGCTTGTACAGAGATTTGGACGAGCTGGAATTGGGAGTTGTCCTTTCAATGCAGTTTGTGCGGTTGTAGCGCTCTTGCGCAGGAGGTACAAAAAAGCTTCAGTTCGCCAAAAATACAAAAATAAGAGTGATGGTCGAATTGAAGAGGAATAACGATAATTATAATAATAACAATAATCATCAATCAGCGTTACAAATAACAAGCACGACAGGGATACATAGGCTTTTATGAGGTATGTAGGTGATGTCATTGGAGAAGCATCACATTATTATAATGAGTCGTTTGATAATATACTACTTATACTACTCGTTTGTTGAACTTACTTAGTTAGTTAGTAGACTTAGTTAGTTAGTTGTTAGTAGTTAGTTAGTAGTAGTAGTAGAGTAGTTAGTTGTTGTTAGTTAGTTAGTAGTTAGCATGCATCATAATAATGATAATAATAATATTAATAATGATAGTAAATTATAATAATAGTGATAATAAATAATAATAATGATATTTTTTGTTTGTAATAAAATTATTAATTTAATAATTAATAATAATAATAATTATAATAATAATAATAATAACAAAAATAATAAATAAATAAGCCGTAGAAGTAGTAGTAAGTAAGTGAGTAAGTAGTAAGTAGTAGTGATAATTATTAATTAAAATGAGAAAGAAAAGTTGTGGTTTTTATTAATTATCATCATCAATCAATCATCGATCATCATCATAACAGTTTTTTTGTGGACGATCGATGGTGGATGGATACCACTGACTGGGTTGATGATGATGTAATAATTAATAATTATAATAATATGATAATATCAACTGACTGAGTGAGTGGTCGTTATTATGAATATATATATATATTTGTTAAAAAAAATGCTTCAAATGAAAAATTGAATTTAAACTTAAATAATAATAATAATCATAAAATCAACAAAGTTTTTACGTTAGCAAATACAAAATAAGAATATTATTAGATAGATAGACTAAGATTGGACAACTGTATTACAAAAAGTACAACAACACGTGTACTAAGAATCTACACTGTGGTATAGCCTAATAATATCTATTTTAGACGAAATATCCGATCATGGCATCTGACAGTAACATATTTGCTCAGCTGACTGACTGTGCCAGACAGTTCGATAAGTTCTTCTTAGTCTTAAATGACAAGCTGACCAATGAGAGTGCTCGACAGCCTGCAAGTATGCTCAATAGGCTCAACAAACAGACTTGTGCACTGCAGGTATGTCTAGCAACTTGATATTCTGGCTATGAAGTTGCATGCTTTGCTGTAACTCTTGTTACTGACATCTGATCACAGCGGATGATGTGTCTTCGGTGAACTAGTTTTTAGCATGCAATTAACTGTACTAAATGGAAACTACCAGCTGCTCGTCCTCTGCGATTTGTTTTTTTTTGCATTATTTATTGAAGACCAGTTATTGTTTGCAACGAGAGGGACTGTGATTGTCCTTCTCAAAAGCCATTTGATCCAGGAAACAGTTCACAAACCTTGATGTCTCTTATCTAATAAAAATATATTTAATGTTGATTTGGTTTTCTTATAATAAATTAGACAGCAGTATTTGTCAATGAGCCAGCTTATTAACTTTTTAAAACCAAAGTTAAAACACTCATCTCAAAGTGCCAACACCAAACTCTTTATTACCAGGAAAAAAGTTTAGACGGCCTTGGAAGCCATCGTTAATTTGCCAATTTTTATGGGGCACAGTTTAATGTGATAATCGAGGCACCCGGAGTTTTCGCCAAGCTGTCTTCTTTACAGGGAAAACCTTTATAAATTTGGAGTTGTCTTGTTTTAGGGAAATAACTCTACTGTTCTAGCTATTTTGTCTTCAGATCAACAGCAGGAGTGACTTCTTGCATTTGATTTTGTACTCTTACCAGTGTAGAATTTATTGATTGTTGCACATTGTTTTCTATGCCAAAGTCTTCAAAAAAGAAAACAGCCAAAACTACCGATGTATTACTTCATCAAAGACCTATTAATATATTCAATTTCTAAAAATTTCACCCGGTCAATTTTTTGTTATTGCATTTTGTGTAGATTTAGCACTGTTGCGTATGTTGTGTATTTTAATAGAAAGTGAAGTTGGAGTTGTCTATTTATCGCTGAAAGGAGGCAACCCCGCTTTGTCAATGTAACATTTCCGTGTATCTGTCTCATTGCAAAATGCTAGGTATACACTGTGTTTATACATAAAATCTATGTTTCACTGATAATCATAGTTAATGTTAAAAGTTTCTGAGGTAAATGTTCAGTTGGTGCTGATTGGTTTAGATACTTCATGCGCATTTGGTTGCTAGGAAACAATGAACCCAGAGGTTGATGAGCTAAGAAAACACAATCGTCACATGGAGAAGACAATTGCCATAATGACTGGAATAATGAAACAGAAGAAAGAGTTGCTGGGACATATAACGAGTAAAATAGACGAGTACACATTACAGTGAGTTTGTGGTTTATGCTTCGTATTGCTGACTAGCATTTGTTTTGTTGAAATGTGCTAACTATGATTACAATGCAGACTACCAATAGTAGTACAGATGTCAAGGTCACATGAGTTTTGTACGACCAAAGGAATGACATTCATGCTGAAAGTTTGAGACAAATACTTCAACTTTTCTTTTTATTTTTAATCAAGCGGGCCAAAATGATTTTCGTTAATGGAACCAATTCAAAATTACATGTATGTTTTATAGCGCAGTGGCATTCTGTGAGCTTGCTTTTGAAGAAAGGCGGTTCTGCAGTCCTAACTAGATTAGGGAGTTGAAATTATTTTTTAAAGTTTGGCTTGTTTTTAGTCAGCCATTAACTTCTATATCAGACGAGGAAAATTCTTTTTGGTATGCTGCCAAATTTTTTGTTTATGACCTTGGGTAAGTAGAAAATCGACTTGTTTGCTATGTCTATGTTCATGTCAAGGGTAAGTTGTGGTTAACAAAGGGACATCTTTTTTTGTAGCGAGTAATTATAATAAACAGCCTTTCTGTTAATAAATAATAAGAGTATTCGCGACCTATAATCGCTGAACAAAATGCGATAAAAACAATCAGGTTGACAATAAATTTAATCGATAAATAATTATTTTGTTCGGAACTCGCGGGTCAACAAAAAGTAGCAGACTGAATAAATAAAAATAATCCGTGAGCTTTTGTTTATATTGTTTGTAGGTCGCGATTGAAACTGAACACTAAATAAATTGTCGCTAGCAAATGTAATTTGTTCATTTCAATAGACTGGTTTTTTATATTCTCAAAAGCGCGGTGAGATAATTAATATTGGCCATAGATACTAAATAAAGAAAGGTGACTTACAGACTATCTTGTTTGTATATAATGATGCAGTTTTAATTTTTTCCTTATGATTTAGAAATTGGAAATTATCATTTGTATGATTTGTCCGGCAATCCAAAAGAATTTATTGGATAATTATTATGTTCTAAATTAATGTTCCGTTGTATACGCGATGTATTGATTTACAAACATCTATTATTTTTATTCTTCAGTTCAATGAACACGTCGCGAATACTCTTCATCTCTATCATTGTGGATAATCTTTATAATAATAAATAATAATCCTCCAAAAATGGAAATATTTGTTGGTGACGTTCATTGTGAATGATGACTTCAGCAGACTAAAATATTACGTTCAGTACAACACCAAGATACTTGCACTTTTATACAAAGTGTTTATTTGTGGTTTCTATTTTCTCAATTTAAATATTTTTCAATGCTGGATACTTCCTGTCCATCTGGAAGCAGCTGCTGCGTTGTATTCTGGTTACAAACAGTTTTAAGATTTCTTTTTGATTTCCAGATTTTCTCTAGATTTCCTTTGAGATTTCTATAGACATTATGTAACCGTTTGTCACCTGTTATGTAACCATGGGTCACCTGTTATGTAACCATGGGTTGCCTGTTATGTAACCATCGGTCGCCTGTTATGTAACCATAGGTCACCTGTTATGTAACCATGGGTCGCCTGTTATGTAACCATGGGTCACCTGTTATGTAACCATGAGTCACCTGTTATGTAACCATGAGTCACCTGTTATGTAACCATGAGTCACCTGTTATATGTACCGACAGCTATCACCAGTTTAAGTATCAAACTTTTTAATTAAAATTTTGAAGGTGTCTAAATGTCTCTTCGATCTGATAAATTCTGAGAAAGACTCCCACACCTACCATTGTTATATTATATTGATGTTTGACACCAGATCAGCTGTGCGCTGTGTATGTATTTTGTACAAATGAAACTGTTGCAATATCATATATAGACAAATCTCGCGTGTGTTTCTTTTTCCAGTTCAACAATAATTTTTAATTGTATCACATTTTGCAACAATTTTATAATGGAATGCATTGATGCCATGTATTTGTTGTGGTTATTGTCTCCCCCCCCCCCCCCCCCCCTAAGAAAAGACAACCCTTCTATCCTATGTCAGTACGTTTTTGTTTGTTAGTTTGAACTACTTAATAACTAAAAAAACATAAATTTAATTATTTTAGTTAACATGCAAGCGTGCACCTTTTTATTTTTATATATATTTGTAATCTATAGTCTGTCGTAAATAATTAATCATATCCAAACAATCTGCTGTTTGTAAAAAAAATAATTAAACTAAAGAAAAATTTAAATGCCCTTAACTGAAACTAGTAATATATTCTTTTCATTGAATGTTTTTTTTTTTAATCATTTTCTATGCGTAAATTTTATTATCAAACAACTGAAGAATGGATAACAGGAAATGAAACAAAAATGATTTGATATTTAGTTCTGCTGCTACATTAGGAATTCACAGTTTTTAACAAAGCTGTGCTAACATCCTGTCAGAATTTTGTATCATAATGTTTCGTTTCACCTCAAAGTGTTCCCCTACAATAAGAATTTTTTTTGTTGCAGGGGTAATGAGCAGAATGAGCTATCCAACACAAGAGAAAACCACAAAGTTAACATGAAAACACCAGAAAAAAGTAAACTCCAAGCTTCTTCCAACCGAAAGCAGTCACAAGCTCCGCCCTCTAGTCAGAAAGGGTCACAAGCTCCGCCCATAAACAAAACTCCGCTAAAGAATGTAGAGAATGTTAAAGGTGACAAACCTAGCATGACTTATTTTGGTTATGAGTAATTAAGGGTAATAGCGCGAAAAAAGGACAAAAAATAATACAATACATAGTTTAGGATATCACTCAATCAATTCGTATAGTCAAATAAATCATAAAGAAGATAACTCCCAATTTGCTAGTTGAGAAAAAATAAAAACGGCATGGTAATAAGCAAATATAGTTTGTAAAGTTCCCCATTTTTATATTGTATGTTCTTCAAGACGGCTGCTACCCCAAGGCGTTTTTCAGGATATAAAATCAGTGTTATTAAAATGAACAAATTAGACTCGCTTGTTATAACTTATTTAGTGTTCAGTTCCATTCACGACCTGCGAACAATATAAATAAACTTATTTGATTATTTTTATTGAGTGAGCTACTTTTTGTTGACTCTCAAGTTCCAAACTAAATGGTTATATTTTTTATTAATTGTATTGCCAATTTGATTATTTTTATCGCATTCTGTTCGGCGAACATAGGTCGGGAATACTCTTACTGTGATTTCCCCGTGATTCAATATTACTTGCTCACATTGACACCTTTCTACAATCGATTACATTAAATAAAGAAGTCAGTGTTTGTGGCCAGTAACAGGCTCTGAGCTTGTAATAGTACACACCCAAGGAATGGCTTGGGCTTCCGGGACCAAGCGAATAAACCAAAATAGCTTTTCCACAAAAGAGAACAACTCCAAACTTGCAACAAAATTGTTTTTTTTTTAAAAAATACAAATTTATTATAATTAATTATTACCGCCTAATTGTGACTTATGATCACTTTTAATATGAAATTAAAAATGACTGAAGCCCCCAGGACTAAAAGTAAAAGTTTTTCACATAACAGTTTTTTGTTCTGATTATTTATCACTCTTGTCAAAAAACACATTCTTTTATTTATTATAGCTAAACCAGTTTTTATAGTGTTCTATCAGTTGTTTCCAGTACCAAAGAGCTTTTGCCAAAGACGATTGCAGTCATCATTGGTTTTCACTTTCCTAATCTCTCTCAAAACTATTTAACTCTTTCTAATAAAAACCATTGAAGATTTTGAATTATTTTTAAATTGTGATTGAAAATAAAGCTATTGTACTAAAACAGCAGGTGAATGATGCTTGTTTGTTGCACTGTTTAGTAGTTCAATAGTTGGAGTTGTCTTACCCACTCCTGTGTTCTATGCTGTTTAGATATGACTGTCTATACACCGCCGTCTGATGCGAAGTCCCTGCCAGTTACTCCTCGAAGGTTTGTTCCTGTCTAGTCTCTCTGATCTGTGTTGGTGATGCTTCTCAGGGGCACAGGCTAACTAGATGTGTAATGCGATTGGTTGTTGTCTTGCAGGACAGCGTCTCAGACAAAAGCACTAGTCAGCACCCCTCAGCTCACTGACTTCCTGCCAGTAGACTACATGTGTGAGAGACTGGAGACTGATAATCTTATCACAAAAGCTTCGAAGAGGTCGAGTTCTAAAAAGAAGACTCCCGGCAGCCAGTCCCAGTCCAAGTACGGGTAGGTGCAGTGTGAGTTATACGTTACTAGCAGTATAGCCTCAGCCCAGCTCTACCTCTCATCTCTACCTCGTCCTTCTTCCGCCCACTCTTTCCCAACCTCGAACTCTGCCTGGCTCTACCTCTCCCTTGTTCCACCCCTAAAAGTCTCTACCTCTCCCTCGTTCCACCCCTGAAAGTCTCTATCTCTCCCTTGTTCTACCCCTGAAAGTCTCTACCTCTCTCCCATCCCCTTGAGTGAAAATGGTGAAACCAAACCCTGACCTAACAACAAAGCAGTCCAATAGCCAATTGTACATAAGTTTTTGACTCTCTCAGCTCAGTGGAAATAGGCATATACAACGCAGACCAACTCACAGACTCACAGACAGATCTCTATCACATCTATCTATATGTTTATGGAATATATTGTACTGCAGGGTACAGGCTCCCCCAAGGTCTGCTGTCAGGTCGAAGAAATCTCTAGCACTCTCCACACCCGGTGAGACGCGTCTACTGTTAATTGTTTTGCCTGTGTGTCATTCTATGGTTTGAATTGATTCATTGATCCATTGATTCAGCGTTTGAGTGTTTTGGTTTAAAAGAAATATTAATTATTGATACAACACATGCTGAGTGAAGTCCATTCAGTGTTATAGCAATGGAATTCCTTGGGTTTGAAACTTCAATAGGGTGTTTCACTTTTCACTCATATTTCTCTGTTTTGGAAGCGGCGGTAAAACCAGGGATGTTTGTGCCCCCAGTTTGACCGTGCAGAGTTACTATTAGTCAAGTTTCATCTCATCTCCGGTTAATTACCATCATCATGTTGTTTGACATTTTTCTATAGACTAATTGGTAAGACGGTGCTGCCGATATGGAAAGGTTGTCAAACGTTGCAGTTTTGTTAAAATTTTTGGGGCTATCAAGTTACATTTTCCTCGTTTTTATTTGCCTAAATTCCAACGATAGCCAATTTCATGTTGGGGTTATTTATTTTTGCAATGTTAGCGGATTTTGCTGCTTCTAGAAAAAGCTTATTGCTCTTCAAAACTGAAAATAGCTTCAGTTTTGCACAAAAACTGTCCATTTGCTTTTTTTTATGAGGTTTTTGAATGAAAAAATATTCCAAGTTGATAATTCAGGAATCTTCTAGATATTAAATATCTCATTGATGAGAATATTAAAGCAGTTTGGATGTTAATATTTGAAATAAGTGTAAATAATACCATTTCATTTTTAGTGACAAGTTTGTACTTTCTATTGCTCAAAGATAAATTTACGCACTCTGTCCCTTTCAAACTGCAAATTTTAAAAACATTCTGGTTTTTTAAGAATTAAACTAAAGGTACGTTGTCACGGATTTCTCACCCAGTTCACTTAACGGAGTTATCCTCTCTTTAGTGTCAATGAGTATTTTTCCCAAATCTTTTCATGTGAAAATAAAATTTTTGTCGCTTTTACATATCTAGAACTCAATTGTTGTGTAGACTATTTTCATCTTTTTGCAGCCATTTTGTGTTTTTGTTAATCAGTAAATATTTTGATGTGATACAATAAAAAGTATTCTCTCCTTTTAGATCCGACTCGTAGCAATTGCACACATACAGCATTCGGCCCAATAAATGATGTCTTCTGTCAAGGGACATATTTCCTATTTGGTCTCGCTCAAAAGTTTCAACATTTTGGTTTTATTCATTTTTTACAGGAAAGAAGCCAATGGTAGAGGATCCATCTACTCCCATTCTTCCGGACCTCGTTAAAGTTGACAAACCAGACTTTGGGAAAATTCCTAAACCTGATTTTACTGGAAGGTAAACATCTGTTACCATTGATCTCTTATCTACATCTGTTACCATTGATCTCTTATCTACATCTGTTACCATTGATCTCTTATCCACATCTGTTACCATTGATCTCTTATCTACATCTGTTACCATTGATCTCTTATCTACATCTGTTACCATTGATCTCTTATCTACATCTGTTACCATCGATCTCTTATCTACATCTGTTACCATCGATCTCTTATCTACATCTGCCACCATTGATCTCTTATCCACATCTGTTACCATTGATCTCTATTCCACATCTGTTATCGTTGAACTCATCATCTGCTACCATTGACCTCTTACATATGCTGTAGGATTGCTATGATAGACGTGGTAGAGTACCATTCACAAATAGATGGCTTCATCAAACAGCTTATGTCTTTAGAGCTCATTAACAAGGTCATACATAAGTTAGACCTCATGTTCCAGCTGACTCCTGGCGTACCCGGTAAGTAGGTCGTTGGAAATGGATCATTGGGCATTTTTGGTGTGCCGGTGCATTGATAATATGTATTTTTATCAACTTGCGTAACCCTTCAACGGTAACCATGCGCAACAATGCATACATTTAGTTAGTAATGCGTTCATGTTCACTTTGTTGTAACACTAAAAAGCACACTTCAAGTCCTGTTTCCAGAACAAATCGTTTCAGTTCCAATTTGGTATTTTAACATATATTTAATATTTGGTTGGATGTAACTAAATGGTGGATATGATAGCATCGTGGAAGCTTTTACTTCGGTACTTTGTAAATGGAGAATAATATGGAAACCATGAAATCCTTTAATGTGTTTTTTAATAATTTCAGCACACTAGCTTTTACTGCAAACTATTCATTGAATGTTTATTAATTATTTCCATTGCTGAGTAGTGGCATATTTAGTGCACTAATCTTATAGTAGTGACATATTTAGTGCACTAATCTAATAGTAATGGCATATTTAGTGCACTAATCTAATGGTAGTGGCATATTTGGTGCACTAATCTAATAGTAGTGACATATTTAGTGCACTAATCTAATGGTAGTGGCATATTTGGTGCACTAATCTAATAGTAGTGACATATTTAGTGCACTAATCTAATAGTAGTGACATATTTAGTGCACTAATCTAATGGTAGTGGCATATTTGGTGCACTAATCTAATAGTAGTGACATATTTAGTGCACTAATCTAATGGTAGTGGCATATTTGGTGCACTAATCTAATAGTAGTGACATATTTAGTGCACTAATCTAATGGTAGTGGCATATTTGGTGCACTAATCTAATAGTAGTGACATATTTAGTGCACTAATCTAATAGTAGTGGCATATTTAGTGCACTAATCTAATGGTAGTGGCATATTTGGTGCACTAATCTAATAGTAGTGACATATTTAGTGCACTAATCTAATGGTAGTGGCATATTTGGTGCACTAATCTAATAGTAGTGACATATTTGGTGCACTAATCTAATGGTAGTGGCATATTTGGTGCACTAATCTAATAGTAGTGACATATTTAGTGCACTAATCTAATGGTAGTGGCATATTTGGTGCACTAATCTAATAGTAGTGACATATTTAGTGCACTAATCTAATATTAGTGGCATATTTAGTGCACTAATCTAATGGTAGTGGCATATTTGGTGCACTAATCTAATAGTAGTGACATATTTAGTGCACTAATCTAATGGTAGTGGCATATTTGGTGCACTAATCTAATAGTAGTGACATATTTAGTGCACTAATCTAATGGTAGTGGCATATTTGGTGCACTAATCTAATAGTAGTGACATATTTAGTGCACTAATCTAATAGTAGTGGCATATTTAGTGCACTAATCTAATAGTAGTGACATATTTAGTGCACTAATCTAATGGTAGTGGCATATTTGGTGCACTAATCTAATAGTAGTGACATATTTAGTGCACTAATCTAATGGTAGTGGCATATTTGGTGCACTAATCTAATAGTAGTGACATATTTAGTGCACTAATCTAATGGTAGTGGCATATTTGGTGCACTAATCTAATAGTAGTGACATATTTAGTGCACTAATCTAATGGTAGTGGCATATTTGGTGCACTAATCTAATAGTAGTGACATATTTAGTGCACTAATCTAATAGTAGTGGCATATTTAGTGCACTAATCTAATGGTAGTGGCATATTTGGTGCACTAATCTAATAGTAGTGACATATTTAGTGCACTAATCTAATGGTAGTGGCATATTTGGTGCACTAATCTAATAGTAGTGACATATTTAGTGCACTAATCTAATGGTAGTGGCATATTTGGTGCACTAATCTAATTGTAGTGACATATTTAGTGCACTAATCTAATGGTAGTGGCATATTTGGTGCACTAATCTAATAGTAGTGACATATTTGGTGCACTAATCTAATGGTAGTGGCATATTTAGTGCACTAATCTAATGGTAGTGGCATATTTAGTGCACTAATCTAATGGTAGTGGCATATTTGGTGCACTAATCTAATAGTAGTGATATATTTAGTGCACTAATCTAATAGTAGTGACATATTTAGTGCACTAATCTAATAGTAGTGACATATTTGGTGCACTAATCTAATGGTAGTGGCATATTTGGTGCACTAATCTAATAGTAGTGATATATTTAGTGCACTAATCTAATAGTAGTGATATATTTAGTGCACTAATCTAATAGTAGTGACATATTTGGTGCACTAATCTAATGGTAGTGGCATATTTGGTGCACTAATCTAATAGTAGTGATATATTTAGTGCACTAATCTAATAGTAGTGACATATTTAGTGCACTAATCTAATAGTAGTGATATATTTAGTGCACTAATCTAATAGTAGTGACATATTTGGTGCACTAATCTAATGGTAGTGGCATATTTGGTGCACTAATCTAATAGTAGTGATATATTTAGTGCACTAATCTAATAGTAGTGACATATTTAGTGCACTAATCTAATAGTAATGGCATATTTAGTGCACTAATCTAATAGTAGTGGCATATTTAGTGCACTAATTTAATATTAGTGGCATATTTAGTGCACTAATCTAATAGTAGTGACATATTTAGTGCACTAATCTAATGGTAGTGGCATATTTAGTGCACTAATCTAATAGTAGTGACATATTTAGTGCACTAATCTAATGGTAGTGGCATATTTAGTGCACTAATCTAATGGTAGTGGCATATTTAGTGCACTAATCTAATAGTAGTGACATATTTAGTGCACTAATCTAATAGTAATGGCATATTTAGTGCACTAATCTAATAGTAGTGACATATTTAGTGCACTAATCTAATAGTAATGGCATATTTAGTGCACTAATCTAATAGTAGTGACATATTTAGTGCACTAATCTAATGGTAGTGGCATATTTAGTGCACTAATCTAATAGTAGTGACATATTTAGTGCACTAATCTAATAGTAGTGACATATTTAGTGCACTAATCTAATAGTAATGGCATATTTAGTGCACTAATCTAATAGTAGTGGCATATTTAGTGCACTAATTTAATATTAGTGGCATATTTAGTGCACTAATCTAATATTAGTGACATATTTAGCGCACTAATCTAATGGTAGTGGCATATTTAGTGCACTATTCTAATAGTAGTGACATATTTAGTGCACTAATCTAATAGAAGTGACATATTTAGTGCACTAATCTAATGGTAGTGGCATATTTGGTGCACTAATCTAATAGTAGTGACATATTTAGTGCACTAATATAATAGTAGTGGCATATTTAGTGCACTAATCTAATGGTAGTGGCATATTTGGTGCACTAATCTAATAGTAGTGGCATATTTAGTGCACTAATATAATAGTAGTGGCATATTTGGTGCACTAATCTAATAGAAGTGACATATTTAGTGCACTAATCTAATGGTAGTGGCATATTTGGTGCACTAATCTAATAGTAGTGACATATTTAGTGCACTAATATAATAGTAGTGGCATATTTAGTGCACTAATCTAATGGTAGTGGCATATTTGGTGCACTAATCTAATAGTAGTGGCATATTTGGTGCACTAATCTAATAGTAGTGACATATTTAGTGCACTAATATAATAGTAGTGGCATATTTGGTGCACTAATCTAATAGAAGTGACATATTTAGTGCACTAATCTAATGGTAGTGGCATATTTGGTGCACTAATCTAATAGTAGTGACATATTTAGTGCACTAATATAATAGTAGTGGCATATTTAGTGCACTAATCTAATGGTAGTGGCATATTTGGTGCACTAATCTAATAGTAGTGACATATTTAGTGCACTAATCTAATGGTAGTGAAATATTTAGTGCACTAATCTAATAGTAGTGGCATATTTAGTGCACTAAACTAATAGTAGTGACAAATTTAGTGCACTAATCTTATAGTAGTGGCATATTTAGTGCAGTAATCTAATGGTAGTGGCATATTTAGTGCACTAATCTAATGGTAGTGACATATTTGGTGCACTAATCTAATAGTAGTGATATATTTAGTGCACTAATCTAATAGTAGTGACATATTTAGTGCACTAGTCTAATAGTAGTGGCATATTTAGTGCACTAATTTAATATTAGTGGCATATTTAGTGCACTATTCTAATAGTAGTGACATATTTAGTGCACTAATCTAATAGAAGTGACATATTTAGTGCACTAATCTAATAGAAGTGACATATTTAGCGCACTAATCTAATAGAAGTGGCATATTTCGTGCACTAATCTAATAAAATGTTTTGGATTGTTTTATTCCTCTATTTTAGCTGGCTGCACTATACATGATTTTTTTTTCATAACAGTGAGGATAGTAACTTATTCACTTATTGTCAAATATTGGGTCATTTTGTGTTAACCGTTCAGAGCTCTCATGCGCAGGTGTAAACACATTGACATGCTAAATTGAGCATCAATGCTTTGTTGATGAAATGAAAACTGACAATGAACACGTCAATTTTCCAAAGACTCCAAACTACCATTGGGCACATCAAAAATGTCTCATGCTAGTAGGTTTTGGAATATATGTCACTCTATGTATGTAAGCATTGTATGTAGATAACTGTAAAAAATTAATTATTAGCATACAGTTGTATGTTTGCACATTGCGTGGTATATATGTATATAATACTTTATTGGCGTCAATATCATTTTTGTAAAAAATATATATTTTTATATAACTGTGTTACATTGTTGTAGTATATATAATTGTGTCACCATTGTTGTAGTATATATATTTGTGTCACCATTGTTGTAGTATATATATTTGTGTCACCATTGTTGTAGTATATATAATTGTGTCACCATTGTTGTAGTACATATAATTGTGTCACCATTGTTGTAGTACATATAATTGCGTCACCATTGTTGTAGTATATATATTTGTGTCACCATTGTTGTAGTATATATATTTGTGTCACCATTGTTGTAGTATATATAATTGTGTCACCATTGTTGTAGTACATATATTTGTGTCACCATTGTTGTAGTATATATAATTGTGTCACCATTGTTGTAGTATATATAATTGTGTCACCATTGTTGTAGTATATATAATTGTGTCACCATTGTTTCAGTCGAAATGAAAGATCTGTTTGAGATGGTGGAACCGTTGGCTGGTTCAGTCACCAAGATATGCCTCACCATGCTCATGAAATTAAAAAGACTCAAAGCAGTTGGTGGTGGAAAAGAATTGATGATTGCCGTCTTGGGTAACCCCACGTGAGCTCTTGCTGCCATGCTGCCGTGACTTTAATAGTGTTATTTTATCTGAAAGGAAGCTCCGTCATTTATTAACCTCATTGCTTTATTTTATTTTACCGTTATAAACTCTAATATTAGGATTTGGTCGATTAAGTTCGAGGAATCGGGTAATGCACTTCGGCTTTTCTTTATTGTTTCCTACATCATATGCGAAAATAAGTTAGAATATGTAAAAGTGCATAGTAAAAAACATAGTAGCACCCGTGATTCTGTATGTTAAGGTCATTACAAATTCTTTATAATAAAATGATATTAAATAATTAAATTAATATCAAAAATAGAAATACTATAAAAAATATTGTCACACTCCCTCTGCTCACTTTGATTGAAGCTCTCATAGAGACAAAATCACGAACTTTTTCATCTTTAAACCCATCGCCTTGTTTGGAAGGTCTGATTTCTGTAAAATGATTGGCTGATGTGTTTGATACCACCATGTGCAATTTTAGGATTATAACCCGTATTCGCGGTATTACTCTCAGCGATTGCCATGAAAAACGTTGTGTGAGCTCTCTCGTATTGTCTCTTTGCCAAGTAATAGCATCCAAAATGTTCGTACACTTTTGCACGCCTCACTTTTGTGTTCAGTGTTACTGATTTTCTAAATGCTGCTTCCACCTCGGACTCTGGATCTCCCAATAGGAACATTATTCTGGCGTACTTTACCCCAAATGACACCCAGCCATCGCAGGATTCAGTAATTTTGGCCAGGTGGTCCTTTATCCTGCCGAGATATAATTGGGTATTCTTGTCTTGGGAAATGTCAGCATTGTAGAAGTGTGTAGCTAAAAATTCTCTAGCCATTTTTGGTGAATCTGCAACATCAATCATTTCAACATAGCCATGGAAATTTTTGCTTTAAACAGATGTCTAAAAACTTGAGTGTCTCTACTGATTAATAAGTTGAAGGTACTTACCTATCTCTATTCCTTTAAGTCGTTCATGTTGCTCGTTCACCAAGTCGCTATGTTGCCTGTAGAATTCTATTGCCCACAGATGGAGCAGCCCTTGAGCACTAGTGCTGGCGCACATGAGGGTCCAACCATTATCCTGTATCCACTTTTCACTCATTTCAACAGCTTTTTTGAACCATCCACTGGGATCTTGGTCATCATGATATGCTATATCCAGGCAGTTTTTGGCATTCCTTGCGCGTATCTTTCTTTCAAGGTTCACTTCCTCGTCATTATCCAACTTCATTACTTGTTCGTAACAATATTTTCTATGAACGGCAGGGATTTCTGCCTCCCTACAGAAGATTTGTAATGGGGCGACAAGATACTCGGGTGTCACGTCTGTGTACTGAATCTCAGCCAACCACAGCCACATGTCTGCCTTGTATTGCTTGTTTTCTGATTTGCTAAGAATCACCAACTGTTCTACAGCTTTGTCCAGCTTCTCATTATACCATTCTCGAGGCTTATTATGCCTGTCATCACTACGTAGATGGCGTACCAATATCTTTACAAAGCAGTAACTCAGGAACTCTTGCATCTTGATATTTTGACTCGCCTGTGTTTGACAATCTTGCAGTATCTCACAACATGCATCACGAGAATCTTCGGTACGTATGACCTCTGCCATCCAGTATGCAAAGTCAATCTTTGGTCTCAGCTGGCAAACCATGGAACCATCGGTCATCAAATTTAACACCTGAAATGCTGCTTGCTCTGCCTCGTCAGGTCTTTCCTGGTATAACTTGAGCATTCCTTGGTTGCACCATGTGTGCATGTTCTCTCCATCCACTTTAACTGCAGCAGCAACAAGGCGTTTTGCTCGTTCCATATCGTCATATAATATGCAAATTGTCGCGTCCAAGTTTGCATGCCTCATTAGTCCTCGGTCATCCTCCATACGCTCCTCAAAGCGTTTGTATCTGGTTTCTACCCGATCAGGTGGTATTTCAAGTGAAAACAAGCTGTATTGAAACTGATGGAAGAAGCGTCGGGGTCCTTGTGAAAGGATTAACTGATGATCTACAAAACAACCGCTTGTAATCATTGGATGTTATGTGAAATTGAGGATAAGATGACGTTGATATGGTTTAAAATATTTTAGCCTACTAACAACAGGAAAATATTTAATACAACATAATCAGGTTATCTGAAGTTTATCCAGATCAACCTTTTCAAGTTAGATTCAAGTTTATAGGAATGCTGCAGATCATAATCTTGGGAAGATCAAAGTTTGTAACTGCACATTTGCAATTTATGCAAAGATAGCCGAAAACGAATTATCAATTGTTATCAGGTTAATACTGACATTAGAACCACAGACAAAGCTTGAGCACTTTTGTTAACAACGAGTGAATATTTATTGCTTTTCGGTAGGAAAATTATGCTGAGCTATAAATTTAATCCACAATCATGTATTTTAACTGTTTTTTTTAATCAGGTCATTTTTTTGCAATGAATTCAACTCTCTAAAATGTCGTCAACTTTGTTTGCATATTTGAAATCCTAGAGTGCATGGGATTTGAGAGTGGCAACGAGTACACGTTGAGTTTACTGAGCATGAGTAGGTAAAGTAGTTTTATGGTGACAAAGACCATCCACATGTTTGCAATTTGAACTAAACTTTCATGCCAGAATGTTATGGAACACCACAAAAGAACCCTTATACATATTCTTTGGGGCACGTGCTGACTCTAGGTCTCTTAAATCATAAATAGGGTACATGACATGGTTTCACAGGTTATGCACCCTATCATTGTACTCACATTCAAAAACCTTAGCTACATCCTGGTAGCCCTCTCGTCTGGCTGCTCGTTCTGGACTTTCCCCAGATTGGTTAGTTAGCTCCAAAATTTGCTGTCGGCGCTCCTTATTTAGCGATGAAAGAATGGCATGGGCACTTGCTGAACTGTTCTTCATTGCGCTAACGTGAATTGCTGATTGTCCTTCGTCGTTGACCTCTTTCACGCTGGTTATAAACTCCTCTTCACCCAGTTGTTGAGCGATTTCCTTGATCACCAATGGACTGTTAGCTTCACTACATACATGCAAAACTGTTGAACCATCATCGCTTCTCCGGTTGATTGCCGTAAGCTTTTCATTAGCATATTGATCTAGTATCCAAGACACCAACAGTCGGTCTTCTCGTCTTGCTGCCATGTGAAGGACTGGTTCCTTGAAAGTCACCTCTGCTAGAGCCAGGTATTCGCCAAGTAAGGAGAAATTTTCTGAGTAGTCATGAGCTTTTTTCCCATCTTGATCTTTTAAAGTGGAAAAATCTGAGGGATTCCCACCGGCAAGATCTAATAGCATGATAGCAGCTCTGACGTTTCCTTCTGCAACGGCAATATGGAGGGCTGTTTTACCATCAGAGGTTGGACAGGTTAGAATTCGCCATTTCTCATCTCGGTTTACTTCCACTCTTTGCATTAGACTCTGCATTGTATTGACTGCATCAAATTTTGCTGTAGCGTGTAACAAAGTCCAGTTGCCAGTCATCACTTGTCTCTGATGGTCTAGTGACATACGGTTCATGGTTGCCTCAACAGCTTCTACTTTGTCTAGTGCAGCTCCCCACTGCAAGGAGGTCCAGCCCAGTTTGTTGTCAACTTCATCAATGAATTTCTGTCTTTGCTCTGCATTGTTGACCTTGCTCAAGATGTAGTCAACAATCGCAGCATCGTTCTTCAAGGTGCTGATGTGCAGGCTGGTCCAACCTTCCACTCTAGTCTTTTCACCAAGGAGGATAACAGCTTCTTCCACTGAACGATTTTCTAACGTGCTTGTTATGGAATCCAATACCCGAGCTGATGCAAGGTGCAACGAAGTGTGACCATGTTCGTTTCTTCCTAGACTTAGCGATGAAGGATGCTCAACTTCAATTCTAACTGCCTCTTGATTGCCCGTGCTTATTTGAACAGATGGTAATTCCCTGAATCTAGGAATATCTGGTAGCTCATTTTCTGAGTAGTAAAAGGATTCATCACCT
The DNA here is from genome assembly GCA_945261195.1 of Cryptosula pallasiana. NCBI lineage: Eukaryota > Metazoa > Bryozoa > Gymnolaemata > Cheilostomatida > Cryptosulidae > Cryptosula > Cryptosula pallasiana. Next base: position 16,021,940 of record OX183136.1, read on the forward strand.
GCAAGCAATAGCCATTTGATAATATATCTCAAATAATGTTTGCTATACTGTAGAGTAATGCTCATTTGGTGTATTGTCTATACTAGGTCAAATGGGCAACAGTTGAGACTTCTATTTTGATGCCTTGAATGGTAAATCGGGGTATGTACAATCCGCCGAACACGTCGAACGACCGAACAACTAGTTATAATAATAATCATGGTGACGTCTATTTCAAAGCAGTTGATTTAGGTCGTGGATAAAATACAGGTTAATAAGAATGATTATTATTTTGATAATAATAATTAATATCACGATAATGTGCTACAATCGTAATATTATAAATAAGTTGATCATTATGACAATCTGACGGCAGGTTTGTGTTTTTTAATGATTAAAAATAACTTACTGGTAATAGTTATGTATATGGGGGTTATATTTCATTCGTGACCCAAATAAACTGCTTTGAAATAAATGTCACCGGTCGTTATTTTGAATACGAAAACAGGACTTTCCGATACGCCCATTTTCTAACTGTCAGTTTTTTGAAAGGCCGTGCCCGTTTTATTATTACTCACGTAATCCTTGTTTGTCTTTGTTTATCCATCGTTTTAATGGTGATCAATGCTTGCCTATAGTAATAAATAAATAGTAAAATAAATAATCAATAATTTTATAATTATTTACTGCTATAAATTGTCATTTTGCAAACACCTGTTATTTTTTATTTATTATTATTTATAATAATGTTATTAATCATAATATTTATAGTAATTTAGAATAATAAAGAATTACTACAGTAGCTGTTTTGCGTGGTAATAAATATTAATTATTATCTTATTTATATAGTAATACGAACTTGATGATTCAGCATTATGGTCACTAGCATAGGTTCCGTTTTCGGTTGCTAGATTCATAGAGTTATCTTCACCAAGTAAAGATAATTCCATTGTGCAGCTGTTCAGTGTATTCGGCAGATTGTACATACCCGGTGAAGAGGTCGTTACCAAAGATGTTTGCGGATCATTTTTTGTTTACATCAAAATTTCAATAGATTTTATTTAGTTGTTAGCGTTGTGCTCAACTAGCATTAACACCTGCTGTCTTTGAAAATGCCTCCCTGCTTTCCCCTGTTCACTCTTCTCCCTTCTATTCTCCCTCGTTCCATTTCTGCCCCACAACTTGCTCTCCCATCTCTGTCTTTTGCTTTATTCCATCGGTGTGTCGGCTAATTTTTCAATGCTGTCAAAGTTTTTTCCCATTAGCTACAAGAGGGTTTCTATAAGTTATTTCCCCTGAACTTAATGCCACTGAATATTTTTACTTTGGTTCTTTGAATGGAGTCCCGACAGAGTAGTTTCACTTTAGCGATGCAACCAGAAGTAGCATGGTCTATCGTAAAACTTATCATTTGAAATCATGACTTGCTCGACTATTATGCTAGTTTGCGACATTTTAAGCAGTTTATAGGACCAAAAGATGTTGTTGAGAAAGGTGGAGGGATCAGTATAGCCTTTGCAAGTGCTTTTTTGAAAAGTTTTTGGTTTATTTACTTGAAAAAAATGAATTGAATAGATATTATGCTCATGGGTGGAGCCATAGTTTTGTATTTCGGGTTTGATGGAGCTTGCCGATGTAAACTAATGAGGGTTCGTCCTTGGTGAGTTACTGTGGTTTGCTTCCACAGTGGCGATGTACTGTTATGACTTTGGTTAACGGCGCATCATCATTATTATACACCCATACCTATCTACTGCTGTAAATTGGGAAATAAATTGATTATCTTGTTAAATTGAGTTGACTTTTGTTTGAATGGTATGGTTTACGGCAAGCAGGCTTCCGGTATCTCCATTATTAGCTCCACCTATAAAACTGCTGAGACACCATTAGTATTTTGCGTATAATCATTTTTTCTTCTCTTTGAGCCAAAGTATTTTTAATGTAACTCAAATTAGCAACCATACCTACTTTAATTCAAATCGAGAGGGTCAAGTTTGAGATTCATTCTGTTGATAAATAATGACGAAAAAAATTGGTTTTAAAAGTTTTATTACAACTTTAACCTGATTGGTGACATTGCAGCGAAAGTGAACTTCGAAATTTTTTGGAACAAAAACAAATTAAGGCAACCTTACCGTAAATTCCAAGTGGTTATTACAGGCTTTTATAACATTTTTTAATCTTTGGCCCATGCAGTGTGGAATAATAATACCATAAATAAGAGTGTTAAATTTTAAATCAAGACAAAATCTTCCAAACAGTGTCGTCCAAGTCAATCTTTATTCTTTGTTCTCAGTAAAAGTAATATATTGTGTATGGGCATTGATAGTATGCTGTTGTACAAGTGTTCACATACCTGTACAGTAGGTAGCATACATACTCTAAACCATTATTGTGCTCTACAATCGTTTGCTTAAAAATATACCCAATAGAGCTCAAAGTTGTGCAGTATACGAACCGTTCCGTTTATTTTTGTCAGCATGTTCTTAGGCCCTAAATTGGCAAGTTTTACTTGTTTATACTTGGAGAATGCCAGTTTGTGCAGGAACTATGACAGTGACTATAGAGGATTGTAACCACAAAGCACTAACTGTCAACAGTACATCTTGCGCTATCAATCACTATTACCGTGTATAAAAAGTGTTCCTTACCTGCAGTGCCTTCGGCCATTGCTGCACGGCTTTGTGCGGTATCTACTAGTAGTTAGAAGGAACTAGCTACTAGGTGACTTGCGCTTCAAGCAATGCTTGCCTATTAATAGAGCGTTATTGATTAGCCAGTCCCTGGTTCAAGCGTCACTTGATCTGCTTGCGTTGTTGCGAAAGGGGGATTTTTTAGGGGGATTTCCCGCTGTATTGTTTACCTTTGTAGCGATGCAATAACAAGTACTGCGGCTAGTCTGCTTGCACGGAGCCTGGGATTTCTGCTCTTGCATGGACTACTATCCATTAGAAGTATAATTAATAGTGCGCCGTTGGCTGATCCACAGTCGTATGCATACAGTTGCGCGCGAACAAAAGTGGTTACCAAGGAAACGAAGTCCTAACAATTACTGCCAATTACATAACTTATCATTGAAAATGGTTGACTTATTATATATAAAAAACTTTGTGTATCATACAAATACCTGTCATATCTTGCACTCTTTTACTAATATATGTGCTAAAGGGCCTATTTAACACACCCAATAACTAAATGCATGGCTTTTGGTAGCTAATACAGGTAATTATCTACGTTGAACAGGGCTAATTGCCATTGTGAGCATCAACAGTATGAATTATGGGCTTTTAGCTGCCCTATTATTTTGAAAGATTATTTCATGTTACTAGCAAGCCAGGTCTTTGGTATTTCAATGGAGAATTTGTCGTTTATGAGATTTTCAACAAAATGAATTCAACTCAGAGGTCATTTTCATCAGAAATGATGTTCTGTGAAAAATTGACACTTACATGTCATTATCTTTCCTTAGACTGCCAATAGAAACTTAAAATTTGTGTGATTTTGGAGCTTAAGAGGTTTTCTTGAATATTTTGTAATTAATGAAAACTTAACTGTCATGCTATTTTCTTCAGATAAGCTTTCAGTAGGCTCTACAAAATTTCTCCATTGTAGCGTATATAAAGAATTGGCTCCGCCCCCTAAAAGTGGACCTCAAATTCACCTTTATATAAGCTGCATGATTCGCGTACTGTATGTATAGGACTGTGGGCGGAACATGCTTGCAAAAATCCGCAGGGGCTCGTGTCAGCACGCACTTTTCTATTACATGCTCTGTCTGTTGGTGAGATAAATAGTTCAAATTTTGTATAGATATTGTTGTATATAGTATATACTTTTATATAGATATATTTTATTTAGAGATATTGATCAGTCAGGATGTAGAATTTAATAGTCTTCCTTCTGTTTATGTAACCGCAATTTCAAGCATTTACATCTAGTATATGGCGATACAAGTATAAGCCAGACCAGCCGAAATGGTCACAGATATTTTTCAGATTTTGTTTTTGCTTGCACAGAATTCCTTGAAATTTGGAATCAGTTGAGTTGGTCAACTATGAATTATACACAGGTCTGATGCCAGTAGTTGTATGTGGTCAAAATCACCTTTTTTTTTATTTTATCAAAAAATGGGTCACCTGTTTATCCATAATCATTTATCAGAGCTTGCCATCTCTAAAAATTCTCTATAATGAACCAAATATGATTTGCCTTCAAAAAATATTGGACATGGGTTTTTTTCATTGCACTCAATGGTTTTGTTAATTGGATGTTATTGAAAACTATTGTATTATTTCTGTACCTGCCGAGATGTTCAATTTTTCAGTTGGATAATGTTATGGAAAGCATTTATGCTTGTTTTATGATACTAGGGCATATCAACACTGAGGATTCCTCTTAGCGATATACTTTAGGTGTGCCTAAAGGTGCGGGCTCACTTCACTAAAATTGCGACAAAATGTAGACTATAGCATTGACTAAAGCTGTATTTTGTATATGTATTATGTATATAATAAATAATAATAATGATAGAAGTAGCAATCAACTGTTAAACATAACAATAAAACATATACCGCAATTCTAAATGAACTGGCAGTGGCTGGTATCAACAAATACAATCATGTCAGCAACCTGGTATATGTATACAAGGGAGCAAAAATGTGACCTGGCATTGCATAATATAAATGCAGCAGTATTGTTTCAAAGAATGAAAAAATAGTAGCAATCAATACTTCACTTACTACGAATTTACGCACAGTTCTGGCGACAGTGCTCTTTGAGGTTTCAGGCTTACGATTTTGGTTAGTTGGGTAAAAAAATAACAAACAATCCATCACAAAATAGCTAGTCCTGCACTCACCTCCTCGTATCACATACTGAATAATAAGAAAATGGTAGACACTATTTGAACATAACCACTGTGGACGATTTCCGAAAATGTGCACCGATGGTTCTGAGCTGTCTTTTTAAAAAATTATCAGAAATTTCTAGAGGTGTTTAATGAGCGGTTGATCAGCTTGATGCCTTGGTGTGCTACTGGGGTTCCATATCCTGTTTGGGCACTCTTTCCTTCAATAATTGCCATTTTAAATGCAAGAGCAGCTTGTTCATATCGTTTTGAGGCCAAATGGTAACATCCCAAATGCTCCCTTGCTTTCACTCGTCTTACCAAGTTCTCTGTCCATGATATAGCATTATTAAAGGCTTCCTCCACCTCTGGTCTTGGGTCTCCCAGGAGAAACTTTATTCTGGCATATTTGATTCCATGTGAAATCCAGCCATCCGCCGTCTCTACAATCTTGGAAAGGTGTCCCTTTGCTCTTCCTAGATGTTTCTGGGTAGTGTAGTTAGTAGCTACGTCAGCGCTGTAGAAGTGAGTAGTCAGAAAGTACCAAGCTTCTTTTGGTTCAACTACAAAATCAAACTTATAGTGAATGTACAGCAGCCATCAGTATATCATAGTTTCATTTTCAACAAACTATAAACATCGACATCTGTACCAACCTATCTCTTTTCTACGTAGTCTTGAATACTGCTCTCTCACCATGTCGCCATGTTTCTCATAGAATTCTATGGCCCACAAATAGAGAAGTCCTTGAGAACAAGTGCTGGCGCACATGAGGATCCAACAATTATCCTGTATCCACTTCTCACTCATTTCAATTGCGGTGTTAAACCATTCACGAGGATCTCCTTTGCATTTATATGCTATATTCAGGCAGTTTTTGGCAATTCTAGCCCGCATTTTTTTTTCAAGGTTAACTTTCTCGTTGTTTTCCAACTTCATAACTTGCTCGTGACAATATTTTAGATCGACAGAAGTGATCTCTGTTTCTCTGCAGAAGATTTCTAATGGGCGGGCTAGGTAGTTGATTGGTATATTGATGTACTGAATCTCTGCCAGCCAGAGCCACATGTCAGCCCTATATTGTATGTTGTCTGACCTGCTCAGGATTATCAACTGCTCCACAGCTTTGTCCAATTTATCTTTGTACCATGCTCTTGCTTTATCGTACTTGTCATCGCTTCTTAGATGGCGTACCAATATCTTTACGAAACAGTAACTCAGGAACTCTTGCATCTTGATATCTTGACTCGCTTGTGTTTGACAATCTTGCAGTATCTCACAACATTCGTCACGGGATTCTTCAGTACGTATGACTTCTGCCATCCAGTATGCAAAGTCAATCTTTGGCCTCATCTGGCACACTGTAGAACCATCTGTCATCAGATTTAACACCCAAAATGCTGCGCCTTCAGCCTCATCAGGCTGCTCCTTGTTAAGCTTGAGCATTCCTTGGTTGCACCACGTGTGCATGTTCTCTCCATCCACTTTAACTGCAGCAGCAACAAGGCGTTCCGCTCGTTCTATATCGCCATATAATATGCAAATTGTTGCATCTAAATTTGCGTGCCTCATTAATCCTCGGTCATCCTCTCTACGCTCCTCTAAGCGTTTGTATCTGGTTGTAATGTTGTCAGGAAGTATTTCTAGCGAAAACAAGCTGTACTTGAATTGATAGAAGAATGCTCGGAGACCTTCTGACAGAATCATGTGGTGATCTACAAGTTAATCAACCTGACCATGGTTATCAATGAATACCGTTTGAGGGAAAAGTCTTACAATTTTCTGCGCAGGTTCACCCAACTTTAACCATTTTTTCCAGTGTACAAGTTGAACAATAATTTACTAAAAAATTACTTATTTTTGAAACAGTTCTGTGATCAATCTTGCTGAGTGGGTTTCCGTGAATAGAAGAGATAGAATGCAGTTATGAATATATTTTTGATTCACAGAAAGTGCCGGCCATGTTGCATTATGAAAGTTTCTTTGAGTACCGCCAAAACATAAATTTACCCCAATTGTAAAATTGTTGACCACAGGCCGTTGATGTAACTGTTTAATAGACAAGGGAAAATGTTCATACTACACAATACCGCAATAATTTAACTCTTCTTACTTACATTCAAAAATTTTGATGACATCCTGATAGCCCAATTGCTTAGCTAATTCTGTTGGGCATTCCCCTGATTGGTTTGACAGCATCAAAAGGTCTTTTCTGTTTTCTTTATTCACTGATGAGAGAATGGCGTGGGTACTGGCTGGGTTGTTCTTACTGGCACTAAGATGCAGTGCTGATTGTCCTTCATTGTTAGGTTTTTTCACACTGGTCATAAACTCCTCTGCACTCAGTCGTTGAGAAATTTCCTTGATCACCAATGGACTGTTTGCCTCGCTACATACATGCAACACTGTTGAACCATCATCGCTTCTCCTGTTGATTGCCGTCAGCTTTTCATTAGCATATTGATCTAGTATCCAAGACACCAACAGTCGGTCTTCTTGTCTTGCTGCCATGTGAAGGACTGGCTCCTTAAAAGTCACCTCTGCTAGAGCCAGATATTCACCAAGTAAGGAGAACTTTTCTGTGTAGTCCTGAGATTTTTTCCCATCTCGATCTTTCAAAGAGGAAAGATCTGATGAACTCCCACCTGCAAGATCTAATAACAAGATAGCAGCCCTTGCGTTTCCTTCTGCAACAGCGATATGGAGGGCTGTTTTACCATCAGAGGTTGGACAGGTTAGAATTAGCCATTTCTCATCTCGGTTTACTTTCACTCTTTGCATTAGACTCTGCATTGTATTGACTGCATCAAATTTTGCTGTAGCGTGTAACAAAGTCCAGTTGCCAGTCATCACTTGTCTCTGATGGTTCAGTGACATACGGTTCATGGTTGCCTCAACAGCTTCTACTTTGTCTAGTGCAGCTCCCCACTGCAAGGAGGTCCAGCCCAGTTTGTTGTCAACTTCATCAATGAATTTCTGTCTTTGCTCTGCATTGTTGACCTTGCTCAAGATGTAGTCAACAATCGCAGCATCGTTCTTCAAGGTGCTGATATGCAGGCTGGTCCAACCTTCCACTCTAGTTTTTTCACCAAGGAGGATAACAGCTTCTTCCGCGGAACGGTTTTCTAATGTGTTTCTGATAGATCCCAAGACTCGAGCTGATGCAAGATGCAACGAAGTGTGGCCATGGTAGTCTCTTCCTAAACTCAGCGATGAAGGATTCTCAACTTCAATTCTAACACCACGCGTGTTCGGTGCACCAATCTGAACGGCTGGTAATTCTCTGTATGTTGGAATATCTGGCACCTCTTCTACGAAGAAAAATGTGATTGTATGTTAAACACTACTTCTTGCAACAAAAAGACCTCACCCAAGTGCCAATGCCTACATGGGTCGCTTTTAGACAGATACATTTAGTTGCTCAATTAACATCGAGCATTTGTTTTTTCTCTCCAAAGATCTATCAAATAGTTATTTATTTTAAACAAATTTCAATTATGCTGACTGTTTTCAGACATCAGTAATCCTAAAATGATTTAACTAATATAAGAGAAGCCTTTATATTTATACTTCAAAGTTCACCAGCTATCCATGTTTGGATGTTGTGGAGCCTATATAAAAAACATGCAAAACGTCTTAATTGATATTGTCAATACTATGAATTACTAATATCAAAGCTTCTCATGGCTTGCGATGTCATAACTTTCTATCATGGCATCTTGGTTAAACTGCTCGTATTCCCTTTTTATGAGCTGCAAGTTTCACTGCTTCTCCTGCTCGGTGCTGCTGCACTGCTAATTTCCCACGTTGAAATTCGCATTTTTGTTTACTATAGGTAGTTGATCAAAATTGTTATAAAACATTGAATGATATTTTTGAAGCCCTGGAATTTGTTGGTAAAATAAAGTTGATCGAGTTTTTTTATTAACTCTTATGGTTCTCGGAATCCATAGGTAGTTGTAAATATGATGCTGCGTAACGATAGTGCTATAGGGTTAACAGGAAATACAAATAAAGCAATCCACCATTGACGTCCAGTCTCCTGGCAACGATCCTGTCAAATGTATTACACATTTGAGTGGACCTAGTCTAGGGGCCCGGCCGGCTTGCAAGATTTTGTGGCGCTTCACTATCTAACACCCCAACTTACTGGTGAGGGGGGGGTTTGATAGTGGAGCGCCACAAAATCCCACTAGCCGGCTGGGCCCCTAGACTAGAGTGGACCCAGTTTGATTCGTTTATTGTCTGATTGATGTCAACAGCATCACTAGTTAGCCTACATCCGGGTTTTCCTCATCATTGGTTGACCAACCTCGTACAAAAACTTCTGCTTGCCACTTTTTTGTCATCTAATATCAAAAACCACAATCCAAAAATAGCAGGTATAACACCAGTACCCTTGTACATAGGAAATTCTCTTACCTGCATAGCCTTCAGCCATGGCTATCCAGCTGAGTGTGTGTGGTCCTAGTAAGGCTTGCTTCGTCAGCTGTCAATCAATGCTCATGACTAGCAACAGTGCACTGTTTTGATGAGGCTTGGATTGCAGTCGCAGCTGATGCTAGATCTGTAGATCGGGGATTCCCCTTTTTGGGATTTTCCTAGGTGCGGTTAATCTCTATCATCTACACATACGTACATTCAAATTACTACTTTCATGTCTTGAAGCCAACATTTGTTGCATACATTGACCTGAGCCCTATATCAGAGAAAACTGAAATAGATCCTAGTAGTTTAAAAGCCACTCAGATATGTTATGTGGCCATGGATTCGCGTTTCCTTCTCCACTCGAAATGTTCACTGTTGATAAGCAGTGGGCTTGTAGATAACAGAGAAAACCCGAGTGCAAGCATTATAAATTTTGTGTATTTAAGCCCACGCCCAATAAGCAAATAACAGACATACATCACACGTCTGTGAAGTACGTGACCATTTTGAGTACCATATAATACAATAACCTGTTTATTCATTGCAGTAGATACTGATGATGCAATAATTCTTCCAGCTGCTTTGTGGTCAGAGGGAGATTAACGCTTTAAGACTTCTCATTAAACATCTAGGCCTGTGAGCTCACAAACTGTAAGGTGACAATAGACATCTAGGCCTGTGAGCTCACAAACTGTAAGGTGACAATAGACATCTAGGCCTGTGAGCTCACAAACTGTAAGGTGACAATAGACATCTAGGTCTGCCAGCTGACAAACTGTAAGGTGACAATAGACATCTAGGTCTGCCAGCTCACAAACTGTAAGGTGACAATAGACATCTAGGTCTGCCAGCTCCCAAACTGTAAGGTGACAATAGATATCTAGGCCTGCCAGCTCACAAGCTGTAAGGTGACAATAGACATCTAGGCCTGCCAGCTCACAAACTGTAAGGTGACAATAGACATCTAGGCCTGCCAGCTCACAAGCTGTAAGGTGACAATAGACATCTAGGTCTGCCAGCTCACTAACTGTGAGGTGACAATAGACATCTAGGCCTGCCAGCTCACTAACTGTAAGGTGAGAAAAAATTGTTGGTTAATGAAATGCTACTGCCTTTCTCAAAAAAATCAAGCACCGCAATAGCTCTATGAAGTATGTGTAATATTTTGATTTGATGTAATAAATAGCAGTATTTGTTTTGGAGCAGTTTGATAAACAACCAGAACCAAAGTGTAAATACTCGCCTCAAAGTACAAAAGCCAGTTTTTTTGGATGGAATTAATTTATACATTGACTGCTCAAACCAATTCTCACGATGTTTCATTTCTTCAAAAGAGACGGTTATATATAATCACTAGCGGTGTTACCCTTCATCTTCAAATATCGCCATGCCAGCCGGCTCTCTACCCCATCCCCCCCCTTTTCCTTTGCCCGTCCTGCTCTATTTATCGCCTTCCATGGTATAGCTCAGCCATGTTTCATCCCTGTCCCGGTCTACTTTCTCTGTTTGTTCATTCCTATCTTTCCGCGCACAGTTAAAAAAATGACACAGTTGTGCTGTGTGCTGGTACATCGCACTCACCAATAAACTAATCAACTTGCGAAAGCAACAGCTCGATGAAATGTTACTGACTATTAGCAAAGCTCCATGCTGCAATGTTGTCTCTACGGAAAGTCGACGTTATTTTTAATTGAGGATACAGCAAGGTCGACTTGGTTTTGTCGCAGGCATAAGTCGCTGCGAAACGTCGACTTTTGATGTTGGCGTTTTCAGGCGCGGCAAGGATGTAGCAATTATGTTGCGGCACTAGCGTTTGTACGCATGTGCCAACTCACTGTAAATGCTTTCTGATATCAACAACCGTGCCTCTCAAGCCTAATCCAATTATAATTAATTAGTAACCGCTTGAGTTTGCCTCAATTCTTTAGTGAGAGCGTAACAAATTCTACATTAATGTAATCACTTGAAATATAAGCATTGAATTTCAAACAATAACAAATAAATATTATTTATTTAATAAAATAATATATTCAATCGTCATATTCATTGATCACATCACTTACAAAATTTTTAGATTGTTATAATAATTTTATTTTGTCAAAATAAATCATTTCAATGAAGATGATTATTGATAATAAATATAAAAAATCATATTAATATTCAATATATTGAATTGCGAAATATTTGTTATAATACTTGAGTGTTTATTATTATTATTACTTATTGATCTTATTTTCACAAAGTAATTTTGATAAATATTGCATTGTATTATTTTTGGTTGTCAAAATGATTAAATACAATAACAATCGAAACCTTTGTTTATTTAATGTTGCTATGGCTACAAAAGCTCGTTGCTCAAGTCGCCTGTGTAGCGCGACATCCAGTATACATGGACACAGATGTCGCATTAAACCGGCGACTTTCCTAGTCGACTTGCTGCCGGGGCAGCCTCGCAGCATGGAGACTTGGTATATGCTAGCGTAAGGAAATAAGTCGCCCATCGCATATTTGCTAAGTGTAACTGTTTGTGATTTATCTCCTCTACATTATTGAAAATATTTGATATGAAATTCACAAATATCTGCAGTTTGAGAACAAATGGCGACACTAAACTCCTGTCATAGATCAATTTTGGCAAATAGAATTTTTTCGCAGCAGTTTTCATTTTCTCAGGGTAGCGGTTTAACAGAAATGACAGAAAAATATACAGACAAAAGATCATACAAGTTTTAAAAAAGTGTGATCAATGTTGAGCATTAAAGCATCAATAAAACTGGATATACATAGTATCAGAGTATCATATATCAGATTATGACTGGGAAGGGTATTGAAAAATATGCAGTGGTGCATAGAAAATAAAAATAATTAAACATATTATTTATTATTATACCCAAAAGATGGAAAAGCAGTGAAAACTGAGGTGAGTAAAAAATTGCTCTACAGGAAAAAAATCATGGAGCGATTATACTAATAATAAAAAAGTATTAGTATACTTTTTTATTATTCGTATAAATAGTTCACTACACTAGAGATACGACATTATTTAGCAGAGTTGTCTTCTCTAAAGAAAACCACTCTTTTACAGGTTTGGAGTTGCTTTCTTTTCTGGGTATGACTATTTTGATGTATTCTATGGTCCTGGATATGCATGCGATGCTTTGCGGTTGCAATTTAGTCAGCGCATGGACACCAGTAACACAACCACAATATTTTTTTCTAACTGGAAGACTAGTAAATCTTATAAATAAATGAAATCATCAAAACTTCTCCCTAACAGTTTGTTACATAACAACTACAACATGGCGTAATGTACCTACATGTACACAACACCAACAGCTGGTTTTAAGTACCTGTTCACCAAGGCCGTTGAAAGGTTAAACTACTTTTACTTTCACAAACATGCAATGCTTTGTCATTTGTTGTATTTCTAAATTAGCATTATGATGCTAGGAAGTTTTGTAGCTCATCCTTATACGCTTGCTTTACTTCAAAGTCTATTTGCTGGAGGTTGTTGTGGTAGTTGAAACATCTATTCGTGGACGAGTATCTCCTCGACATATTGTATACATAGTGGTAGTCTGGTTTTGTGTGCAAAAATTCACACAACTTACAATGTATGTCTAGATTCACATACGCCCCCATTGTTCCTATACTATACCACCTACAAAATAGTCAATAAATGAACTTTGAAGTTGTCTTTTATGCCATGAGCAGACAACTTGTAATATATTCACGGTGTTTGTAACACAACTGCACTTACTGTCTCCATTCAAAGTATTTATTGTATTCTTTCGGGTTTGCTATCAGATATTTCAAATAGTCAGCAAGATCTTTGTAAGAAAAAAATGCGTCTGCATTGATGTAACTTCCTGGAGGGGCGTGTTTTTCATACCTTGGCAGTTGTCCTCTCACAATCGGGACCAAACCTGTGGAGTCACAACAAAAATGTTGATTACACTAATGTTAGCATGGTGTAACTATAGAGACAATAGTGCAATGGGCTAGTCAATGCTTCAGCTACCAATGCAGTGTAGGAGACATGGTTCAATACTCAGCCAGGCAAATCTTTTGATGTATTTTTTTTTATTTATTTTGTGCCGATACTTTTTCGACCCATGTTGTTGAAGAAAGAAACAGCATATTGCCACTAAACATGTATACAGCAATACTTTTGTTTGTTTGTGCTTTTTCGTTTACTTTTTTAAAATATTGAAACAAGCCAACATCCTTTTTTTCAAAACGATAAATAAAAAACATGTGCTTTTGAAAATGAATAAATTGTGCTTTTTGTAGCCTGCAGATCAAAGTTTTGCAAAATGGCTTCTATCATCACCATTTATGTTTTTATTGGCAAAGATTTGGTTTTCACAAAACTGACAAAAAATTATATTGCGTATTTAAATATGTATTTCTTGTTTTATTTATGTATAAAAATTTATTATAGCGGAGTTTTCCTCACATTTAGTAAACGATTGATTGGTTGCTTCAATTCTCACTGCGTTGTGCCTAGCTATTGTATTAAATAGGTTCATTCAAACCTCAATGGATCAAAATGCTGTTTGCTAGGTGGATTGCAGTGCTACCATGACTGAATAAGCACAATGAAACATGCATAACTCAATTTGCTAATAATTCAGTCTAACAATGAAACCCCCAACCGCATATCATCGATCGATTAGGCTTTATGTTATTCAATAACAGCCGTCGCTAATACAATGTAGAAACTGCAGTTCTTCATAGTAAAAAAATGCTGATGACTGGTTTGGCTATAGATTTCTAACGTGACGGTTTGCTATTGCACTTGTGTAGAAGCACAAATGCTATGGTACAAATAATAATAATTATAACTCATGTTTTCAATCATTTAAGCTACACATACATCTACCGAATAGCTACCGATTTGCCCTTACCGATTGGAGATGACGTCAAGGTCGTTCCTCTGTTTTTTTTCTTCTTGCCATTCTCACACAATACCGGACAAACTCGCTGTATTTGATGTCATTGTTAGCCATAAAAAGCTTTGAAACGACAAAGACGGGACGCTTAAGAACGACTCTTTTCACATAAATAATTGTGCTTGAAAAAAATTTTATTGGAAATATTAAAACCGCTAGCAGTGATATGATTGGTCAAATCACAAATCGCTTACCGGTTTTTTGATGTTGATCAAAACCTACCGATTGCCTCAAAAAACATGCTACCGATTGCTTAGCGATTTATACGAAAACAGTAGCTGCAAAATCACGCAATCGGTGAGGCAAATTAGGAGGTAACCAATAGATGTACATGGGGCATTAAGCCTTAACGGAAGTCTGACACGTAGTTCAAAGCTTTAAAGAGCTTTCAAGCAGTTACAGCAAATGTATAAAAGAAAAAGGAACATTCTACAGAAGAATAGATCTATACAATTTTAATTTTCCGCTGGTTCGAGTTTAAAGAATGTAGATCAATAGAGCTGACAATCATTTGTGATAAGCGAAACCTTAATAACTAAAATGTAATAGTTACTAAGTGATTTGAGATTTGGTTGGAAATCATTTACTTAAATACAATTTATTTATCAAACATCTGAGTTAAAATCTCCTGAAGTAAAATTGTGTAACTTTGATACTATCCGTCATCAATGTAGTTTTTTGGGCTTACAACATTGAATAATGCGAAATTTTTTCAGCAACAAGCAGTGTCAACAAGCAGTGTCAACAAGCAGTGTCAACAAGCAGTGTCAACAAGCAGTGTCAACAAGCAGTGTCAACAAGCAGTGTCAACAAGCAGTGTCAACAAGCAGTGTCAACAAGCAGTGTCAACAAGCAGTGTCAACAAGCAGTGTCAACAAGCAGTGTCAACAAGCAGTGTCAACAAGCAGTGTCAACAAGCAGTGTCAACAAGCAGTGTCAACAAGCAGTGTCAACAAGCAGTGTCAACAAGCAGTGTCAACAAGCAGTGTCAACAAGCAGTGTCAACAAGCAGTGTCAACAAGCAGTGTCAACAAGCAGTGTCAACAAGCAGTGTCAACAGGCATTGTCAACAGGCAGTGTCAACAGGCAGTGTCAACAGGCAGTGTCAACAGGCAGTGTCAACAGTCAGTGTCAACAGGCAGTGTCAACAGGCAGTGTCAACAGGCAGTGTCAACAGGCAGTTTCAACAGGCAGTGTCAACAAGCAGTGTCAACAAGCAGTGTCAACAAGCAGTGTCAACAAGCAGTGTCAACAAGCAGAGTCAACAAGCAGTGTCAACAAGCAGTGTCAACAAGCAGTGTCAACAAGCAGAGTCAACAAGCAGTGTCAACAAGCAGTGTCAAAACTAGGATTTGATCAGATAATAATTAATTAAATATTTTGACGATGCTGCTGCGTTACCTGACAATAATGTGGACCAGAATTTCTCCGTTATATAGTCCACACAATCTGAATTCTCAAAAGCAAGATAGAAGTAATACTCCCGGGCTACAAGATTAAATGAAGATTAAACGATAATAAAAACCAAATTGAAGAATTAGTACTAACCATTTGATAAAGCTGCTGATTAAAAAGTAAAAGATATTGAGTATTAGGTGAATGAAGCCGTGTCTACGCTAATTGACTTTTCTTTGGAGTTTGCCGATGTGTCTTGTCGCAGAAAATGTGCCCAACTTTTGGTGGAGACGCAGGGTTGTCGCAGGATGAGACACAGCAACCCAGCAGTGTTGGGTTTGAGCGATTTAATGTCACATGACACAATTAAACCAATTGTATTGCTATATATAGCTGCTCCAATAAGTTGTTTATTCAAGGTTGGATATAATGTAAGCAACGATTGTCGTAACATAAGATTGTAAGATTATTATTAAATAAATAAATTATTACCACCATTGTTAGTAAATATGTATTATTATTTTTTTAACCAAATAATCAAATTCTTTATATTTAACAATATTAATTAATTCATATTCAGACTAATTATTATGATTTTGGATGTAGATATGAAAAAAACATCAGATTTTCTTCAATCTATCATTTAATTTTAATAACAATCATTATTTCTCTTGCAGATGTGTCAAAATTTCATATTATGGGTAAATAAAAAGCCTCTGAATGCACAGAGAACTAGTACCTGGTAGAAAATCATCAATAATTAAATCACAACTCACCAACAAAACTGCATGAGCTGGAACGCACTTAATATGTTAGCTATGATGACTGGTCAACTCGAAAATTGCAATCACGAAAATTCAATGTGTTCCAGCTGTATAAAGGCAATTTGCAACTGCATCTGCACCATCAATTCAGACAAAAATTCAGCCGCTCTAGTGTAAACGTGGCTTAAAGGCCGCCATAAAACATTAAATTATACAAGTATTTTGGAGTTTATAAAATGGAAAAGCTCAGGTTTTTTGGACGAATCCTCAACATATTCTGGTGCTATACCAACCTAGCTCAGTCCTAAAATCAATGTTCATGGGTGGAGAACCTTTTTTCGGTGCAGGTTTTCCACATGCTCCAAAGATGTCGATATCTATGTATTGTTGTAAATCGGCAGCATAGATTTCTCTTCTGGACAGCGTGTGGCATCGGCTCACCATCCATACGACAGGCTTGGTTCTGATAAAAAATGAGATTTACGTTGTCTTTTGAAAATTTAGTTGCAGAGTTTTGCCTTCAGAGCATTGACACTACCACTACAAGCTATCGGTAGATGAAAAAAGTTCGCTATTTCTAGTTTGGGGATCAGCTGTTATTGCGCCTTTACCCTAGCGCACACAAAGTTACTGACACGTGCGCAGTAGCTGAGCCACAAAAGCTTTGGGTTCCACCCACTTACCTGTTAGTACTGGCGGGCAAGTATTGTTTGAGAGGTGATTTGCGTTTGTAGTAAAACCCGTATGGCATTGGAAGATCAGCATCTTCTTCATAAGTGGCCGTTACGTTAAACATTCCATCTACTTTAGCCATTTTCCCATCTATAATATTGTTATATTGGAAGATGACATGAAAAACAAGCTGTACACAATGTACAAGCTAAGGGCAACACACAGCAGAACTATTCATCCAAACTGAATAGATGTGTCGACAACACGCGTTCCGTTCCGGAATAAAACCAATTGAGGTTAATGACTCCAGCTGTCTACCGTCATGCACTAACCAATACTACCCTGATGTTTGATTGTAAACAACTGGTGCCATCCAGGCTTCAGCTCAAGAGACATTGAATTACAAAATACAGTACAAGTGTGCCGGTAAGGATGGCATCCATCGTTGGAATCACAGTCTATGCCCAGAAGTAAGTTTACGTACATCATTGAACGCTAATTCAAATTAACAGTTTAAATAAGACAGCACAATAATCTGTCTCAATCCAATCCTAAGACCTGTAGCAGACGTACGCAGCGACGAGGATGTTACGTAAGACAATATTGTTATACTATCATTTCTGTACTGTTCTGTTTATATTGCGTGCACTCAGACATATTGTACGCATCTCTAAGCAACAATTACACAATTCCAGCATTCCTTAGTAGCATCAAATGCACTAGTGTAAATAGATACAATGAGATTTCAGTTATTACATAATAAAACAAGCATAGTTTTCCCACTACAACAATATAAATTCACTAAGTACTTTTTGTAATCTAAAGATTAATAAAATTCGTATTTACAAAAAAATATCCGGCGGGACATTATTGTGTAAGAAAATGTAATTTTATTAAAAAAGTGAATAAATATACATATTACTAAATTTTTAATCGACATGAATGCTCAATAGTTGTCATAAAACATAGCATATTTCTATATTAGAATCGGCGTGTAGAAATCTTGTAGTTTGCCCAGCAAAGATTCACCTATAACAGCGAGTGTACGTTAGGGTGCTTTCTGATACTCCGCGTAGCGATTAACGATGGAATTAAACAACACAATTCGGAAACCCCGTTCTTGACAGACAAAAAAAACATGGCATCAATTTGGGCAGAAGAATACGAAGCAACAAGTGAGGTAGGTAATGTCGTTGAGAGTATAGAATTATATTCCCCGGTATGTTTGAGGAGCGGATTTGATCTTGACTTAGTGAGCCAACAGTGGCCGAACGCAGTTTCAACGATTCAGGCTATATTAGTATTTCATTCTCCCAGTTATAAATCGAGACAACCCGTTATGGCATATATAAAAAATACAGTGAAGAGTAATACCATTGTAATTATTTTTTATTTGGAAAGACAATAAGATGACTCACTTTAGCAATAGCGCTTCCATAGACGTGAGAAATCAAAATGTCTATGGGTTAAAGACCAAAAGAACTCCCGTTAAACGAAACTCATGACTCAATGACTCTTCAGCGACTGCCCTGAAAGCAGCCTTAGTTGTGGTATTAGTAATAGTGGTAGCAGTAGTAACGATCGTGGGAGTAGTTGTGGTAGTGAGAGTAGTAGTGGTGGTAGTAGTTGTGGTAGTAGTGGCGGTAGTAGTAGTAGTGGTAGTAGCTGTAGTGGTAGTAGTAGTAGCAGTAGTGGTAGTAGTAGTTGTGGTAGTGATAGTAGTTGTGGTAGTGATAGTAGTTGTGGTAGTGATAGTAGTAGTAGTAGTACTAGTGGTGGTAGTAGTAGTAGTGGCGGTAGCGGTAGTAGTAGTAGTGGTAGTAGCTGTAGTGGTAGTAGTAGTAGCAGTAGTAGTAGTACTAGTGGTGGTAGTAGTAGTAGTGGCGGTAGTAGTAGTAGTGGTAGATAGTTTTGATCGAGTGCCGAGTGTCAATGAATTGCAATTTCTAGCATGTATGTCAGATTTGCTTTAACGGGTAAGATCTTTTGCGTTAAAGTTAGTTTTTGCACTTAGCTTAACCTTATGCTGTGTACACAACAACAGTAATTAATACATCAGTCGAGTCGTGGAATAAAAATCCTAACACTTTGACACTGAGCAAACGTTGTTGATCCCATACCTTAAGTTTTGCAACTAGTTTTTATTCAATGCAGATCCCAAGTGCTTTTCTTATTAGGTATATTTTACAAGAGAAGTTTGTTCTTTGCAAATTTGTAGTAGATTTGCACACCTCTATGGACACTAAACACCACAATAGTTGCTAAAGCCAAACACCTCCTGTGTTTGCTGCTCTCCTATTTTCACGGGATCTACTCCACTCCAGACTCGCATGGGATCTATTCTGCTGCAGACTCTCAAGGAGTCTACCCTCAAACAAACACTAGTCAACCAAGACAGTCTTGGACTCGGCGAATTATACAGAGTTTCAGTATAAAATAGTTTATTAAAACACAATCTATTTAGCAATATGTTATGTATACAGGGAGAAATCCAGATAGCTTGTATCATAAATACACTAAAGCTCATTTTATAGCAGACATAGAGAAACTCCCATCCCTAATTAGGGATGAGCCTATCATACAAAATAATATAACAAATATACCAATAACAATGCAAGGTAAACATTAATAGCCAATCTTACAATTTATGCATAGCTCAACATTTGCTGGCATGCGCTGACCAATCACAGGTAAGAGAAGCTTGAGTTCCTTTTAAGGCTTCTCCACTTCCTTAGTTGTGTTCTAATCATTGTAATTTTCTTCATACATGTTCTATAGTAGGCTGTCTGGCTTACTCTCCTTAGACACTTTTTTAAGTAGGTCACTACCCAAGGCCGGTATCAGTGCTAAACAGGGCCGGTATCAGTGCTAAACAGGGCCGGTATCAGGGCTATCCAGGGCCGGTATCAATGCTCTACACGGCCGGTATCAGTGCTGTACAGGGCCGGTATCAGTGCTGTACAGGGCCGGTATCAGTGCTGTACAGGGCCGGTATCAGTGCTGTACAGGGCCGGTATCAGTGCTATACAGGGCCGGTATCAGTGCTGTACAGGGCCGGTATCAGTGCTATACAGGGCCGGTATCAGTGCTATACAGGGCCGGTATCAGTGCTATACAGCGCCAGTATCAGTGCTATACAGGGCCGGTATCAGTGCTATACAGGGCCGGTATCAATGCTATACAGGGCCGGTATCAGTGCTGTACAGGGCCGGTATCAGTGCTATACAGGGCCGGTATCAGTGCTATACAGGGCCGGTATCAGTGCTATACAGGGCCAGTATCAGTGCTATACAGGGCCGGTATCAGTGCTATACAGGGCCGGTATCAGTGCTATACAGGGCCGGGTATCTACTACACAAGGACCCTCATTTGGATACAGGATCTTGATGTTACCTCCCCACTTGCAGACTTTACTGCCTCCGCAACCTTCTTGTCAATGAACCTACCCACACATTCATCATTTCACCCCAATCCTTTTACATCATTTTCAATGACTCATTAAATAGAGATGCTTCGATTCACAAAATCGTCACCGATCCGATTTCGATCGCGATTTTACTGATTTTGGCATTGAACCGATCTGATTCAGATTCCAACCGATCCAATGAATGAAAAAAATTTGAGGGTAAATTTGGATCAACGTATTAATTAGTATACCACCAAGGAGAGTAAATATGCCAAACCCATCACCAATAATAATCATAAGAAGGTTGTAAAAATTTGTCTGGTTTGTTAGTCTCGTAAAAAAACTCATTTTCCAGAGCTTAAAAATAACGCAGCAAGAGTAAGTTAATAATAATATGGAGCTAAGGCAATAACAACATTGATAAGTGGAGTTAATCTGCGGCTATTTATTGTTGGTGAAAAGATCTGTCCGCAAGTAAACCGATTCAGATTCGCTGCCGATTCAATGAATAGTTAATGAAATCTACTGATTCAGTGAATCTGCATGAGAGCATCTCTACCATTAAATTGTTTAAACTGCCTTCGTCACAACAATCCTTCTTTCTACCGGCCCTTTCAAAAATTGAACAACTCTTTATAGTTACTTTTTGTCGGTAGGTAGGTAACATTTTGGTAAACAAATCAATAACAAAGAAGCAAAGAATTTCCCTGCGTAGGAATCTAACTCATTACCTTGTGCCCAGCAAGGCCATTATTTCACCATCAAAGCTAATTGCGCGACTATAAAGAGATGTTATCAAATCATATCTCAACTCTGGACACAAAAACCAAGGCACCTACTTTTGTTTGCTGTTAGTCGAGTGCTGTTGGGTTGAGTTGAGTTTGAATAATACAAAACAAACATAACACTGATTTACTCTAAATAGACATACATATTGATACTTGAAACACCAGTTTTTTGGCCAAAAGTTAATACCAAAATTAATTTTTAAAAAATTTTGCAAAAAAAACAATTTGTATTTAATTCACTCGGCTTTATTCTTTAGCTTTCTGAAGCTGTTTGACATTTGATAACAGGCTCTATCGATGCAAGCCTTGCCATAAAAGTGCAAAACCATATTATTATTACTTTATGATACCACAAATTTGATTGATATTTGAAATGCAGTTATGTCAATTTTGACTTATGATACGTTTTACAATCTAGCAATAAAAAATACAACTTCCTTTGCATTGAATCGAAGTCTGAGAAGAGTTTTCAAAACAGTTATACGTCTGCTATCATCGTATCAGCTACGTACCTTGGAAACGTAAAGGAGACTCCAAATTCATATGAACCCATTTCTGGTGAGGCGCTCTATAGCTTGGTAGATCTTTGAGACTGAAGTCACCAGGAAAGAAATGAAATAAAACAGCATCCGCACGCTCTATTGATGATCTCTCTATGGTCCACTCACAGTTTTTGTACACTGGACAGACAGAGAAAGCTGTCCTACTGCTGATTGGTTTACCTTGGTAGTAAATTAAAAAATCTTTCCCAAATAATCTAGTCCACGCAAGTATTTTCTTTGTCGCCTTAGGTTCATCATTATCAACAGATTTACTTATCAATCCCGAAAGTTCTTTACGAAGCTGTGAGCGTTTCTGTACAAATGGTGGTAGCTTTTGTTCTGCTGCCGTTTCCTGTTGTGACAGCACTTTAGTTCCAGTAGCGATATTCTGCTGTCTAGTTAAATATTCCGGAAGTAGTATAAAAAAATAGAGAAGGCTTACTGCACAAGCTAGCGCAACAATCTTCTGTATAAATCTCCAATGAATCTGCTGCCCGGGAGCCATCTTGGATAAATGCTCCCTAGTAATCATGGCCGTACGCGAAACCATCTTAGTAAGTATTTAGTTGACAGCTTTAGGGCGAGAGCTTTTGGTGGCTAGCTTGAGACTAACGCTTTGTGCAAACAGACACACCCTAGCATCCGTCAGCTGAGGAAGCAATCTGTTAGCTGTTTCCGTCCCTCTATACAAATAAAGTGTTTACGTAGCAGACTAGTAATGGACCGTTAAACATTGCATGATCAATTTTTTATTCTCAAACCGATATCTGGTGCTTGATTAAACATTCAAATAAACACCATTAGTTTCCTAAATGGGTGTCAAGTAAGGCCTACCATTATTTATTTGCTAACAAGGATTAACAAACTACATGTATTTAGTTCGAGCTAATATCCGTTACCTTATGGGATGAAACTAATGAAAAGAAATCAAAACCTCACATTGAAAGACTTCTGCATTCTATCCACAGACATACTTCATCCATGGTTCTATACATGTTCAGTTGATAAAAGAAATACTGCGATGAATACCTAGGCAAACCATTATAAACTCCGCCCCTGCTAGAGTAGTATGTCAAAATCACTGAGAGTTGTCCTCCTCTGACACAATAACTGTCAACACGAGAAGACAAACTGTAAAAATTTTGATTGGACGTTCACTGCTTGCGACAGCCGCCTACTACTGCATTGGAATAGAACAAATACTAGTTAGAGCACATCAATTTTATTATTATTATTATTTAGAGACGGCCATTGAGGTTAAATATTTGGAGCATGAATAAGTAAACAAGTCTGATACAAGACGCGCATGCACAATCCAACTTCCTGCCTGTCACGCACTCGCTCCTACATGGCATAGAAGGGCAGTGAGTGCACGGCTATCACTAATAAATTCAATAAAATGTATAAATGGCTAAAAAATACAGTTATAAAGTCAATAGAAATCAAGAGCGCTGCCGCATTGTCCTGTATTCTCACCCCATCAACAATTGTCAACCAAAGCCCTGAGACTTTAGCTGAAGCAAACAAGTATCATAGAACCAGAGGCTAGTTAGAGATAGTACCCTAGTCTATCATGCATAGCAAACTAATGCCAGATCACAATTGACGTGTTGGCTGAAAAGTGAGAAAGACAAATATCAAAGAGGGTGGCTAGAGAAGATGCCCCTAACTAAGAGGTAGAGCCTTAGTCTATAAGTGCTACATATGAACACAGTTAAAGAAGAGCGCAAGTTTTCTTTTTCTTTGGTGGCTCTGGTGGTTCCAGCGCTGCCAATATCGCCTCGTCGAACACGTTCTTCAGTCCTTTCTGCAAGCAGAGACATTGATATTGACAATCAGGTCGGAATGTACTTGGTGGTATTGATGCATGTCAAAGGCGTGCGAGTGACATCCATAACCAACATGAGCTTTAACCTCACTAATATACATAGCAGTAATGATGGTATAATAGTTCCTAGTAAATCGCAACAATTTGAGGAGTTATCTACACAATGTGAGGTGACACAACTCCCACAAACAGTAAATAGTTATCAAAATTGAACTAAATGGAGCAAATTTTTCATGAATGACAAAAACCATGTTTCATTCAAGAGATAGATCCATGATTTAATTGGGAACTAGTACAATTCATAGACTAACTTTGTTAAGTTGGACTATCCCAACCACCCGCAGCGCAAAGATTAACATTGAGATATGTAGGATATGTAGGAGCACGGACTCAAAAGAATAGGAATATTTAATTAGAGTTACAACGATATTTGACAGCTTCTTCAGAAAGAAAACGACGAGAATATTTCCACTCAGCATTGCTAGTTGGGCTATTGTTAAAAACTTGAATGCACCGAGCTGAATAAAAACTCTGTGAAGATTTTTTCATGTGTTTCAAATAGGACGCGATAGCTTTTGTCTGGTGTCTAACTTCAACTATTGATCCAAAAACCCAGAAAAAATTATTCAATTTTAAAACCACCTCTTTCTCTCATACCACAGTAGATGCTGTCAATGATAATAATTTTTGTTTACCCGATCAAGAAAAATCTTGAAGCGGGATGAGCATGCCCAGGGAAATTTCCTGTTAATTTTTTTCAGTTAAACAAAACAACACATTGAAAGAAAAACAATTTCTTTTAATGTAACCACCGAAAATCATGGCGCATAAAAAGAATTATTAACAAATTATTAAAGGTCAACCAAGTTTGAGAGGATATGATTTAATTTAAAATTTTGACATTGACATATGTTAGAAAAATTATCTGGAGTTGTCCTCTCACCAGTAAGACGATTCCTATAGACGCAGTCAGCACTCACCAAGAAGCAATTTTTTCCCGAAGACGCAACAAGTTATATAAAGCGAGTTTTCAAAATGTTGGATTGTTTGTCTAGAAATAGGGCCCCCTAATTATTGGCATTGTGGAGAGACTTTGGTAAAAAGATGAGACTGCAGCAAATTTTTTGGAGCTGTTTTTCTCAAGCCGGCAACTTTTTCATCTTTAGTAAGCTCGCTATTATGTACACACTGGCCTTCACGTGATAGTGTTTGTGATCATAATCAAAAAAATTAAAGGAAGGTTTGTTCAATGATATTAGCATAATTCTATATTGACAAGAGATGAACAAAAACATTGGCGAAATTATATTTCCGACGTTGTCTTTTTTCACAACAACGCTAATAATTAAATCTGAAATACTAGTTACCTTTTCAAGAAAAAAAATTAAAACCCTTAAATAATAATAATAATTAAGATTTTTAGAAGCGAATCTTAAACTAAAATCTTGATAAAAATGGTACAATTACTTGTTTGAATGTAAAATATCATAATGGAACTGCCGCTGCAGATAGCCGCTTCTGTCAATTGTGTTGTCATAGACCTCTACAGACCCATTGCACTTTTGTTGCCAAAAGTGAGTTTTCTCAACAGATTTACAATGTTTGATGAGAGAACCACTCCCATCCTGAGCCCTTTATGATGTTGCTATTTCAGTCCATACAATCAAAATTTTATAATTATCATTGTGTCTCCATTCGCGTTGCTCAGTGCCCAAAGGCAACACTTTGACAGGCGACACAAAATTTTTAGCTTTTTTACAACGAGCCAAACTTTCAAGTCTAACGGCAGCAATTTAATTTGTTTTGTACTAATAATAAAAAAATGTTTATGATGTACGAAGCTGCTTGGTCCACACAACTTGGCAATAAACAAAAATCGGCTAGTATGTTACATCAGCACAAAAAAGCAAGCCAAAACCAACACACTGCACACTGTACCTGGGTCAAGGCCTGCACACTGTACCTGGGTCAAGGCCTGCACACTGTACCTGGGTCAAGGCCTGCACACTGTACCTGGGTCAAAGCCTGCACACTGTACCTGGGTCAAGGCCTGCACACTGTACCTGGGTCAAGGCCTGCACACTGTACCTGGGTCAAAGCCTGCACACTGTACCTGGGTCAAGGCCTGCACACTGTACCTGGGTCAAGGCCTGCACACTGTACCTGGGTCAAAGCCTGCACACTGTACCTGGGTCAAGGCCTGCACACTGTACCTGGGTCAAAGCCTGCACACTGTACCTGGGTCAAGGCCTGCACACTGTACCTGGGTCAAGGCCTGCACACTGTACCTGGGTCAAGGCCTGCACACTGTACCTGGGTCAAAGCCGAACATTCCACATATTTCACAGCTCGTAACTCCTTTGCCAACTTCTCTCCAAAATCTGAGCTTATCGGTTTTTGTCTGTTCTTCTGCAACTTCTCTATGACGGCATTGTCGTCTCTCAAGTCACACTGCGTGCCAACAAGCAGGAATGGGGTCTTTTGGCAGTGGTGGGCAATCTCTGGCACCCACTAAAATATAACAGAGTCGAGAGGGATATTTAGTGCCCACTGAAACGTTACAGGAAGTGAAGTAGTATCTGGTAGAGATTAGTGCGGCGAGTGATATCTGGCACATACTGAAATGTTACAGAAAGTAAAGTGATATCTGGTACCCATTGAGAGATTACAGTGTGGCGAGTGATATCTGGCACATACTGAAATATTACAGGAAGTAAAGCGGTATCTGGTACCCATTGAGAGATTACAGTGTGGCGAGTTATATCCGGCACATACTGAAATGTTCCAGGAAGTAAAGAGATATCTGATACTCATTGAAAGATTACAGTGTGGCGAGTGATATCTGGCACATACTGAAATGTTACAGGAAGTAAATGATATCTGATACCAATTGAGAGATTACAGTGTGGCGAGTGATATCTGGCACATACTGAAATTTTACAGAAGTAAAAGATATCTGATACCAATCAAGAGATTACAGTGTGGCAAGTGATACCTGGCACATACTGAAATGTTACAGGAAGTAAAGAGATATCTGATACCCATTGAGAGATTACAGTATGGTGAGTGATATTTGGCACACTCTGACATGTTACAAAAAGGGAAGCGGTTACCTGTTACCAATGGGGTCCCAGTGGGGTAGTTTCTCTTTAGCGATGCAAAAGGAAGTAGTCCAGTTGATCATCAAACTTATCATTAGAAACCATGACGCGCTTGGCTATTATCTTGATTTGAGATATTTTAGGCGGCTGATATGACAAAAATGATGTCGTTGATAAAGCTCAAGGGATCAATTGCGCCTTTAAAATAGTTTTTAGTAAAAACATTATGGCTTACTCACTTGAAAAAGATCATGTAAATATTATGCTCAAAAATACTACGTGGTAGAGCCATAGTTTCGTATTTTGGCTTCAATTAAGTTTGCCAACAGAAAGTAAGGAGGACTCGCCCTCGTTATGACTTGCACCCACAGTCGGGATGTACTGAAATGATTTATGCGAACAGCGCATCGTCAGTATCATTCACCCCATGCCTATCTACTGCGCATGATTTGCAAAAAAGTTTGAGTACTCGGCTGGGAGATAACTCCCACCAGATCCTTATTAAGGGTATTGTTACATCTAGCGCCACCTATCAACTGCAGGGACCTCATTGAGAATACAGGGTGGTGAGTGATATTTAGCACATACTGGCATGTTACAGAAAGAAAAACAATATTTTGGTACAACAAAAGACATTAACAAACCTTTTCCTTCACGTTCTCAAACGATGAAGGGGAAACCACACTAAAACAGACGAGAAACACGTCTGTTTGAGGGTAGGACAAAGGGCGAAGTCTATCATAGTCTTCCTGTCCAGCTGTGTCAAACAGACCCAATGTGTACGGTTCCCCTCCTATCATCACCGTCACCGCATAGTTGTCGAACACCTACAAGAAAAAAAGGAATGAGAAAACGTAGATTGAAAGAACGGATGAAAAGACGAGTGACAGCACAAATCCAAGCACTTACTGTAGGGACGTATTCAGAGGGGAATTTGTTTGTCGTGTAAGAGATGAGCAGACATGTTTTACCGACGGCTCCGTCACCAACAACCACACATTTGATAGTCTGCATCCTCTACCGTGGCTGCCTGCAACACGTCAGCATCAGCTGCAGTTTTATGATGGAACAGGAAAATTACGATGAGATGTGTCAAAAATTTTACTTCAACTTTAAAAGGTGCTGGGCCGGGCACTTTTGACTGGATTTATTTTTTTTGGGTGATTTTATAATACAGATATTGTTAAAGATCTGCGCTATCATTTGCTCCTTCCTTTATGGAAACAATAAACGCTGGTTTGATAGTAACTTCCTCTCGATGTCTAACAATTTGTTTCAGGCTACAAAAATGGTCTTGTATGCATTGAAGAAGGGTCTCCCAAGGATAGTCATTGTGCGAAGGCTCCAAAAAAATTCTTCTAAAAACTGAGATGGCGATTGTTTGTGGGTTTTTTGGAGGCGTTTCAGCTGAGCTGTCAGCTCCGTTTATTATTAGTGCAATTGTTACGATGTACGTACCAGCATCCCATGTGATGTGTTCCATGGCTAATATCTTAAAACCTTTAGCAAGTTTTCAATTCAAAAAATTACTTTCTGGTTTGAAATTATTAAAAGATTGAGTTTTAAATCTTTTCAAACTTCTTTTCAATGAAGCATTGGTGCCATATTCAAGCATAGAACCAAAGTATACCCTTACGTAGTAAAAGTTGTAATCAAGTAACATAAAAATTGATCATTTCTAGAATCAATAATATAAATACGAGCTATTTCATGATTATCCTCAATAATTCATCATTGGCTATATAGCATTCTGATACGTACAAAAAAGACAATTTTAAGGGATGAGCCGTGCTACAAATTAAGCTTTTAAGCATGACTGCATGCAACATTTTTTTGTAGCGATTTTCTGAATATTCAGGTCTTAAGCTGCAGATTGATGTATTGGATGACCCTGTAGGTCCACTCAGTAATGATTTACAAGCTTGCCAAAAAGTCATTGGCCTCAAAAGCTCATCAAATTAGCTAAGTTTAGTTTACTATAACTTTTCGTTGATCGACGACTATGTCATCTTCGGGTTGCGGGCATGGTCAATTATAGTAAATTACAAGCGAATTTATATAATTGAAGTTATGTTATCTCCATTTAAAATGAAATCTGATTGGGCGATTCATTTAGTCTTGGGTCTACTGAAGACCATTGCAGCAGGAATAGAGAATCCTTGTGAAGAAACCCCATCAAAATTTAGTTATAAGATTTGCGGGTGTTTTACTATTAAGCGACATTTTCCGTCTGGCTTAAAATTTCACGCTGCACACATAAAACCAGAATTGGTGTTTTCGGTCAAGATGAATGCAATTAGTGTATACACTAGCATTTCTGGAAGAGGGTTATTTTGCAAGCTTGTAGATCAGGATTGAGTAGGTCTAGAGGGTCATTAAATACATCAATATGCTGCTTAAGACCTGAATATTCAGAAAATCAATAATAAAAAAAAAACGTTTGAGTTTTTGCTGTGTAAAGATGGCCATCGAAAAATATTGATGATAACGATCTTCCGTTAACATAAATACAACTATCGAATTGGTTAGACCGACAAGTATGTGGTTTTCAGTTAATCACCCACAAGTTCGACTGAAAAAAAACACCACCAAGGAGAACAAATGTTATACCATGATAGAGCGATTTAAGTATAATAGTAACCAAGCCAACACAATACATACACAGGGGAGAGGAGCCAACTATCCCTTCACCCCTTACATATGCATGTAACATTACTTCATCCAAAGCTAAACCAGTAAAACCAAGGTCATTCTCAACTCCGACTTGTGATGAGTAACACCAACTTTTTATGTTAAGTTCAACAAGCATTGGTCAGTAGATATCAATTTGAATGGGCACTAAAATGAAATTAGCCCTCACTGGCTTCTCAAAGCAACGCTGAATCACAGCAGTAGTTACTTATCAACCTCTGAATAGAATTAAAAGTAGTAGTAGAGGAAAATGGCACTCATTGAGGCATTGGGTCTATTGAAACTGAGGCCGATACTAGCAAAGCATTTTAGAATTGAAGTATGCAGAAAGTGATTAGTTGAATCGACCCATCTCACATAGACTTCGTGGTCAACAATTACAAATATAGTTAAGAAACTATTCTTCCACTAACGAAAATGTTTCAAAAACATGTAACCTTTTTTTATTTCCAGGATTATTATGCATTTGATTAGTTGCATAGTACCGCAATACTGGAAGCGAAAGTTGTAGTAGGTACAAAAGGTAATTCTAATTCATCGTCAAAAAACTGGATGACATATTCGTGATTTTGTTCAATCAGGTAGAGTGCAGCAGACACATTTCATGAGGCACAGTGCGTAGATCATACAAGACTTGCTATTTTGTATTTTTCTTTTGGTTCCAAGATTTTTGCATATGATCGAGGCTGGCAAAGAACAATGGCGCCATAAGCTTTAACTAGTATTCATAACATACGTGTTGAGGCCGAACAACACAACCAATAAATTGTTAAAATGAAATTTATTAAGCGTTCTAATTACTAGTTGAAACAAAACAAACTAAAAGAAATAACATTTCGACTAAAACATATTGGGTCATTGTAAACTGTATTCACGGTAGTAGGATGTGTGAATTACTGGTCGGTGCTTCATGTTTTGTTTGACTATATCCAGCTTTACTTGGAGCAGCTTGAGCAAAACTTGTAGGACTGCATGGTATTTGTTATAGAATGCATGATTACACAATAGTAAAACTACATCGCCTAACAATTTGTGTATAGCTCTTCTATTAGCTAATTGAGTAAATGCAACAACCATCAAAAACATTATTTACTGCAAAACTTGTGTTGTAGGTAAAATATAAATCATAAGTTTTCATGAATTGCTTTAAAAAAATCTTTATAGAACAGCTACACAATAAACAACTGGAGATGATGCTCAAAATTAATAATGACATTGTTGATTTGTAATAATAATTGTAATATTTTTTCCGGATTAAATTTATTATTATAATAATAATTGCTACAGTTATCATTCATGTATCATCATCAGCATTAGCAAAAGTAAATGAAAAAAAAACAAATTATTAGCAATCATCGTGGTGATTATTCATAAAACTGTAATACTACTGATTATTATATTATACACTATTATTACTAACTGTTACTACATCATTATTAGGTAATTGATATAAGTAAGTTGTAGTAATAGTTTTTTAATTAACTATTGTTGTGTAAAAGGAAAATAAATAATCCTTTATTTATTAATTAACATTATTATAATAATTTATTACCAATTATTACAGTGATTTTCAACTATTCACACTGCTAACTAATTTATTATAATAACCATTATTATCAAATAATACTCATTATCATTAACATCTAACAATGATGATTATTGTTACTATTTATTAATAATCGTCATCAATCGTTACATATCCGATATCGGTAAGATATGATAATTCAATAATAATAATAGACAACAATTGATAACGACAACAACAACTAAATAATAATTGATTAATAATTATTATAATACTGATAGACAATATTCGTAGTAGTAGAAAAAAGTATTACTTACAAGTTACTACTACCTATTGTTGTAATTAGAAAACAGTTAGTCAAAAGTAATGATAATTATTAAATTAATAATAATAGTTACAGTTAACAGTAGTAGTACTTATTATTAGTAGTATTATCATCACCATTAATTAATAATTAATATTATTAATTGTTAATATAATAAATGGTGATGAATGAATGATAATTAATAATAATGGTATGGTGGTTAGCAGTAGTACTAAGTAATAATTAATTATAAATAATAATAAAAACATTTTTAATAATAACTGTTCGTTGTCATTAAATTAATAAATAATATTTATTATTATTATAATTATTATTATCATCATTACTACTGGTTATTGTTTATTATTAATTTAATAATTATTATTAGTAGTAAAAAAGAATAATTATTATTATAAATAAATTATCATTGTTATTAAATTATAACTTTTTTGTCTCCTAATTAATATAATAATAATAATTAATAAATAAATAATTATAATAATTAATTAATAATTAATTAATAATAATAATAAATCAACTGCGACTTGAACATTTGGCACTACTAGCAAGGCCAACTAACAAGAAATACATAAATTATTCGCGTTAGGTTCTGGGTACCCAACCAATGTTTTACAATGAGTATGGAGCAAGGAAAATTCGCACTATTATTTATTATAGTAGTATAAGTAAGTATTGCTGTTGCTGAAAATAACAAATTAGTCCACTTCCTGTGTTCTGGCTAGTCGGTGTAACCAATCAGATTGGCGTTGGCATTTATATCCGCGTTATGATTGGTTACTATTTATAGAGCGTTGCTGATACCTTTCAACGCAATGAATGCTTAATCGTACCTACGCCAAATGAGAAGACAACTGCTGCTGATCAATAATACACTGCTATTCATTCAGAATAGTAACCGAAAAAGCCAACGTGATGGAGCAACTCCAACTCTATGCAAACCCAGTTTTGGATATAGTTTATTAACATTTAACTGATAACCTGGCAACAATGAAGAGATAATACAAAAATATTTGTAAATACGCAAATGAAGCAGCTAATAACTAAATATTAACACAGAACATGGTTCAAATCACAGACAAGCTGTAGCAGACGACCAGTAGTTTTGAAACTGAGACCTAACTGGTAAATAAATACAGCCACAAACTTAATCATTCAAAATACTTGATTCAGGCAGGAAATGCAAAATGTTACACAAGTCAATGCTGGGATACATAAAAGGTGAATGATTATAGGAAATGTCAGTTAGCGCACCAACGATATAATATATTGTACCAGAATGAACCAAAAATAGATAAGATATAATATAAGGTATAGATGAGAGAAGACATGGGGCAAGCAACAGTTAGTCATTCATGGTGAGTAGAGCATTGATAGTCGAGTCCTTATTCCCACGCTGTGCCTCAGCTACCGATTTGATCACCTCCATGTCGGTGTTAGGAAACATGTCCTTGATCTGATTGAGATCATCCTCCGACAGCCGGGGTGCCTGCTGAGGACGCTGCTGCTGTGGCTGTTGACTCTGTGGCGGGTAGGCAGCCTGTGGATAACAGACACATACAGTAGATATGAAGTAGGATACAACACAGACAATATATATAAACACATCAAAGTATCTGCGTGTGTTTGTCCATTTTATGTATGCCTATACCAGTACGCCGAGAGAGTTGAAAAATGTCATGCAAACAGCTATCGGACCATCTGTATGAAAGGTCAGAGTTAAAACTAGTCATTTGTTTTCAAATAAAGGATTTTTGTGTTTTTTTAACAATCTAAGGGCAAATGAATCATGAAAAAATCAAATTTTGCTAATACCAGATGGTTTGGATGTTGAATAAGCAATTGGGTTAACAACAATAAAGCTGGGGTCACATGACCATGCAAAGTTCCACGAATTCGTGCAAATAAAAAAACGTACGAATCATAACCTGCCATACGGGGTTGTCTTCTTCCAATATCGTACGAATGATTTTGCACGTGTAAATTGTAGCCAGCCAATTAGAAGACAAGGTAAATTTTAGCGATCCTAGCTTTGGGATTATTAAGCAGTTTCCTGTGTAGTAAATAATAATAAATAAGAATAATAATGCACACGATAACGATAAAGAATTACTTCAAGGATAATAATTAAATATTCATTAATAATCATTGTTATTATTATTAGTTATTATTATTATAAAAAAATGATAATAATTAACAAATAATAATTAACTAATAATAATAATTAAATATTAAAATAAATAATAATAATCGTTATTTATAATTAACAATTATCATCCATCATTCCTTAGCAGAGGCAAACGAGTGGAGGCATGAACAAATTTGACTGAATGCTCTTTCTAAAATTGACCTTGACCTCAGTCTGATCTCAGTCAGCCAATCAAATTAACCATCGTGCAAATTTTCACGTTACACGAATAGTGCATCGTTAACAAACCACGATGCGCGATTTCGTGAGAATTCCACATTCGTGCGAATTAAATCGTGGAAATTCCCACGAATCGTTGAAAAATTACTCCGTGTGGCCGCTCCTTAAGAGTACATAAGCCAGTAGTCGCCAAATTTTGACGTAACTGACTCCATCAGTTTTCAAGAAGGACGCCCCAAACAAAAACTTTTGAATTAAGGGCAAGAGAATTGTCTCCAAGAGCCATCGGTGACGTTTATTTATATGATGATAGAGACGGCAGTTTATATAGATTACTATATTTGGCGTTGATGTCACGGTCATTCAATTATACATAACTTCCAAAGTCAATGGTCGCGGTATCTAAGGAAAAACGCGTTTCCGTTTTTTCAAAATACAACAATTATTGCCACTTTTGTATCAGTACAAACTGCTAGTTTATATCCTTTAGCAGGTTATTTTTCAGTTTCTGCTTTGAAATTGACATGTCTTTTTTCTTTTAAATACATTTTAAACAAATAAACAAGAATATAAGAACAAATTAAATAACAAAACTGAAACGTATCCTTAGATGTAATTCAATCTGGCTATAAGCTGTTTCCCATAATTGAGCCGATTGAGAAAGAGCATCTCTATCCCCATTTCGTGTTAGTTTATGGCTGAGAATCAATTCCAATCCATCATGATGCAATCCCATACTTATCATTATCGATCAGAGCGGAAAAATCTCAGTTGTATATTGGATAATTCGAGCTAATTTTAGGTATTGTAGCAAAGTAATTTTGCGATTAATCAAGATCAATAAATAGGAAAATATGATTAATCTTGACTAACTTTCTTAACCATGTCACAGCCCCAGTAAACATATAGTTTTATTAATAATTATTATTTTCCAATCAGATTGTTCTATTTTCTCACAGCCTTTCATTTTGAAAGCTGATTCTCTCAGTAGTGATTTGAATAGCCGACACAAACAATTAGTACAATTTAACATGCAGCTGCAATGAAATATGTGTGAGCAGTCAGTCACTTGAAGTCAAACTGAGCTTGAAGTCAAAGTGAGCTTGGAGAGAAAAGAAGGTAGAGCTGCACTGGAGTGGGAAGAAGGCGGGACAAAGCAATGGGTATTACTGCTAGTTATGTATCTATAGGTGGGAAACTGACCATCGGCACGGGCTGCATCATTGGAACTGTAGTCATCATAGGCTGATATACTGGTTGAAATGTGGGGTACATGCCCGGGGCACTGGGCATCATCACTACTTGTGGAACTGCTGGCTGCTGTATCATCTGTGTTGGTTCCATAGCCTGCAACGTGCACAACCATACAGTTAACCATAGAGTGAACTGGAAGAGTGAGCAATTGTGCGGATCTATATAGGAAAACAAAGCTAATTGGATGCGTGAACGAGCGAGAAAAAACCAATAGAGTTAAAAATTATAGTAAGCTGTTTGAGTGAGCCACCGGGGTTGATAGACTTAACAAATAAAATAAACAATAGAGCGAATTAATAGAATGATCAAAGAGTAAACCATAGAACAGAAAAATAGAATAAACCAATAGAATGATGTAAAAAACTGATAGAGCGAGACAATAGAGAGAAAATAGAGCGAGATACTCACAGTGAAGGAGAATATAATGTTAATCATGCCTTCCTTGCCCTCGCCCTGTTTACCAGACAGGGGGAACCATTCATCCACCACTTCCCCTGAGAGCACTACTTCAGGAATGTCGATGTATGCCCAGGCAATCCTGTCGTCTCCTTGAAATGTTTTCTACAAGCAAACAAACTACTGTAGCACGTGCTCATGACTTGTGGAGAGCGACGAGTGATTGCGCTATGCAAGGAATTGTGGGACATACATTGAGTATGCTTAAGCCCTGGCTACACACATCGACAATTTGTAGGCATGCGGGAGCCGATGGTTGATACATCATTTGGTAGGTGCGTAGACAAAGATGTGGGTCTACGTTGATACAAAAATAAAAGACGCTAACTTG
The DNA here is from genome assembly GCA_945261195.1 of Cryptosula pallasiana. Classification (NCBI taxonomy): domain Eukaryota; kingdom Metazoa; phylum Bryozoa; class Gymnolaemata; order Cheilostomatida; family Cryptosulidae; genus Cryptosula; species Cryptosula pallasiana. The sequence continues at coordinate 16,057,591 of OX183136.1, forward strand.
ATTGGGTATTTTTTTTAAATTTTCAAAATTTTAAACCATTATTGGATGATAACATTATGGCAAGCCAATATTTGTACTGTTTTATAGAGTATAAGAGCGTTCCAAATGACGTTCCTACAAACTATTGGTGTGTGTAGCCAGGGCCTTAGGCTAACATTATTTTATAGTGACATTAGTTTGGGATTGGAATGAAAATCCATGGTCACACGAAAGCGAATCTTTGACGAAACTGTAAACGAAACTATTTTTTCAGGCCCAGCAAATTCATTGCTGAGCAAACCAAACGAATATTTCAGTTTCGCCGTGATCAAGCAATGCTAGGTTTGGGAAAATCGTCGGTTGCGATGCTTGCATGTGATTGGACCATTGGACCATATAAGCGCATTAATTGGTTTATTTTCTATGTGCCTTTATTGGCTGGTCCCCAATGTCAGGGTCATTCACAATGAACACATTGTTTCCATAGCAGCACATTTGTTTTTGAAAAAATAATTATTTATTTTATTATAATGAGTTTTAAATAAATAAAAGATAATAATAAATTATAACCAAACCATTGGAATAGTAATGACTGGTCAAACTTAGCTATTTATTAAAATAATCTAATCCAAACCTCGCTTCAATTAATTTCCATGCTTTTGCATCACGCAGGAAAGTACGAGTAGGCCGCGCACAAAGTATAATGCGCTGTCATTGGATGAAACTAGTGATCGCTAGGTTTAACGAACCAATTATAGTTGTCGTGTGGCCGGCCTAACGAAACTTTATTCGCTGTGCTTCAGGGATCATTTGATAAAGTTTCGTTATCGTACTAAGTTATCGGCCTATGCGGCTGATTATCGAGGTGCAAGTCAAAACTATTACAGATAAAACACTTTTAGATCACAGTCAGGTGATAGAAATGTGCGTAGTTCTTAATACCAGCATCATAATTTTACTGTCTTTTGTAAGCTTCGTTGCTATAAAGGTTACAACGTATTATTACAGACAGGTAAAATACACACATGGACATCCGCACATGAGGCAAATGGTCATCACAGACATACCTCATCAAATATCTCTATATAGGCTGAATCCACACCTTTTGGTAGGTAACTGCAAACACAGACATATAGTATACATAGACATATAGTATACATAGGCATACAGCATACATAAACATATAGTATACATAGATATATAGTATACATAGATATATAGTATACATAGACATATAGTATACATAGATATATAGTATACATAGACATATAGTATACATAGATATATAGTATACATAGCCATATAGCGTACATAGACAAATACTCACATAGACACATACTGTAGTATACAGAGACATATAGAGACATTTACCATTGTACAGCTTTATTCCATCTTGGATTTTTGGCCCCACTGGACGCTGTCGGTGTTTCAAACACGGAGTGACCAATTCTAACACGACAGTACGGGTCCATCTTTGTTAATCCATAGTTTTTGTTTAGTTTGGCCTTTAACACACATGGAATCTGACAGTGAGAATTTCACTAAAAACATTTCACGATTTAGTTTTTAAAAAGATTTTGGTATAGAATGGATATAACAAACAAGGGTTTGGTACAGAATGGATATAACAAGGGTTTGGTATAGAATGGATATAACAAGGGTTTGGTATAGAATGGATATAACAAGGGTTTGGTATAGAATGGATATAACAAGGGTTTGGTATAGAATGGATATAACAAGGGTTTGGTACAGAATGGATATAACAAGGGTTTGGTATAGAATGGATATAACAAGGGTTTGGTATAGAATGGATATAACAAGGGTTTGGTATAGAATGGATATAACAAGGGTTTGGTATAGAATGGATATAACAAGGGTTTGGTATAGAATGGATATAACAAGGGTTTGGTATAGAATGGATATAACAAGGGTTTGGTATAGAATGGATATAACAAGGGTTTGGTATAGAATGGATATAACAAGGGTTTGGTACAGAATGGATATAACAAGGGTTTGGTATAGAATGGATATAACAAGGGTTTGGTATAGAATGGATATAACAAGGGTTTGGTATAGAATGGATATAACAAGGGTTTGGTATAGAATGGATATAACAAGGGTTTGGTATAGAATGGATACAACAAGGGTTTGGTATAGAATGGATACAACAAGGGTTTGGTATAGAATGGATATAACAAGGGTTTGGTATAGAATGGATATAACAAGGGTTTGGTATAGAATGGATATAACAAGGGTTTGGTATAGAATGGATATAACAAGGGTTTGGTATAGAATGGATATAACAAGGGTTTGGTATAGAATGGATATAACAAGGGTTTGGTATAGAATGGATACAACAAGGGTTTGGTATAGAATGGATATAACAAGGGTTTGGTATAGAATGGATACAACAAGGGTTTGGTATAGAATGGATATAACAAGGGTTTGGTATAGAATGGATACAACAAGGGTTTGGTATAGAATGGATATAACAAAACAGTCGGCTGGCAGTACTACACAAACCTGTGCTAGCGTTACACTTAGTCTACCGGTTACATTAGTGGGCATGCCTTGCATTCCACCATATCCTGTCATCTGCTGCGACTGTAACATCCTCGCTGTCATCTCATCGCTGCTCACCTGCTGCTGGGCGGTAGACTGAGGTCCTGTTGATACTCGAAGAAAATCAGGAGGCAAGTCGCCTACTACAACCTGAAATAATAATAGAAGATGTCAAACAGAAAGGAAATTTTTTCATATTAAAACAATGAATAAAGTAATATGTAATAATAATTTTTTACTAAAACACATTATTACCAATATTATTGCCTCGCTGTTTGTTGAAAATTTTTTAATTATTATTATGACTAGTTTACTTGAAAACATGACAGTCATCATTCATTAGGTAGCAAACTTACTTAATAAATGATTATAGTTGATTCTTCTAACCTTTAGCTTAATTGATTAGTAGTACTAATAAATACTTATAACACAATTAGAACAAAATAAACCATAACTATTACTACCATTGTAAGAATATAATAATAATGATAACAATTATTATTGTTCACAATGCTAGCTAACATAATAACAATAATAGTGTATAATATAACAATATATTACTATAATCCTTATGTAGCAGAATTTATAGCGACATACTAATCACTGCTTATCACAAAGTTATAATCAGGTGAGAGATAAAGCTCATAAGAACAAATGCAAATCATGGAAGGTGCCGAGAAAATTAATTCGATGTAGAATCAGAAGCAGGAAGAGGGCTTTAGTGAAAAATTGATTAAACACAAAATAAAACACCAAAGAGTGGTTGTCGATATTAAAAACAATCACGCAACTGAAAAAAAAATGCAAGCACACAACTACTACCAACTATAGAAGGCCGTGCTATGACCAATCAACATTTCTGCGAACAGTTTAATCATTATTACGCATCAGTAAAGCTTCATATAGCGATCGTGCTAGCAATTTTGCTTAGCAATTGGGGAAGTTCCTCCACCAAATTGCGCAAGTTTTCGCTACTACCCATTCATCAGCAATACCGGTCAAACTCGCTGTTACAAAGCATAGCCTTCAATTTATTATAGGATCGTTGATAGATCGGAGCGCTGAATATGACGAGACACTATTGGAAACAGGGGTAAAGTTTGTTTAAATCGTGATTGGCTGACCAAGGAATCCGCTAGCGATTTTTTGATCTCGATCAAAACCTGGCGATAACCTCAAATAAAATGCTAGCGATTGCTTGGCGATTTTGCAGGAAACAGAAGTTGCAAAATCACGCAATCGCTAAGGAAATCGCTTAGTAATCGCTATATGTACATGAGGTATAAGAGATGAGCGAGTTCCAGTCAGATCTCCCCAGCAAATACCAGCATCACATGCATTACAACCACCCAGTAGAGGCGAAGTTAAACATCTTCTCAATAAACTCTACATCACCAAATCAATATCTGCAGAGGACTTTCCAAAATGGGTTTCTTTGGAGGGGAAAAGGGATATGCACACGCCTCTGTGACATCATTAATTGTATGCTGGATAAGCGGAAATGAGCACAGATCAAACCCCTACTGAAGGTATCTTGCTCATCTAAATTCAAGAATTACTGTCCTATATCACTGTTATGTAACCTCGGCAAATTATCTAAAGAAGTAATTATTAACAAATTGATAACTCGACTGAAACAAGTAACTGATCCATTTCAGTTTGCCTATCAGATTAATATTGAGACAGTAGATGCATTGATACAGGTTGCGGAGGATTTCACAGTCCGGCTCGACAGAGCTGACATTAAGCTCCTACAGAGTGCAGCTTTGGACTTCTCAAAGGCATTCGATTGTTTACCACCCGTTATACTTATTGAGACAACAAGGAACTATGAATACAACAGTGAAATTATAACTCTTATTGGTAATTTCCTTCACAACAGGATGCAGAGTGTAAAGTACGGCGAGACTAAATCAACATATGTCAGCATAACCGTTGGTGCTCCACAAGGGACAAAGCTCAGGCCCTTACTCTGGCTGATTTACTCCAACAAATCCTTTGGGCTTGGTCTGCGACGCAAGTCTCATTGCAGTATTTGCTCAATTTCTTTGTAATATGGTTATTCTTCATATGGATGCACCATGTGCATGACCTCTGTTGGTGAAATCATATTTGGGAATTCCATCAGGAGTCGTGCTCCCTTGTATTGAGGAGACAACTTCAGGTCCAGGAAGCAATTCTAATGCATTGTAGCCCGAGATCTAACACCCGTTGGGTGGGCGGGGTGGTTCAGGTACCTACCCGGCCTCAGTTTGGAAACTGAGGGCCTGAGGCTACGGCTCCATCGACATAGCCCGAGTTCCAACACCCGCCGGTTGGGGCAGGGCGGGTCGATTACCCACCCCACCCAGGGTGGGGGGGCCGAGGACTTGAGGCTACGCCAGCGATGCTGGGGGACCCGCCGCTGGAGCCCCGGGACCACCTGGGGCCGAGATGCGGACCGTCAGCATTGTAACAGATATAGCGGCCGTTCGACCTTCTGACCACATTTCCTACCGGAAGTGTGACACGCCTGTCTCCTACCGGAAGTGGGCGATGCCCGTGACGGACAGACGGAAGTACGGACACCCCTTCGTCTTTTGTAATATGATGATATGGCCATAGAGGGTTATAATCATGTGAAGTGCACTGACAACACCACATACTATGTCGCAATCTACAACCGTACTGAGCAGTCTGCAATTGCTCCCGCCATCGTATCAACCAAATGCTGGTCCGTGAATAATAATATGCTGCTAAATGCTGACACGAAAAAATCATCAACTGAACTACAGATGTACTGAACTGCAAATGCCTGAACTACAAATATACATACGATAAACCTATTCAAATTGATAACCATTTTCTGACACTGGGCCCAAACACAAAGTTTTTAGGAGCTCTAATAGATAAGCTTTCTTTTAACAAGCATGTTGACGGTCTAGTCATCAAGTGCAATATGAGGTCATTTTTGATGAGGGAGCTGAGAACAAACGGTTTAAGTAATGAAGGCCTCAGGTTATTTTATTCCACAAACATTCTATCAATTGTGTGTTATGGGACTCCGCATGGTTTACGTATCTGTCTAATAAGCTCAAAGACAGGCTGGAGCAAATCGAATGCTTAGAAACAAAAATAGTTCTTCCTGATTATGAGTATGATGATAAATTTATATTTTTAGACCTTCCAAATTTTATCAATGTTCAGGTTATCCTTCTCACAGTTTTTTAGGAAGATAATGAATGAATAACAATTCTCATCCTCTTTTTGAAAAGCTGATTTTTAATACTGATACCAGAGCATCCACTAGAGCTGGCAGCCCATTCCGCCTGAAGCAGTGGAAAACCATTGAACGATCTAACATTTTTTTTTTTAATTATTTCATCATTTATGGCATTTTTATGATAATAAGTAATAACTTTATTTATGAAGAATGATGCTTTTGTCTTTTAAGTAACTGCTTTTTTATGACTTGATAAGGTGAATCGTCCGATTTTGTCTCATAAGAGATATGAAAATAAGGTGATTTGTTTAAAATATAAAAACTAATGTAAAATAATTAATACAAAATTATCTATCATTAACAACAAAACGATAGTAGTAATAACAATAATAATAATAATTATAATGATAACATATTATTATTAATTATTAATAACTAACAACAGAACTGAGCAGTAGTAGTAGTGTGGTGAGTATTATTATTATTATTTATTACTTAATTAATTAAATTAGTAGATACATAGATTTCTAGTTAACATCACGTCAGATCATCATTATTTATTTTATTATAATCATTAATATTATCATTTAAAAATAATTACTGTAAATAATTACTGCCGTTGTGTATTATCATTCATTAACCTCTCCTTTTATCTGCCAGTCCTGGGTTATGCTTCCGAGGCTTGGGATCCCCACTTGGTAAAACATGTGGAACAATTGGAGAGAGTGCAGAGGCAGGCGATCCGATTCATATGTGGCCAAAAAGGAGTCGTTAGTGTCACAAAGGCTAGGGTGGATCTCGGATTGCCCTCATTAGAAGAGAGACGGAGGAATGCCCGTCACAAATTGTTTAGTAAAGTTGTCAGCGGCAAACATAATTCTTTTCTTAGGGCTGAATTTGAAAACCACCAAAATTCTTCCCAATCCAGACATCTTACGAGATTAGTGGTTAGGTCAGTGCCTCCGGTGCAAGTTTCCAATACAGGTTTCCTCGTGCACCATGGCTTTTTCTGTCGCACTTCCAGAGAGTTGAGAGCTCAGCCCAAAAGATAGTGGTGCTAAATGTCGAGCTTTCTTTCGTTCTTTTATGATTTTAGTTTTGATAACTAACATCATGACGTCTCCCCCTTCCCCACACCCAGGGGTCTAGGAGATCTAGACAAACATAACAACAATACATAATATTATTAATCATTTCATTATTATTAATTATTATTTATTTATAATCATCTATTATTATTATCTCTATTATCGCCGTATATATATAGCCAATACAAATGGATTTTTCAAATCAGCCTTGGGACGTTAAAAAAACATATCATTGTTTCGTAGAATCATATCTTACAGTCACAATAGTATACTCATAGTGGTAAACTTTTTTTTCCCTCATTGATTATAATAATAATTATCAAATTTAATCAATTGATAATATATTATAATTATAACATATATAAATAATAATTATTATTCATTATTATTATAATAATTATTATTGCTCTTGTTGAGTTCCTGAGCTCTGCAGCCAGTGTTAATTGGTGTCTGGTTAGAACCTCTAACCTGAGACATCCAACATCACTTTCCTCAGTATAGTAGCCGTTCATAGAAGAGCAGAAAATTGAATACTGTCTACTTCCTTCTGCTGTAATATTAATTATTATTATTATTAAATTTATTATTAATAATTATTTATTATTATTGGTGTTGCTCTTACTGCTTACCTGACCCGAAGGTGTAAGTTTAGTAACCAGTGCCATAATTCAATGCTGATACTATTAGTAGAAGGCTGTAGTGTTGGGTTCGTATCTCCTCACAGTTTTGGTGTTGAATAATAAATTTATTCACTGATGACGATAATAACAAATAATGTTATTATTATTATACTTGAAAATGTAACATTTAGTGACTGTAGTCTGTAGGCTAAGAACAATGTCAACACTTTATAACTTAGCAGTATAATGTAGTCAATCAATTTACCTGTCGTTTAAAATATTGTAGCTAACAATATTGGAGATTACCGTAATGGGCTGTACACGGACGTCGCATTAGCAACTAAGGAACTCAAATAACAGCTCATGTGATTCTGATTGCATCCGATCTCTCGTTGCGAGAGTTAGCTTCTCCTTTTTTCAATAAAAGAAAAGATAACTGCCAAAATAAATATTTTGATTTTATTCAGCAGCATTAAAAAGCAATACAGAAAACAAAAACAACACAAAAATAACCAATAAATGAAAGCAAGAACAACACAATTTTGAGGTTGATGCACAGTAAAAGATTTCTCACCCAATATTTTATCACTTGAGAGCAGCAATAAAAATACAGTTTTTTGCTGGAGACGTTTTAAATTATTTTTTCAATTTTCATTATGTGCCCCAAAAGTATATTATATGGCCATATATATGATGATACATTGCATAACATAATCAGGGCTTTAAAGAGAACTTGTTATAATTATAATTTGGATTACCTGATGGAAAAAGTGAAATGGTCGTTCGAATGACTCATAAGCGATGGGTGTTGACTAACTTGTCACATGGTGTTGACAGGGTTGTGACATTATAATAAATAGCTTGGCAAAGTTATTGGTTAGAGAATTTAAAATTTCTGAGTGCCATTTCATAATTTTTATGAAGTGTTGTATTATTCTACTTTCAAGGCACTGCACCTTACTAAAAATGTGTCAATCATACTACGTATATACTGTGTTAAGAAAGTCGACTTTTACAATCAACCCATGCTGCTTGGCCCCGCCCACTTGCAGGAATGATTAATAACGCGCTAGTTCCTAGATATATTTACGAATTTTTCATATTTGCTGTTAATAAATCAGGTCACATGGCAAAGTTAGTGCAAACATTTATTTCAAAAATACAAAAACAAAATCATGGAGTGAGTGGAGCTTGTAGAACTTATGGCATCAAAAAATTGCAAAAATAATTTGGTATGTTGACTGTTTCGCTCCAAAAAGAAATACAAAAGCAACATTAACATCATATATTTTGCAGTTTCGTTTTTGAAATCAGATGTTTGGTGATAGAATAGATTCACAAGTTATGTAAACCATGCTTCACTATTCCTATTTGAAAAACAACTCAGCGATTTTTGAGGGTTTAAAGCTGGAAATATCGTTGTTTCACTGGAAACTGTTTGTGATTTGTTGTTGCATTCTGCAGTAAAGTTAAATAAAAGTGTGTAATTTTGAATTCAACTCTTAGCTAATTAGTTTTAATTTGTGAGCCGTCCAGGTAAAACTGTAATTGAGTATAGGCAGATCCTCAAGATTTCAAATATTCTTGGTTGTTTCATAGCAAAAATTTTAAAAATATTTACATGAAAAAACTAATTTTCTAGTGTTCAACTTCTACGTGAAAATAGGCGGACACCATATTTGTTGCTGAAAGAACTTAATCGAAAAGCACTTTATCGTGGCTTTTGTCATTGATGCTGTGTATTTTTTAGTTACAAAAAAAAAAAATGTTGAGCTTTTTAAAGATTCACACACATAAAACCTATTTTGAATTCTTTCAACATCTATATGCAATAAGTAGCACATTCTGTGCACCAGTCATGGTTTGTAAGCGTACATAATGAATTTGTACAGTGAGAATATCACAATTAAAGATTAATTACACAAAAATTAACGCAGTTTAGATCAAGTATATAACTTTTGTTAAAACATAGTGATGTGTTTCACGTGGTCAATAAAGTATGAACAAAAATACTCTTTCAAATAATTGCAGAAGTATCAAAAATAAATTATGCTAAAATCAAATTAATTCAAGAGTTGTCTACTCACAAAATGGACAACTCCTAATCAAAGTAGGAGTCAACAATTCATAAAATGTGTGCAAAACGAAAAAAGTTATACAGAAAAGTTGCTAAGAACTGGTCTTTGTTTCAGAGTGTTTGGTTGAGCCAGACCTTAAAAGAGTGCTGAAAGCTTTGGCCATGTCCACGATAGATCGACGCCGTTTCACCGTTGCCTTTGACGAGACTGTTTGACAAAGTGAAAAAAGACTTTGAAAGATATCAGAGATACTGTCATATTCACTAGAAGCTGCACTGATTTCTGAAAACTGACAGTTAGTGTAATGCTCCGTCAAATCTTTAACACTCTCAACGCTAACCGTTCTTTGATGCTCCAGGTCTGTTTTATTGCCTAGCAACAGGCAAACGTGATTCGGTTTTTCTCGTTTGATGTCTTTAAGAAGATCGCTTGCATAATGGAAGGATGGTAAGTTGGTGACGTCATAAACAATTACTATAGCTGTGCTCCAATACAAATGGTCTATAGCTGCGTTAGAGCCTTCCTCATCACAAGGCTACAAAAGTTTAGATGAGATGTCAATGACCATTATCTGATAAATACGAGTTGAATGACAACTGGATAGTATAAGTAAATGTAGACATGGTTGAAGAGAAAATGGCAACTTCGGTGGACATAGATGAGGAAAAATGGGGGCAAGTTTGATGAAAAAGATAGAAAAAAAGCTGCCATGTGAATGCTTAAACAAAAATCAGGATTTTTCTATATAAAGAGTTTGAAATCGATATGTATGTTGATTGGTCAATACGTTTGATTTTAATAATTATAGCAATTTATAATTTTTATAATACAATAATCATGTTAATCAATGATTGTAAGTAATTTTTAATTTTCTAATATTTTTTTCTGATTTGTATTTAGACGAATTAACAATCTATCACATTTTAAGAACTTTTAAACCAATGACCACGAGCACGAAAAACTCTTTACATAGAAAAACCCCAAATATCATGGTTACATAACAAAAACAACACTTTGCGTAGTTATTCACTAAATTTGCTTTTTTTTGCTGTTGTCAGCCATTTATTCCGCTCAAAATGTCGACAAATAACAAAGTGACTTACACTAGAACCATTTGTGTCCAACATTTCCAATCGAAGAGTTTTGCTCGCGTCCTCATTGTTTACCACTAAATGATTACTTTTATACACCATATCTACAAAAGAACACATCCGTCGTACACTTCAGTTGGTAGCAAAACAGCACCACTCAAGGTGACATATCAAAACAAATGTTTGATAAAATCGCACAAATACATAAATGTTATGTTTACATAGCCAGTTAACGAGTGACGTGAGACTGATTACATGGGGTATAACTTTAAAAGGGAAATGTTACCTTCCGAGAACCGAGGGTATGTTTACTTGACACATTTAAGTTACAAAGTAAACAAGGTTTAGTTAAAAGAGGGCTTGTTTGATATTGTAGATAACTAACCTATTCTAATGGAGGTTAGATAAAGTGGTTTTTAAATTGCAACAACTCAAACTGTTTACATAGCCCTCAGTGATCTTTAGTTGAACTGCTCTCCCACCAAGAAAGGTGCCAAAATTTCATAACGTGGTTGTAATAACAATTTGTTTGATTAATGATGAAAGCATCGATAAGAATCGATAAGTAATTAGGCTGCCAGGCAAAGCATGGCTGGTTTGGTGCAATAGAGAGCAGACGATACACAGCAAACGAAAGAGATCAGAAGATGGAGAGCAGATGATAGAGAGCAGGCGATAGAGAGCAGGCGATAGAGAGCAGGCGATAGAGAGCAGAAGATGGAGAGCAGAGGATGGAGAGCAGAAGATAAGGAGCAGACGATAGAGAGCAGACGATAGAGAGCAGAAGATAGGAGCAGAAGATAGAGAAAAGAAGAGAGCAGACGACATACAGCAGACGACAGCTAGCAGATGAGTAAAAGGTGTTCGATGACAAGATCTATAAATTACTCAATGGAATGCACAAAAGTAATTTTTGGAGCAGAAATTACCCAACAAGGCATTTTCATAACTAGTAGCTATCCTAGGTTTGTTTCACACCACGCCTAAACAAACCTCAAAGGTTTCTTTCACCACTGCACAGCTAACTGGGGTGTGAAATGTATATAAAATATGGCAGTCTCATTGGTTTGACACAAATTCTTCGAATAAATTACCAGCCCGTTGACATAATACATTATTGTGAATAGTTTTGTATCCGGGTTAATAGTGACGTCAAACAATAACGGATCACCGGTAGAACAGTGTTTTAATTTGAACTAAATGTCAGAAGGAGTGATGCAAACTGCTGTTGCAATGAAATCTGCATACATATTTTATGTAGGAGTGAGGGGGAGAGCGTCATCTACTTGTTTGAGTGTTCTGATCAGTGTTTTTTTGGCTATTTATAAATCATTTTTGTGGTGAAAGTGTTAACGAGCTTGCGAGAACATCGATACCAAAACAGGAAAAACTAGTTACATCCAGGTTTATCTAGCCGCACTGCTTTTGTGATGTAATGACTGTTTATTTCCATTCAGAACTGAGAGAAGACAAAAGAATGAATGCAAAGAACCGTGGTTACATACACTCTACGACCAGCTGCTAGTCCTGTAATGAATTCGTCTCAGAACACCAGGAATGTTAATTTCTTAAGACAGTTTCTATGACTAAACTAAAACGATTTACTTGTGGTCTGGAGCAGTGTTGCCTTGGTTGCAATGAAATGGTAGACAAACCAACCAAAGGTTTAACCCATCTTGGGTGAAGCCCAACTAGGTTAACCTGAAAAACCTTGTTCAAGTAAAACTGATTGGGTTTTTTGTTGTACCAAAGGGTAAATCGACAGCTTAACTTGTTTGGACGAGGCAGAGCTCATCATTTTTTTCTACTAGCAAAAAATCATCGATTAAAAATGGTTTTTTAGTCGCCAAATGCTGTTCCAATACCATGATTTATTACAAGTTTCCGAGCCCGCAGGTTGTTTGCTCTCAGGGAACATTCGATTTACAAGAATGGCATGCAGCCAATCCTTTAGATGTTGTTGTGTTGGCCAGTCCAAAGCGAACTACATGCCAATCCAGGTTTCTCTAAAGTTGGCTGGTTAGTGGCATGGGGAAATGTCACAGGTATTGCCAACCTTATTCAACCTTATACCCTCGATGCAATATACATTAATCCCAATTTTAAGAAGAACGAAAAAAGCAAAAACATTTCTCTATTGAATCGAAAGCTAGCGAGAAATGACAATCAGAGAACGGTCAAGTGAAGAATTTACACTTCTTAATGATTTATGTCCGAGATAATGAAGTAGGGGACGTGATTGAGTTTTCATAAACTTTGCCATTGGGTAGATTTTATTATGATTTATATGCTCTCTAGTCGGTGTAAACTTAACTATATTGTCGTCCATTGCCAGAGATTTATCGCACATCTTGTGATCTATTAGACATCAATACCGTTTGAGGTTACATAAAACTTGCAGTAGGAAAACCTCTGTATCAACATATTAGACAGCTGATTGAGATCTAGTTTTGGCAATTGGAGGGATGAAAGCATACCAGGCAAGATCTGAATGCATTAACCGATTGAGATCTTGTACGAGCTCGAGCAACGCGAGTGGAAATTGAGTAAGAAAAAGTGGAAAGATGATGGAAATGGTTATAAGAATTAATCGAGTTAATGATATGCAGTCGAACTCATGCATAAGTTGTTGTGGTGGAGAAAGGGCAGACGAGGTAAAACGTCAAAAAGTGAAAAATGATGACGTATGACAATTTAGCATAAGGACGCTGCGGGTGGCTATAGCTATAAACCAGAAAAAAAAACATTGATGATTTGGGTGAACAGGAGAATGAAAGAGAAAGAGGGAGGGAAAAAAAGGGAGATGAGATAGAGGGGTGAGAAAAGTTGGCAGACTCAAAGCCTTATCATTTGTGCATTTCAAACGACAAAAAAACTTCCTCAGCAAAGTACGTTTAAATTACATTAAATTACAAAGTTTTATAAACATTTTTTACTTTACAGAACAGTGAATCTTACCTTTATCATTCTGATAGGTACCGATGAATCGTTTTGTCAGCAGCTTAACAGCGATAGCTAAAAATAAGAGGATCGCCAATTAGTCTTAAAAAAATCATCTACTCGTCTGTGTGCCATTAAAAAGCAATACAGGAAGTCCGTTTGAATATTTAACCAAAATGAACATTACGTCACATACTTGACAATCTTTTTTAGTTTCAGGGCTATTTAGCATGACTACAACACTCTAGATAAATGTTATTTATCATGGAGACAAGTTTATTGAATTAGATCAACATCTGGCATAGCTAATTCTTACCTGATTTGCCAACAGCCTGATCGCCTACTACCACAAGTCTGAGACAGTCCCTGCTGGTTTTCCTTTTGACAGACTTGACTGTGCTGGGTACGGATGATGAACGATTGCGGCGATATCTGGGAGATGAATTTCCGCTGTCTGAACTGGAGGAACTGCTCGTTCTCCTCATGTCTCTGCTTGTAGTTGTTTACTTTTACCAGCTGGATCCTATATTGGCAGAAAGCCAAAATCTGCAAAAAGCGCTCCTTGGTTATTTTTTCTAGTGAGCTGAATGGGTGGTCTCTGGGAGTGGAACAACCTGTTCTCTTGTCGTCTAGCTCTAGTATCCACGGAATAGTTAATAGAAGTTTGACCGTATTTATAGTAAAACAGTTGAAGCGGAGCACTGAATGTTGTGTCTCGCCTCCGATATTTGACAGGTGAATAGATTACAAGTGGAACGTTCTAGCGTTAAAAGACCAACAACTTAGACCTACTGAAAGAAAATTAAATTAAGAAAACTGTTTAAAGAGATGCAGAGGAGCCTACTTTCTAGCTGTTATCTCATGCAATGTTTACTTTTCCTACTGAATGAGATTAGAAACTTCTTGGTGGTAAAGGCTACAAACCAGTAGACTCAAGCATGCTCCGAACATGACCTAAGACATTGATAACGGTTATTTTTTTCTTATAAAAAGGAGCTGAAACATCAGAGAAATTTTTATATTGATATATTTGATAATGATGTGAGGCTGAATCTCTAAACAACCATTCGATGACAAAAATATCAAACAAAAGGCGTAACACAGCTGCCAAACATGGTAATAAACTATGTTGGCGATGAAAATTTTAAAAAATTCAACGCTTACCCATGAAACATTTACTTCAACTATAATGTAATACATATAGTGTGCAAGCGAAAATAGAGCGACGACTACTGATCGAACACAATACTAGTGATGGTAACCGGCTGTATGCACAATGCTTTAAAAGAAAAACTTTCCAAAAGTTTTTAGTGTTCCAGATCGGGTGTGATGCTGAGAAAGGCAAAACTTAATCGAGCAGAAGTGCATACACATACATCGATTGCACTTCGCTGTCAATGTTTTCCCTTTTTCCGTTTCAAAAAAAATCGCTAAAGTTATCGGTAGCATCATGCTCTAAATTATTGTCA